>JAMWET010006601.1:32500-107500 GCA_024036415.1 Prochilodus magdalenae
TGGCAGCCATACTGTACGACAGGTAAGACCCAGATACACTCCATTAAGTAGCTCTGCTTTAAGAATTGCCGATTATAGTCAGTCTGGTCACAGTTAGTCATGGCCTATGATGCACTGTGGGACCTATTTTACACCAACAAAGTGCAAGTGCTCATACCCGTGCTGGTTCCCAAGCTCTAATGGACCTGTTAAGAATAGATAGATGGATAGATACTTCATTGATCCCAGAGGGAAATTCAAGAATGGGCCCCCTATTCCACTGGTTTCAGAGCCGAGCAATTACAGGGGTTGGACAATGAAACTGAAACACCTGTCATTTTAGTGTGGGAGGTCTCATGGCTAAATTGGACCAGCCTGGTGGCCAATCTTCATTTATTGCACATTGCACCAGTAAGAGCAGAGTGTGAAGGTTCAGTTAGCAGGTAAGAGCACAGTTCTGCTCAAAATACTGCAATGCACACAGCATTATGGGACATACCAGAGTTCAAAAGAGGACAAACTGTTGGTGCACGTCTTGCTGGCGCATCTGTGACCAAGACAGCAAGTCTTTGTGATGTATCAAGAGCCACGGTATCCAGGGTAATGTCAGCATACCACCAAGAAGGACGAACCACATCCAACAGGATTAACTGTGGACGCAAGAGGAGGCTGTCTGAAAGGGATGCTCGGGTGCTGACCCGGATTGTATCCAAAAAACATAAAACCACGGCTGCCCAAATGGCCGCAAAAGGAGGCCCTACACCACACTAATAAATGATTGTGGTCTAAAACCAGGTGTTTCGGTTTCATTGTCTAACCCCTGTGTGTATCTGGGGCGGGGCGGTCCTTAGTCCGTAAGCAGAAGTCGGTGGGCACCGCATAAAACCAACACTGCAAACTGTACTTCCTTCATTGAGGGCGTATCTCACCATCCACAATCAGGTCTGTCAGCATCTGTGCTCAGCCCAGAGAGATCGTCATAGACAGAGATTACGTGCAAGACGTGTCCCCTCTTTCCGTTATGAAGGTGGACTGCACGAATTAAACGGCAAATGTTTAAAATTTTTCACATTGGAGCTCATTAGAAGACAGACGTCCAGCTGTTGAATGCGCTCTTCCATGACCACATCACTGGTGGGATACGATTGTTCCAGAGTTCAGTTCATCGTGCAGTGCTATGCTTCTTTGCCGCTTGCGTCAAGGGATCCCCAGTTCCAGACCACAGAGTTAATGGTGCTGGATAGGCAACCAATTTTTCCAGTCAGTTTTTTGCTGTGGAAAAGTGCAGATAAAGATTTTGGCACAGGCGCCATGTTGGTGGGAAAGGGCTATCAGTGGTGTTTCACCATCCTGGCTCCGGCAAACCAGCCTAATAAGATACCATTTTGTGCCAGTTGTGACTTTCAAACAGAGGAAATTGTCTTCCGCATTTAACCCATCCGTGAAGTGAAACACCCACATACATTAGGGGGCAGTGAGCACACTTAACCGGAGCGGTGGACAGCCCTATCCACGGCGCCCGGGGAGCTGTTGGGGGTTAGGTGCCTTGCTCAAGGGCACCTCAGTCGTTGCTGTCAGTTCAGGGAATCGAACCGGCAACCCTCCGGTCACAAGGCTGGTTCCCTAACCTCCAGCCCACGACTTCCCAATAGTGGTCTTTTGGAGGACTTCATGGCTGTTGAATTATTCTGTAGTGTTCGGCTCTTTAAGCAGTGCTGAAGATTTCTCTTAGGTAGCAGCATCACCTTCACCGAGTCAAAAAGCAGGTAACGTGACAGGACTGGCAGTTAGCATTCTCCTCCAAGCATGTTGAGCTAGTCTTCTGTCTCATAGCATCATGTGATGGAGAAGACAAAGCACACACAAGTTGAAATGGACTAAATGACTAACTGATTAAAGTTTCTCCTCTTTTATCTTGTGTGTTCAGCACATCCTGTCCCAGCTGAGGTCTCTCTCTGCAGGCTGGTTTGTGGAAGAAGACTCGTTCCAGTCATCCACACCCAAAGGTCCAGTGACCTTCAGTAACGTGCTAGCAGTGCTGGATCCCTCTGCCCCCCGCAGGCTGCTGCTTGCCTGCCACCATGACTCAAAAATATTCCCTCGAGACCCCAAACACCCTCAGCGTGTGTTTATCGGGGCCAGTGACTCAGCCGTGCCCTGTGCCATGCTACTGGAACTGGCCACCACGCTGGACACAGAGCTGAAAGCTCTGAAACAGCAGGTAGGTCTCATGGATCAGAATCAGCATTATTGGGCCTAGATTAGATTTACTGGAGGAGGCGATGTGTGGGACTTGGCTGGTCAGTTCTCATGGGATACTGCGTGACTTACTATCAGACAGTAAACACTACACACGCTGCAGATTCATACTGGATTATAATCACTTCACAGTTATTACCGTCAGACTGTAAACACTACACACGCTGCAGATTCATACTGGATTACAATCACTCCGCAGTTATTACCGTCAGACTGTAAACACTACACACGCTGCAGATTCATACTGGATTATAATCCCTCCACAGTTATTACCGTCAGACTGTAAACACTACACACGCTGCAGATTCATACCGGATTATAATCACTGGATTATCAGAATACACACGCTGCAGACATACCGGATTTATTCCACAGTTATTACGTCAGACCGTACAAACACTGCAGATTCATACGGATTATAATCACTCCACAGTTATTACCGTCACGATGCAGATTCATACCGGATTATAATCCCTCCACAGTTATTACCGTCAGACTGTAAACACTACACACGCTGCAGATTCATACTGGATTATAATCCCTCCACAGTTATTACCGTCAGACTGTAAACACTACACACGCTGCAGATTCATACTGGATTATAATCCCTCCACAGTTATTACTGTCAGACTGTAAACACTACACACGCTGCAGATTCATACTGGATTATAATCACTCCACAGTTATTACCGTCAGACTGTAAACGCTACACACGCTGCAGATTCATACTGGATTATAATCACCCACAGTTATTACTGTCAGACCGTAAACACTACACACCCTGCAGATTCATACCGGATTACGGTCACACCACAGTTATTACTATCAGACTGTAAACACTGCACACGCTGCAGATTCATACTGGATTATAATCACTCCACAGTTATTACTGTCAGACCGTAAACACTACACACACTGCAGATTCATACTGGATTATAATCCCTCCACAGTTATTACTGTCAGACCGAAACACTACACAGGCTACAGATTCACGGTTGTTTAAAATCAGTAAGTGATAATACTAGTCCAAGTCTAGTAGAGCTGCAGAAAGCAGATGTTTAGGAGTGAGCATAACACTCCACCCGGGAAAGGCTGTGATGCTGGATACCATGATGTTTCTGTTGGACGCTCCACATGATCTGGATGATAAAAATGATTCTCAGTTTGACCATTTCAGGCTCTTGTTTCTGTTTGAGTCTCATACAGTAGTAACTGTAGCGGCTGAAATGAGACAGGGTTAGGAGAAAGGAGGGTGAGTGTGGACGTGGACGCTGCTTGGCTGTGTGCCCCTCACTGCAGATCCAAGCACAAATTGCTCACTCAAACCGTGCATGTGTGCATATGTGCTTTTGTGTGTGTGTGGGTGTTCTTTCATGACATTGACTTAAAAGACAACTCAGTACTGGCAGTTCTTACTGTTCCACACTGAAATCACACAAGCAAGTCTGGTGCTGTGTTTTTGCTGTATCTGCTAAATGCATATCTCTTTCTCTCTCTCTCTCTCTCTCTCTCTCTCTCTCTCTCTCTCTCTCTCTCTCTCTCTCTCTCTCTCTCTCTCTCTCTCTCTCTCTCTCTGAATCTCTCTCTCTCTGAATCTCTCTCTCTGAATCTCTCTCTCTCTCTCTCTCTCTCTCTCTCTCTAGAAGTCTGCGGTGACGCTGCAGCTTGTGTTCTTCGATGGAGACTCTCCTCATCTCTCCTCTCTGGACAGAAACTGACTCTCTCTCTCTCTCTCTCTCTCTCTCTGGCTGAGCTAATGGCCTCACACACTCCTCATCTCCTCTCAGGCTCTACGCTCACTCTCTCTCTCTCTCTGCTCTGGTAACCTCTCTCTCTCTGAATCTCTATTCTCTGTATCATCGAACAGTGTGGTGTCGTCGCTGCAGCTTGTGTTCTTCGATGGAGAGGAGGCATTTGAGGAGTGGACAGAAACTGACTCTCTCTACGGCTCTCGTCATCTGGCTGAGCTAATGGCCCACACACCCCATCCCTCAAAAGACCAGCACAAACCACCACTCACTGTGACCATCAGATTATTTATTCACTTCAGGATTTCATCTTTGGGGGAGAGGAGAACATCAAGCTCCACTCCCAGATATAAGAACATCCACAGGTGTGTCTGCTCATCCTTCCACTGTGAGAAGACACCTCAACACTATGGAGGTCTGAAAGGAGGTGTAGCTGTTCAAGAAGCTCCTCACTGAGAAAAGAAGACACACACATCTTTGAGAGAGAGGAGAACATCAAGCTCCACTCCACCTTAAGTGTGTGTGTGTATGTATATGTATATATATATATATAGATATACTTAATGATGTCTCTCTGTCTCTCTGTCTCTCCCTCTTTCTCTCTCATCTGTCTTACAGGATCTGTTAGTTTTGCTGGATTTACTCGGAGGTCCAGAGCCGTTAATCGTCAGCCACTTTGATAACACTGCCCGATGGTTCGACCGTCTTATTGCTGCAGGTTACCAGTCTTTAGTCTTCTCAGTCTGTCTCGCATATTCCACTAAGCCAAAGCCCAATTTGTGATAGTCTAATGTGGGAAGATTTTTAGGGCTGTGGGCCTGCATGCCTGGAGTCGGACAGCCCTGATGTTCTTCACTGTTCTAGTTCATTTATAATGAGCTTTCCTTTTTTTCCCTGCTGTCTCAGAGACAAGGCTGCACCGTCAGGGTCTCCTGTCGTCCCACCCCTCAGAACAGAGCTATTTCAGAAAAGACTTTTACCTGGGGCCAGTGCAGGACGACCACATCCCCTTCTTGCATCGAGGTAAGCCACAGCTATCACCTAGGCATGTATGACGGTACTGAGGCTGTAAATCAGAGTTGCCTCTCCAGTGAGACATTTTGAGTCGACAGTTATTTCCTAGTCATCAGATCGAGTTTGTGTGTCCAGACATCACCTATTCCTATCCGCATGGGTTTCTCCAGGGTTGATGTAGGTGTCAGTAACAACATAGCCAATCTCAGCACTGCCATCACTCTAGATTTGGCAGTGTCGTCATGTATCTCAGAGAAGAACACAGCACTCCAAGAAAAACACCTGCTACCTACAGTAAAGTTTGGTGGTGGTTCCATCATGTTGTGGGGCTGTGTGGCCAGTACAGGGACTGGGAATCTTGTTGAGGGATGGGATTGAGGGATGGGGTTGAGGGATGCATGGATTCCAATCAATATCAGCAGATTCTGGAGACCAATGTCCAGGAATCAGTGACAAAGCTGAAGCTGCGCCAGGGCTGGATCTTCCAACAAGACAACGACCCTAAACACTGCTCAAAATCTACTAATGCATTCATGCAGAGGAACAAGTACAACGTTATGGAATGGCCATCTCAGTCCCCAGACCTGAATATTATTGAAAATCTGTGGTGTCACTTAAAGAGAGCTGCCATCACTCTAGATTTGGCAGTGTCGTTGTTCTAAGTGACTCCAAAGACAATTCTCACTTCTGAAATCTAGTTTGAGAGGCCAGAGCACTTAGACTGTAAAAACTAATTGGAGTCACGTTTGAAACCACTTCCGAATGTAGTTTGGATCTGAAAAATCTAATTTCATATGTTTCTGTGCTGTCCAATCTGCGCATCTTCGCTGTCCAATGAAAACATGTATCTCCGTTTTTGTTGATTTTGCCTTGTATGTATCATTTGATGACACGAGTGTGTGAATGTCGTGACTATTGGACCAACAAAAAAAAAAAAAAAAAAAAGGTTTTCCACCATGTTGTTTTTATACATTGTCCGCCGACTACTGCTTATGGACTAAGGACGCTTCACCACCAGATACGTAATCACTCTGCTCTCCAACCAGTGGAAAAGGGGTCCCGTTCTAAACAGGTTCAATAGAGCCTGGCAACCAGCACGGGCACAAGCGCTGGCATATAGTGGGTATCATAGGTATCAGAGTAAGAGGCCTGAGATCTGTTTCTGTCTGTGAGGTCTTTGTAAACAGAAGCTGAATCTGATCCTAAATCAGCTCTCGTACTCTCTGTGATATCCTTCCTGAATTCCGGTCCCCGTTAACCTGCCTGAACGTGTGTCAACAGGTGTTCCAGTTCTCCACTTGATCCCCACACCGTTCCCTCCATTCTGGCACACCATGCAGGACACGGAGAAGAGCTTGCACCGGCCCACAGTAGAGAACCTCACTAAAATCCTGGCTGTGTTCCTGGCCGAGTACCTGCACCTCTGAGTGAACTCCAGCTAGCCCTCAGATACCGCCCATACATACGTTCATGAGCCACAGGAGAGCGGTACGCAGACGTTTACTGTACGCCATTTATTTATTCGCTGAAAAAGAGCCATAGGTCACATCGGCCAAAACACGCCTGCTTTGGCAGCTTCTGAAACTGCTGTTTCAGCTTGTAATCTCGTCGGACTGGAAAAGACTTCTGTCGCTGAGACTGGCAGCCAAAGACTGTGTATACACTGTCTGGTCATCCACTGCCTGGATTTGCCTTACTGTATTAATCTTACCTTTGCAGTCTTGGCAGTTGAGCCAGTGATCACTAACCCTTGACTGTGTGTGCGGACATGCAGTGCTGGGTAGATGTGAGGAATGCCACTAAGAACTCTTTATTTTTCTTCACCTGTGTTGTTCTGAAAGCGATCGACAGGGCATGTGGGATGGTGAGTTATTTAGTACTTCTGGTGGAACTGGATCATTTAGAACTGGTTCCAGATAAGGAACCGATTCCCAATACCAAAACCTGCTGTGTGTGAGGCAAGATGAATGTGTATATATAATATAAATACAGTATAATTAGATAATAGCTCAGTGGTTAGGATGTTAAAGTCGTTCAGAGTGGTTTTATATAGAATGCTCTGTTCTAGGGAAACTTGATAATAGTGGCGGTGATAGGAACCAGACGTCAGGGGGGTCACAGAAGGTTAGTACGTAGAATGGGACATATATGTTGTCTGGGCCTTATTGTTTAACAATAGACTGGACAGAAGCTTTCTGAGGTAAAAAGTAGGCATGTGTCGATCCGATATTGGGATCGGATATCAGTCCTGACATTAACGAAATTAGCCGGATCAGATTTTAGGTAATTAGGCCAATCCATGAGACAGATCCGTTCACTTGAATTTGTTGTGCCGTGTGCTGCGCCATACACTAGCATCACGTGTGCAGCATGCTGGTAGACTCAATCCGCCGAGTGTATGTATGTTATCAGAACTGAAAAGCCATTTTTCAACTCAGTTCATGGTTATAAGGTCCACGCACCGCCGAAAACCATGTACCTCAACCATCGTATCACCATCATTATCTATACACTCATAGTCAAAGTAATAGCTGCACCCAGAAGGAATCAACTGGCAGGTAGGAAATTTGGTGCGCATGACGCAGGACTACATGCATGCAGACCGCCACAACGACTGTCCTTAGCACCACGCCACCGTCACCAAAGACTGCAGTGGTGTCGTACCAGACTGTCATGGAGTGACTCAGAACGGCAGCGGGTCATCTTCAGTGACGAGTCCCGCTTTAGTCTTGGTGGAGACGCCCAACGAACCCGTGTGTGGAGGCACCGTGGTCAGCACCGAGATGAACGGTCTGTTGTCACACGTCCAGAAGGCCTGGTGTCACTTCACCTCCACCCCTACCGCACCATCTGCAGGAAAGGTGTGAGGATACTCAAGCTGCATGGGATGGATTATCACAGGACACCATTAGGAACCTCTACAGCTCCATACCGAGACGTCTGGCGTGTTGGGTTAGCAAACACGGCGGCCCGACGCCATACTGAGAGACAGACTTCTGTATGTGTAGCTCAATAAATATTGATCATATCAGTCTAAATTTATCATCAGTTATTGATCCTGGTCACCTTTATCTTCCTTCCCAACACCACCGCACTCCCACACCTCCTTCTGGGTGCAGCTGTTCTTTAGATGATGAGTATAAAAACCCGTGAAGACACGTGTAGGTCACTGTGGTTCTAGATAGTAAACAAAATGGCTGTGTTAATGTTGGACATAGACTGACCCCTGGTTCCCATCACCGACACTGTAAAGAAAGTCTAAGTTACTCTAGTATGAACCTTTTCACATCAAACCGCTCTGATCGACTTATTTACAGCTCAGGCTCCATATTACGCAGGAAGTTAAAAAAATTAATCTGTGGAATTCCTCTAGCTAATTGCTGCTAATGTGCAGTTGGATTATGTAGTAAAGGTGGGCCACAGGTGGTTGTTATTGATGCGATGCCTTAGGTTACGACTGTTAAACCTCCTTTTAGTTGTTTAACAGCGAGTCAGACAGCCAGCAGGTCACATGATATGAACTGTGCTTTTTTTTGTTTTTTTTGGATGATATATTCCAAATAAATAAAAAAGGTCAAACAATATTTATTATTATTAGTAGTGCTATTAACAATAATTAGTATTTTAAATAATTGTTATCAATATTAATAATAAATAAATAAATAAGTAAAGAATAACGCTTATTATTATTATTATTATTATTTCTATTATTTTTTATTATTACTATAGTATTGCTGTTGTTATTATTATTGTTGTTATTATTTTTATTGTTATTATTGCTATTATTATAAGGTTAGTTATAAGTATGAAAGTGCCATCTAATAGTAAGTGTTTAAATTAGGGCTGTCATTACCAAATATACTGTATATAATAATGAAATAATAATAATCATAACTTTTCACTTTGTACATGTAGTAGAGCTTTATAGTGAAATAATATGCTTACATAACTAATCTAAACTACTCACTAACAACAAACTGACACAACATCCAGTCAAATATACCGTTTTAAAATATTAGTAATCCTATAACTCTGGAAATGAAATGTAAAATGTACCAGTTTTGGATGAATATTGGAGTATTTTGTTTTTAATGGGTCATAAATATGATTTAACTCAACATTACCATATGAATTATGGCTTACCAGATATTCCATATTACATTTTATACATAGCTTATATGTATATACGTAAATGGATTTGTTACTGTAAGAAGTATGAGCAATATGAGAATTGATTTTGTGTATTAACATCATGAAAGTGATGGTCAAATATTAATCGCTAATCTGCCAGGAATGTTCATTTTAATGACTTGATTAATCGAGTAATCGTGACAGCCCTGGTTTAAACATGGAGGTGAACTTGATCCAGGCCAGCGTCAGTAAGCCATACTGTTTCCAGTTTCAGCTGAGCCACGTTCACTGTTCACAGAATGTGTTTTGATTTTTCAGAAACTTGAAGCGAGTTATTTCAGATATTGCTCAGCTGTCTGCAGTGAAGACGCTCCACAGGCTCTTAATAAACCCTGACCGAATCTGTCTGCGTGGCACTGAGTCTGGTGTACTAACAACGGGTACAGCGCATTACATGTGATGACCCGACCATGTGGGTGTAAGTGTGGCTCATCACAAAGGTGGGCAGTAATAACAGGATCTCCGTCTAATCACATGATCACACATTCAGAGTGTATTCTGTAGCTAGGGAGTCATAACAGCACCATATCATTCACAATCATTCAAATAACTGGCCTTTAAATCGTACCCCTGATGCTCCCCTCTGGGGCGGGGCTTGTGCTGTGCACTTACCCACAGCCAGGTGACCCTGAAGTCACTTGAACTCTGGGTGCTGTGCTTTCTGAGGTGTGTTTTGTGGGAGGGGTGGCACGTCCTTATAATAAAGACACTGTAACATGTACATTATGAACAGTTAAATCGCATAATTGAAAATATATCAGAGCTGATATGCATCGTTACACCGCTGATAAAATCCAGTCTTGCAACTTAGTCGAAGACTATACTTAATCTATATAATTTTGACAATATGATGTTTATTATTAATTATAATTATAAAAAAGTTATTATAATATTATAATTTTCCATATTATTATAGTAAATATTATAAATAGTTATTTAAAGTTTAAGGGGTTGGACAATGAAACTGAAACACCTGGTTTTAGACCACAATCATTTATTAGTATGGTGTAGGGCCTCCTTTTGCGGCCAATACAGCGTCAGTTGGTCTTGGGAATGACATATACTGCGTCCTGCACAGTGGTCAGAGGGAGTTTAAGCCATTCTTCTTGCAGGATAGTGGCCAGGTCACTACGTGATGCTGGTGGAGGTTCATCCTTCTTGGTGGTATGCTGACATTACCCTGGATACCGTGGCTCTTGATACATCACAAAGACTTGCTGTCTTGGTCACAGATGCGCCAGCAAGACGTGCACCAACAATGTGTCCTCTTTTGAACTCTGGTATGTCCCCCATAATGTTGTGTGCATTGCAGTATTTTGAGCAGAACTGTGCTCTTACCTGCTAACTGAACCTTCACACTCTGCTCTTACTGGTGCAGTGTGCAGTTAATGAAGATTGGCCACCAGGCTGGTCCAATTTAGCCATGAGACCTCTCACACTAAAATGGCAGGTGTTTCAGTTTCATTGTCCAACCCCTGTATGTATTATAAATAATTATTGAATGATATGTATCATGATAAATTATGATGTCTTGTATATACACGTCAGTGCTTTAAAAAAAATACTAAATAACTGCATTTATCATAAAAATGTATTCTATTACTTTTTTTATTGCATAAAGTTGCTGTTGGAACCGAACCCAAAACGGAGGAAACCATCCCTTTACCCCTGGTGTAGGATAATGTGGCAGGATTTGTTTTTAATTATGTAAAAAAAACACAAAAATTGACATACAAAGTTTTATTATGACAGTAAGTTTATATTGGCTGCTGTCAGAACAAAACCAGCGTCTCTTATTTGGTGTTTACAGTATGTGTACATTTAATGCTGACTGTACCAACAGAACATGATTTAAAAATAAATCTCATTTTACTGACTTGCATTAAAGGTATAGGATTAGTACAGGTTTTCTCCTGTAAAATAATATTAATTTTTGAAGATACAAGGTTTTGTTCTGACAGCAGCGATATGTACTTCTGGTCTGTTTCTGGCAGCTGTATGTAAAAAAAAAAATTTAACAATTATTTTAAAAAGAGTCTTACTTCTGAAAATTAAGACTTAGTATCTCAAAATAACGACTTTCTTGAAATGTAATCAGTCATTATGTTAAAGTGTTTTAATATATCATTATTTTGAGATGAAGAGTAAGTAAGACAATAAAGAAAATAAGAAATTATTTAGTAATAATTTTACTAAATAATTAAAAATGTTAACATACTGTTATTCCCTCTTCTCTCTGGTAGACACGGACCTCATTCAAAATCTTTTCATATTTGTATTAGCCCCTTTGAACTGTGTCTCAGTTGAAGAGCGTATATAGTGATATTTTGATAATGTATAAATGCTCTTATGACATTTTGCCATATGGTCCAGCTTCCTCAGCCATGTACCGTGTATCCACCAGCAATCAGCACCGCCAGGTCCCGAATATCCTCCGCTCCGCCACCAGGTGGCAGCAGTCGTCTGTGTTCACACACTGCTTGTATTCCTAACATGCTCAAGAGTAAACAGACTGGTCAGTGTGTCTAAGACCCTGGGCAGACCTCCATCAGTATGAAGAGTAGTGAGCAGGCCCCAAGTGGCAGAGGGGCGGCGGATGGGCGGAGGAGAGCTGGGAGCAGGGGAAGAGTGTTCTAGGGCTCGTCGGAGGCGAAAGGTCATCGTCGGAGCTGTGGAACGCACCTCTAGGTGTTCCAGCGGAGCACAACAGCTGCTGTGACATTGACTCCATTTGTCTGTGACCGGGAGAGAGAAATAGAGTGGATACGGCAGTTCAAGCAGTGATCTGTAATTTATACCAAAAAAGAAACATGGCATTTTCAAATAAACACTGAGAATGACAGACTGGTAATCAGGGAGCCACCAAGCCTTTAAAGCACAAGTTGAACTGATCATAGACCTCAGCACCCTGTACTTTCCTCTCATTTCAGGCTTTTTAAGAAGTTGTAGTTTGGATGATCTTCAGCAAAAGATGTAATTTGGAGCGACCAGGCTTCTGCATATGCTCAGGAACCATTCAGGAGACCTATTAAAGTGTTCCTTAAATCAGGGTTTGGTTCCTGGGGTCACCAGAGGTCAAAAAGGCACTGGTGAACGAAGTACACAATCCATGTACTTGAGTTAGGAATCCTTCTCTAGTGTCAGTAGAAGCTCCTCCCTTTAGACCTCCACTGGAGTACCAGTACTAAAGTATTTACCTTCAGATGTACTTAAGTATGGAGAGTAACAGTACTAAAGTATGTACCTTCAGATGTACTTAAGTATGGAGAGTAACAGTACTAAAGTATTTACCTCCAGATGTACTTAAGTATGGAGAGTAACAGTACTAAAGTATGTACCTTCAGATGTACTTAAGTATGGAGAGTAACAGTACTAAAGTATTTACCTCCAGATGTACTTAAGTATGGAGAGTACCAGTACTAAAGTATTTACCTTCAGATGTACCTAAGTGTGGAGAGTAACAGTACTAAAGTATTTACCTCCAGATGTACTTAAGTATGGAGAGTAACAGTAATAAAGTATGTACCTTCAGATGTACTTAAGTATGGAGAGTACCAGTACTAAAGTATGTACCTTCAGATGTACTTAAGTATGGAGAGTAACAGTACTAAAGTATGTACCTTCAGATGTACTTAAGTATGGAGAGTAACAGTACTAAAGTATGTACCTTCAGATGTACTTAAGTATGGAGAGTAACAGTACTAAAGTATTTACCTTCAGATGTACTTAAGTATGGAGAGTAACAGTACTAAAGTATGTACCTTCAGATGTACTTAAGTATGGAGAGTAACAGTACTAAAGTATGTACCTCCAGATGTACTTAAGCATGGAGAGTAACAGTACTAAAGTATTTACTTTCAGATGTACTTAAGTATGGAGAGTAACTGTACTAAAGTATGTACTTAAGTATGGAGAGTAACAGTACTAAAGTATTTACCTTCAGATGTACTTAAGTATGGAGAGTAACAGTACTAAAGTATGTACCTTCAGATGTACTTAAGTATGGAGAGTAACAGTACTAAAGTATGTACCTTCAGATGTACTTAAGTATGGAGAGTACCAGTACTAAAGTATGTACCTTCAGATGTACTTAAGTATGGAGAGTAACAGTACTAAAGTATTTACCTTCAGATGTACTTAAGTATGGAGAGTAACAGTACTAAAGTATGTACCTTCAGATGTACTTAAGTATGGACAGTAACAGTACTAAAGTATGTACCTTCAGATGTACTTAAGCATGGAGAGTAACAGTACTAAAGTATTTACTTTCAGATGTACTTAAGTATGGAGAGTAACTGTACTAAAGTATGTACTTAAGTATGGAGAGTAACAGTACTAAAGTATTTACCTTCAGATGTACTTAAGTATGGAGAGTAACAGTACTAAAGTATGTACCTTCAGATGTACTTAAGTATGGAGAGTAACAGGAGCATGATTTATTACGGCTTATGTTCTATTATCATTTCTGGAACAGGACTCTTCATCGGCTCAGTGTAGGTGAAGAGACTCTAGTGTCTCTCAGTCCACCAGTCTTTAATAGAAGCTCATTCATTAGTCTGACACTGACGTCTATTCACATCATCATCAGCACAGAACACTGAAGGAGAACAGGTTCCATTAGCTAGAACTATAAAATAACTTTAAGAAAACGAGTAAAGTTTCAGTTTGAGATTTATTTGGAGCTTAGTTACAGGTTTAAGTTTAATAAGAGCTGGCTTTAAACAGGGTCACTGATGAGTTTCCTATACTGGACTGTATCTGTAGTATCTGTCTCAGTTCATAAACATAAACCAGCCACACACATGTACTATAAAGGACAGAGTGTTCGGCAGTCACGTGTGTGTGTACATGTTACTATACTGTGGTCTATTTACCCACAGAGTCTGGATCAATCTGTCTGATCTGTTCACTAACCCCATCCTGCTTTACCTGCCCTCCTCCAGGTGGTCCTGGATGTAGTGCAGGCCTGAAATGGACATTTCCATGGATGCTGAGAATCTATGAATAAGCTTGACATGATGTTTTTACGCGTACATAAGCCGAAAGGAACGTCAGGTTTCTCGTAATGTAGTGGAGTAAACCGTGAGATATGAAATGTGATGGCGTTCAAGTAAACAGTCGTCCAAAATGGGAATACTTCAGTACAGATGCACAAAAAACTACTTAAGTACAGTAACCAATTACATTTACTTCGTTACTGTCCACCACTGCAGCTAGGCTAGTCTCAGTGAGTCCCCCCATCATCACCACCATCTCCACCACCACCCGAATGTCCCTTCCACCCAATTAGGTGAGTAAAGCAATCACTTATGAGTCCTACAGGTTCAGTTATGGTCATGATGTCCTCCTCGACATTGACATCGTGTTGACTGATCAGCCGTCTCTGTTGTAAGTGGAGGGGCTGTGCAGGTGATTTGATTACCTGCCGAGCTGCGAGTTTCATTACAGTCATAGAACAGACATGCATCTCTCACCCTTTGCGGCCCTGTGCAGCTCTGTCCCTCTGACGCCGGTTTTTGAACCAGTTGCTGACCTGAGTGGCCGTGAGGCCTGTGGCTGCGGCCAGGTCACGCTTCTCCCGGGGTGAGGGGTAGGGCTTCCTGCAGTACCACTCTCTCAACACACAGCGAGACTTCTCCTACACACACATGGAGAAGAACAGTGAGACCAGGCGCCATGATACAGTCCCTGTGAAACCGTTTGGACACAAGTACCTGCTAGATTTTGTTTCAGGATAGAACAGGGAGGGTGTTATCACCACTAACTATCACCAGTCATTTAAAATGACCTCAGTGTGTATTTCTAGTAAGAGTCTTTTATATAAGCCCTGCTTGGCCTTCATGCAGCTTCCCAAGGAGCCAGTTGGAATCCTGGAGGAGGTCATCCTTTGCCTTGTTCTTCAGGTTCCAGTTCCAGTTCTGGTGCCAGGTGTTAGTTCCAGGTTCAGTTGGCACTACTGTTAACCATTTACCCTGGCCACTGTACATACAGTATGTGTCCCATTTACTTCAGTGGTAGAGATGAACGACTCTGACTCGGAAATCTATTGAACCGACTCCTCGATTTAACTGCTCTCCTGGTTTACACTCGCCTCTGTGTTAATGCACTTCGAGCCGGCTACGATGAAAACACACGATGAGTCGACTACGACTCCCAGATGAGCTGGAATCGACTCTTTGGGAATCGACTCCTCTTCAGTGGAGGTGAGCGCGCGCTGCAGTGTTAATGTCCGTCTTTATGAATCTTTAGACACTAAGTGGGAAAAATGGTGAGGGAAAAGTCCTGCGTAGAGGCTAAATGAGTTTGTTAGCCTTTACAAACATTTATGATGATATAGGTTGCTGGCACTGTGCAGGAGTTTGTCTCAGAAAAGTAAAAGTTAGCCTAGCAAGCTAATAAGCTAGGTAATTAGCGCGCTAACGCTAGGAATAAAAACGGTTAGCTAGCTAGTTATCCATATTTGCTAATGTTTTTGTTAAACCTTTTTTTGGCCGGTAGCTGTTATAAATTTTATTTGTCTGTAGGTAATGTGAAATGTTAGACATTTGGTAACTTAATGGTATATTCTGTGTTCTTGCAGAATTCATTACTTTTAAACTAAGTCACTGTTATTACTAACCTGCTAGCTAATTAGCGCGCTAACTCTACAAATAAAACGGTTAGCTAAGTGGCTAGTTAGCACACATTTTTGACGCTAGCTAGTTATCCATATTTGCTAATGTTTCATGACCTTTTTTGTCAAATAGCTGTTATAAAATCATTTTGTCTATAGCTTATGTAAAATGTGAGGTATTTAGTAATGGTTTGTTTATTTTAAGATCCTTTACAGATAGACTGGGCCAACCGTACTGTACCTTACTAACCTGCTAGCTAATTAGCGAGCTAACCGTATAAATAAAACGGTAAGCTAGGTAGCACCCATAATTGGAACTAGCTACTTATCCGTATTTGCTGATGTTTCATGATCTTTTTTTGGTCGACATCTGTTAACTATCATTGTTAACTTAATTTTGTCTGTAGCTCTGTAAAATATTAGGCATTTAGCAATGGTCTAATTTATTTCCAGATCCTTTACAGTTAGAATGAACCTTTTACAGTAGTTTTTATGTTATAGCAACACAATGCAGATTTGCACAGCTGTAAGAAGCAATGTTTATCCTTCTGAATATAATAGTTCATACATGTATGTGTAGGACCTGCATGTGTACATTATATTGTATGCACAAATGTTAATATCTCTATTCTAATGCCTGGTGTACCAGATTGTGTACATAGTACCAGTCTGTGTGCTCATCTAGTTCTAGAGCTGTTTATTGGAACCATTCATTCCAAGTTGTGCTCATGCACTGAGGTATTCCACCTCCACATTTAACCCATCCGTGAAGTGAAACACCCACATACACTGGGTGCGTGAGCACACATGCCCAAAGCGGTGGACAGCCCAATCCATGGTGCCTGGGGAGCAGTTGGGGGTTAGTTGCCTTGCTCATAGTGTATTTCAATCATGTCCTTTTGGTTTAGGGAATTGAACCACCGACCTTCTGGTCACAAGGCTGGTTCCCTAACTTTTAACCCATTCTCTAGTAGTTGAAGGAACCATTTTGTGATCTCCCTCAATGATAGAAACCATTAAAGGTTTCTGTTGGGTTCTGGTGGTGTCCGTTTGTCTGTAATAGTATGTGGTGTTTTCCTGATGGGTTGTTATCACGGTGTAACAGATACAAATGGTTTGTTCTGTGTCGCATTCCGGACACATCTGATGGCTTCCTAAAGGGATCTACAGGTGTCCTGCTAGAAACTAGTGGTCTCGAATGGGAACCGCTAAGTCAGTTTTTCAAAGAAGCTCGTCACAGAACTGTCTGATACAGTATTTGACCTGTTTTGGTCTGAATTATATTTTTTATAGACACTGAATTTGTTTTGTATAGACTTATCATCAACAAAACCAGTTGCAGTAGTTGGACCCAGAAAGAAATCAACCGCCGTTGTGACGACTGCCCTTAACATCACGTCAGGGTCACTAATGGTGTCGTGCCAGACTGTCAAGGAGTGACTCAGAATGGAAGCGGGTCATCTTCAGAGTCTTGGTGGAGACGACCAGTGAATTTGTTTGTGGAGGCACCGTGGTCAGCACCAAGATGAACTTATTGTCACACGTCCAGAAGGCCTGGTGTCACTCCACCTCCACCCCTACCGCACCATCTGCAGGAACTGTGTGAGGGTGTTCAAGCTGCATGGGATGGATGATCACAGGACACCATTAGGAACCTCTACAGCTCCATGCCGAGATGTCTGGCATGTTGGGTTAGCAAACATGGCGGCCCAACACCATACTGAGAGACAGACTTCTATATGTGTAGCTCAATAAATATTGATCATATCAGTCTAAATTGATCATCAGTTGTTGTTCCCGGTAACCTTTATCTTCCTTCCCAGCAGCACTGCACTCTCACATCTCCTTCTGGGTGCAGCTATTCTTTTGACGATGAGTGTTCACTGAGGTTCACTGGTGGTTTTGGATGGTAAATAAGCAGCTATGTATGCACTGTAGACATTGTCTCTCTACAATGAACAACATCACACCTCCCTGAATGATTTTGTTTGGTGTTTGTTTTGCAGAAAGATCATCGTACTCCTCTTTAACAGAACGCTTTGTGAGTGTTTACGTGTTCCAGATATTCAAGCCTTAGTACCTTAAAGCAGTAGCTGGTTTCCTCTCCGTCCCAGATGGTCCGAGGCAGGGGGAATTTGCGCCGCACACGGTACTTCCCCACCGCCCCTAGAGGACGCCCTCTCTGCAGCTCCGCTTCCAGGTAATGCGCCCGCAGCCACAGCTGCTGGAGGAGAGAGTGACTGCGGGGGGAGAAGACGTTCCCCTCTATTAGGGCGTACAGCTCTGTGAAGCGGCCCTGATGGAAGGCCACGGCTGCACGCGCCTTCAGCACACTCTCCACGCCCTGCAGCCCCATGTACGATGAGGAGGAAGGTGAGACGGAGGGTAAGGAACGTAGAAAAGCCGCTAGACGGTCCATACACCCACTCTGCAGCAGAACCTCACAGACACACGCCACTTGGTCTTCAGAAAAGACCGTTGCCATGCTCTCAGAGAGGTGGAAGGGTGAGGTGTGCCAAGAGGGACAGATGTGATGTCCTATGATGAAGAAGTTTTCTAGCCACCTGAGTAAAAAGCAAGAGGAACTGAAATTTAATCCCAACAGCAGATTTAATAATCAGTTTACTGCATGAATCCATCTTTATATATAAGTCTAATAGTGTAAAGATATACTGTTTATTGATGTGGTATTTGCTTAAGCACCTGTGTAAGGTTCTCTATACTAATAAATAACAACAACAAGGTGTCAACAAGGCTTCTTTGAGCAGTGCCATAAAAGAACCACTGCTGGTTCTTCACAGAACGTTTCAGTTTTTATGTGAGAATTAAGAAGAACCTATTCAAAGCTCAGTAAGGAAGAACCCTTACTCTGTAGCCATTATGGAAATGTTCTCTAAGCGTTTAAGGTTCTTCACACTCACAGATCTCTTTGTTATATAGGGAGACAAAAGTTTTTCTACGGTATTATGCAAAGTAGTTTTTCTATGGTATCTGCCACCATTATGTTTAAGCGTGCTTAAAAGGAGGAGTCTGCATTTTATTCGTTTTTATTTTAAGTTTATTTTAAACCTGTTAGCATTGGTGTAACTGAAGTCATTAAACTGAAGTCATGTACACTGTAATGGTATTAATGTATTAATTTTATAGGCATTTTATCAAGCATTGTTAACTTGTGTGTATATATAAAAGTTAGCACCAGCAGCATTTCTTTTAGTTGTGAGAAAAGTAAATTAAGTCATTAAAGGAGTTGCCTTAAAGGAGCAGTTGGTAAGATGACACAACCTGCCAAATTCATACACAAAACTACAGGGGGCAACATATCGCCAGAAATGCACACCTCCCTCTTTAATCACTGCCAGTTTAACTCTTGTTCTGCTTCTATCTATATCACTCCTTTTTTCCTGCTGAATGTGGTTTCTTGCAGAGAGCAGGTGGTGGCAGCAGAGGTCACTCGCCAAGAGCTTCTGCCATTGTTGTGTTTACTGAACCTTTCATTGGCTACCTACCCTTAAATGATCCAACCAAGAGCAGCATCTTCAACATGACTGATAAGAGGTTAGAATACGCCGCCAGGGCAGCAGAGCTATTTCTTCATCCTCTCAGATTCAGATTCAAGTCCTACAGCACTAAAGTGACTCGCTATCGCCTCTTCAGGTACAAGGTGGTTGTACAAAGACAGGATGGACCGGGGATAGCCAGTTAGAATGCTAAGTTCAGTAGATATTTAAATAACACAATATCTACATGCCTTTGGTACACCATCATTACATTTGGATTGTTTTAAGCAAAAAAACTTACATACTGCCCCTTTAATAATAATATTATTATTATTATTATTATGATTGTTATTATATATTTTGGAAAGCTCCTTTAACTGTACTTTTATATGAATATTCTCATTATTTTTCTGATAAGGATTATAATAATTAGTAGCAGTACCAGTACAGTGTTTAACTGGTAGTAATACTAGTTAAGTGTACCACAGCTTTCTATGTTGCAATAAAAGTCTATACACATATCATCGCTGTCCAATAAAAAAAACAGTTATCTCCACGTTTGTCCATTTTTACTTTTATGCATCATTTAAACACATCAGCTGCTGTTTACACTGAGTGAGAATCTCATGATGAATGGACCAACAGAAATGGCCCAAAACTGTTTGGAAAGATGTCTGGTTCCATTGACTTACATTAAAGTTAAGTGAGGTTTTTGGCCTCTCCTGTAAAGTTGTCATTTTGGAGATAGTTGTTTTTCTTTAGACAGCGACGATATATAGATGGTAAATTATTATTATTATTATTATTTTATTAGTTGTACTAATACTAATAAAAGACCCAAATTCTAGCATTTATTGTATTTCAGTCAATACATTCTTGCAATACAGTTAAAAAAAAAATAATTGGCCCATATGGGCCCTATGAGCAACACTGTGCTACCTTTATTCCCAGAATCAAATGAGGGCCTCAACATTTGATGCCTGTTATATATGCATTCATTTACCTTTTTCTGTGCAAAGCAATCACTCATAGCCATCTTTTAATAAAAGGTTCTTTGGAGGGTTTAAAATCTCCATTAAAAAATGTGAAAGCACTGTTTTCCTTAATGGGACACCCAATTTTTAAGGAAAATAAAACATAGAAAATCAACTAAATATAAAGGCAGCACTGTTCACAAAGCTACCATTAGTATGATGTTCAAAGGTGCTGTATAAATAATGACCATAAATAATAGTAGTATTAATATTACTGCCATTGTACTAACAGGAGCCCCAAGTTCTAACTATTTTTTATTGCAGTATAAATCAGAAAAGGCCCATAAAACTAATAACACAGACTATTTAAAGATAACAGTAATATTAAATGATAATAGTAAGTATAATAAGTACCTTCTATTATGATTGTTGTTTCTCCGTATTGGTTTGTCCCTCAAACAGGATGTCGATCCGTTGAACAACTGCTAGAAGAGCTGGCGAGCTGGGCAGCGCAGACTTATACCTGTTTTCACCTGAGAAGATCCGCCCACAGCCAAGTGAAGTACTCTCAGGTAACTGGAGACATGAGGGTTACTAAAACACTGGCAAGCACTGACACACATTCTGCGTTGAGTCATGCCTACACACCAAATACGATAAAAAAACAAAAACAAACCTGTTAATCTGGTGCCATGGCCAGGACCTCAAATACTGAGGAAAGAACGAGATCAAAAAGGAGCCCATTTAAATCTAAATGCAATCTTATTTCCAAATCAAATGAGGGCCCCAACGTTTGTTAAATGGATTTGGTTAGTGATGACAGCAGGGTCTGACATACATATATAATGATGGAGGTTATTTGCCTCTTAATGTGTACCTGAATAAACAAAAATCAGACCTTCGCTGTCTGTTGCAATCACACTGCAGTTATGTAGGCAGTGCTTTAATCTACTATCTGCAAAGTAATGGCTGACAAGCACCTTTTAAAACGGAGGTCTTTGGAGGGTCTATGGTAGTTGTTTGATATCGGTATTAAAAACTTTGGAAACTCTGTTTTCATTAATATGGAACCAGCTTTATGGAGCCACATTCTAACAATCACACATAATGGATGAGTTAGTTAATTAACTTATTAATTAATTAATTAATGGAATTAATAAATAGATATTAATAAATACATTATATGCACAATAAATAACACAAGTTTGGCTCTTTTGACATATTACTACTATAGATGTACTATACTACTGAATGTATTAATGCTGGGGTGCTATATTTGTTGTACTGTTGAGAGTCTGTGTAGGAACCTGAGAACAGAGAACATTTCCATGTATATTTTATTTATTTGCATATAAATACATATTTTGATGCATTTTGTTGATGTACTGTTTCTCTAGGTAAATAATTATCTCCTGCATGCCGAAAGGCCCTCACATTTTTGTAAATATTTTATTATTTTTTTAATGGGACACAACGGAAGATATGACCCTTTGAGACAATATAAAGTAGTCAGTGTATAGCTTGCGTAAATTTAACTCAACACACAGCCATTATTGTCTAAACCGCTGGCAACAAAAGTGAATACACCCCTAAGCAAAAATGTCCAAATTATGCCCAATTAGCCATTTTCCCTCCCTGGCGTCATGTGTGAAGGTCTCAAGTGTGAATGGGGAGCAGGTGTGTTAAATTTGGTGTTATTGCTCTCACTGGAAGTTCACCTCATGGCAAAGAACTCTCAGAGGATCTGAAAAAATCCTGTGCTGCGCTTCATAAAGATGGCCGAGGTTATAAGAAGAACCCACACCCTGAAACTGAGCTGCAGCACGGTAGCCAAGACCATACAGGGGTTTAACAGGACCGGGTCCACTCGGAACAGGCCTCACCATGGTCCACCAGAGAAGCTGAGTGCACATACTCAGCGTCATATCCAGAGGCTGTCTTTTGAAAATAGACATAGGAGTGTCGCCAGCATTGCTGCAGATGTTAAAGGGGTGGGGGGTCAGCCTGTCAGTGCTCAGACCTTACACCGCACACTGTATCAGATAGGTGTGCATGGCTGTTGTCCCAGATGGAAGCCTCTTCTAAAGATGATGCACAAGAAAGCCCGAACACAGTTTGCTGAAGACAAGCAGACTAAGAACATGGATTACTGGAACCAGTTTCTGTGTTCTGATGGGACCAAGATGAACTTATTTGCTTCAGAAGTTGTCAAGCGTGTGGCGGCAACCAGGTGAGGAGTACAAAGACAAGTGTGTCTTGCCTACAGTCAAGCATGCTGGTGGGAGTGTCATGGTTTGGGGCTGCATGAGTGCTGCCGGCAGTGGGGAGCTACGGTTCATTGAGGGGACCATGAATGCCATCATGAACTGTGACACCCTGAAGAAGAGCATGATCCCCTCCCTTTGGAAACTGGGCCACATATCAATATTCCAACATGACACCGACCCCAAACACACCTCCAAGACAAGCTGTACACTGACTACACTGTATCAAAGTGTCATATCTTCAGTGTAGTCCCATAAAATATACAATAGAATATTTACAAAAATGTGAGGGGTGTACTGACTTTTGTGAGATACTGTACATTAGATTTACATTATCAAAATGTACTATAAGAGCAGTGTGACCCTAGCCAAATGAGCCTATGTTGGGAACCAAAAAGACTCACGCCTGTCGCTGCTTGTGGCGTGATTTATTTATTATTAATTCTTGTAGACCAGCCTGTGGAACCATTAGAGACTGTGGTTCTTAATTCAAGACGCCATTTCTGCTAGGACATGAGAACAGTATTGCAAAAAAAATGAGACCATTCAGATTACATTGTAAAGGATGTTTAATACAATGTCACATTGAATATAAAAAATAAAATAACTATAACAAGTAGAAAACACACCTCTTTAAAAAGAGCTGCTTTATCATGCAGTACAAAAGGAAACAATCCCTTTATTACACTTAAAAAATTATTTGGTTTGATCAGCTGCATATTTCCTTTCCTCTGGGTATAGATGCATGATGTCACATACGAGAGTACTGCAAGAACTAAACTACCATAAGCCACGCGGACACACATGATCTGTAACAGCAGCACTCAAAAACACACACAGGTACACTCAGATTCCCTTTGTTAAAGACACGTAGACAGACAGACAGACACGAACACACTCAAAAAAAAAATAAAAATAAAAATAAAAAAGACATCCAGGTGCACAGAAAGAAGGAAGGAAGATTAGAAAGTAAAATCAATACAAACCTTTGGCAAATAAATGCTACATGTCCTATTTTGAATACACGTGTAAAATACAACTACATAGAAAAAGTATTCTCAAAAGTAGAGTATACGAAATGCAAGACGAGGCATTGTCTTTGATGGAGCATGCAGTGCAAACCCGGCTAGAAGCCTCTCAGGCCTCAGGTCCGCCAGCATCAGGATGCCACTTCATTACTGATAAATGCTTTAAATACACACAGAAATATAAAAACAGACATGTAGAAAAGAGAAAAGGCACATTTGCGGTTAGAATCATCACACGGGATCACTTGTACCAAAGGCTGGGTGCCACAGGCCTGCGACATGAACACCGGACAGGCTGCGGTAGTGTCCCCAGAGGCGTTTGTTTACAGCCAAACTAAGTGGAGAATAATTGCACAGATTTGTGATGGCTGCAGAAGAACCACAGATATCATCCAAAAGAGAACAGACAGTAAACGATACATGGCTAAAATGTGCAAAACATTAGGAGGTGAGCTCTTTTATAGAGCAAGAGGGGCTACTGGAAATAACCGTCAGAGTATTTCTCTTTGTGCATTTAGGTTCAGTGTCCCGGACAGGGACTAAAGGGGGACGCCACCATGTTTTAACATCGCTGCCTAATTCAGTGTAACTAAAGCCATACAGGGTGCTGTGATGTGAAATGGTGACCTGTAGAGAAACATACCGATTTGGACCAAACCCTGTTTGCCCTCCACATCATAGTGGATTGGGACCGGGTACTGTGAAGCCTACACTGCATATATAGCCATTTTATTTACCATCTAAAAAATTAAATGGCAGTTTTATTAGGAAAGTGCCCTACAGTGCCTTTCACGCCTTCTCAAGTAGGTCTGCTTGATACTGGAAAGAACGGACATTGCAATTTTACCCTGCGATTTTGTAAATGAAAAGAATATTCCAGAATGTTGGCCACATGACTTGAAAAGTGTTATTTAAAAACAGTTTGGTTGAAATTAAAATATACAGCTGACCATGTTTTCTTGAACTTCACAGCTCTATAATTGGTTTCAGTGCACCAAACACAAAAGCCGCCGAGCGCTGTGACTACTCCCCTCTGTGTATCTAAGAAGCATTGAAGTCCAGGAACCGTGCAAGCTTTTAGTCTTCAATATCAAACGGCAAAAATGCCGTAGCGTGACGTAGGTAGATTCCATTTGTCTCACTTGACACTGCACGTCCTGAGATGTTAGGGCTGTACATGGGCACATTGGGCAATGACAATGCTGGAGCACTATACTGTGCAGTGCTGCTCTCAAGTACATTTTAGGTCAACAGCTTATTGCAAACTGCCATTAAACAATCTCTTGTGGCATCTGGCTGCAAACACACAACCATCTGATGTAGTAACTTCTTTAATGGAGGTTTAAGTGGTGGATGTCTGGTTCCAACGATTATGACTCTTAAGTTTCTCTAGAACTGAACATTTCACACCATACCACAGACCAAATGACTCTGTGTACAGCCAAGCTGTTAATTAGGCTGAAGAAAAATGTGTGGAATTCCCCTTTAGTGCCTAGTCTTGGACTACACAGCATCCTGAATGGAGATTCTCCATTGAAAGGAAAATAGTTCAGGACTAGGAGCTTTAGCTGCAACCAGGGGCACCCAGAATTACATATATTGCTGATGCCAATTTACATACATTATTTAGAAAGGCGTTGGTACAATATACTAGTATTAGAATAATAAAAAAAAATGATTAAAAATAAGAAGAGTGTGCTACGTACAAAACACTTCATGAATAGTCATTCCGTTCAGCTTTGACCTGAATTACAAGAGCAGAGTTCCTACTGATGCGACTGAAAAGGAGTGAAATATGGATTTTTCATGCGACTGGAAACCAAATCCTATAAAAATACTCTTCAACAAGTAAAAATTAACAAACTCACAGACATAACATTTACACATACATGTAGAACGGTGTAGTGTAGCGTGACAACCAGGTCGAACTCAGTGGTACAACAGAAAGCTTTGTAAAATTCAACTTTAAGTGTCTGTATAGTCTGTGCAGAGTTATGGGAACCAACGCCAACTCTTCACAAGTGGGCAATTTAACATCATTGCATAGATAAAAAATATTTAAATACAGCTTGGCTGCCTTTGAATCATCCCCCTCCCCCCCTACACCCCACCGTTGTTAATAAACTAGCCAATAGTGTCTTTTCAGAAATGCACGTCACCGTAGTGATGGATTGGAGTGTTGGAGGAATCATGACTATTTGAGGAGCAACATCTCAAACTAGTATAGTGAAGTCTTGTAAGGTGTGAGATAGTAGCCTGCCGCTGGATGCACGTTCATTAAAGGTGTAACAATATGCAATGTGGATTTAATATAATGCTTCTCTACATCAAAATTAAGTGGGGCTTCAACATGTGTAAATATGATTATGCTAGCACACAAGCTTGGGCACGTTGTCGGGTTTGATGAGATTTTTTTTTTTAAATCCAAGGTCGAGATCTGATTTAATTTTTAATATCTAATGTCTTGATTTGCAGAGTTCTAATTAAGCACTTTACAAATTTGGTCCTACAGAAATCCAGAAACTCGCTGCCTTTATAAAGGAGAGCCTAACTCAACACAATATCCTTCTGTACAAACTCCACCTGCACTGTAACTTCAGCGAATAACATGGGAGCGTCCATAAAAAGGATCTACTGTTACTCCAACAGGCACAACAACCAAATGTGTTGACAGTAGAGGAGCGCGTGCTGCTTTACTTGTTCTATCAAAATGAGGAGGCGATGATGTATGAAGTATATCGTCTTTGTTGGAACCAGAGTACGAGAGTGAAGTGGAGCGACTTTTCTGAGAAAAGCCAATCCACTGTAGCAGTCATGCTGTTGCATCAGAGTGTGACGAGAAGAACGGTCTGGCTTATGGGATGGACAGGAACTGAAACGATTTCAGAAGGAGAAAAACACTACTGGAAAGCTTCTCCATGCTCCAGGGCAAAATCAAGCCACTCTGCGCCATGTGCTGCTCTCACATACTCTAGTTGGAACAAAACCTTCCATCTCCAAAATGGTTTCTGGAGCAAAAACAAAAAACAGCATCAACAATACAAGCAAACTAGTTTTCCCAGAGAGGCGTCCAACTGCCGGTCTGCCATAACACATATTCCATGATATTCCATATACTCAAATCCTTATTTTGACTGCTGATAGTGTTACCTAAGAAAACAGTAAGTGAGAAATGCTCACACCAAGTCAATATTTGTATCTTGTATTAAAATTGTTACACCCTTAATGTCAATTGTGTTGTAGGTAGTGCTTTGGATGTAACCTCCTACCCAACCCACGTGCAGCAATAACAGGGGACCAGCAATGCTCCTCATGAGAACGACAAACAAACTTAATTAGGTGTACCGGGCGGGCCCACGTAACATTTAGCTTAGCGGAGACACTCTGTAACAACACTATACGTTGCTGGAAGCTATAAATATATACAGGCTCTGCAGACAGATACTACACTAAAGTAAATGGATAGCACAAAGTTTTACATTGGAAGAAGAAAAAAAAATCTGAAAACATGATCAGATTGCTGTTGAGTGTTTAACAACATGACAGAATGACTTTAACAACATGTATATCTCCTCTTAAAGATAAAACTTAATGCAAAAGACTGTGTGTCTATTTGACCTTGATATGCCACCCAAAGTCTGCAGTTCAGGTGCCGCATGGGCAGCACACTTAAATCAGTCTTCTTCAAAGGAGTACAAAGCAGCCTTTCTATGGTTATATTAGTGTAGGGGAAGGCAACGTGAGGATATTTACCATTACTGTTTATTAAAATCTGCTTGTCTGATCATATCATGGATATGGTCAGTGCTTAAAGAACACTAAATAACCGCATGCTTTATTACAGAGCTTAATCAGGCCTCTTTTACCATGCGGTCTGTGAAATGCTGCATAAAACGCACTGCATTCATAGTTTCTAATGGTATGTTTTAAATTTGGCACAGCTGTTTTTTTTCCTCTGTTCATGAATTTTAAACTTAAGTAAAAATAAATATTAGGAACGCACCAAACGTTTGGCCACTGTGGCCAAAAATGGTCAGAAAGTAGGACCATTTTATTTGAGTAAAAAAATTTATTCAAAAGTGTTTTGGTTTTGATTGTTGCGTATCGTGTACCGTAGTAAGAATTGTGATGTTGATGTGATACAGAAGATGTAAAGGCTCATAACAGTTCTGCCTTTCTTTTCTACAGTGGTTTGGTCTAACTTGCAGGTTAGCCTACTTCCTGCTCCAAAGTCAACATGCACTCCTCTCACCCGAGACGATATTGCGCAGCTAACAAAAGGTACGAGACGCAACTCATCACTCTTTCAGTCTCGTTTTTAAAGGCACTGCACCATCAGACAACCGTCTTTAGCACCACAGACAACAGCTTGGCAAACTAATTCAATGCACAAATAATAAGGAGCTCCCAGTTGCCAAGATCTGAAAAGATCCTCACTTCCTATACACCTCTATTTTGACTCCCTCCCATGGTTAAGAGCGGGCCTTGTTCACCTCCAAACTGGCCAACAGTGCCTTGCATTGTAGTGATGGACTGGAGTGCATTTCCCAATCCAGTCATCAAGGCCACCCCTAAACGTTCCCCCTTTATTCCTTCATTCCTATGCGTTGTGAGTTAGGTTGGAGCAAAAATGTGGACCGTCTGGAGGGCCCTAAAGGGTTGGAAAACAATGGAGTGTTTGATGAGGCCAGTATTTAACTACACAGAGCATCATCTCTCACAGATTTGTACAAAGTAGTTGTATGGTGAACTCGAGTTATTGTGCATAATTTAAACTATTGCAAATTAGCTACTGGTTGTTTGTCCATATGGTAATGTCCCAGGCCTTGTTTAGTAGAATAAGATCATCATCATGAGAATGTCATGTTGCACCAAGTATAGCCTGAAGTCCTACATTATAAAGGAAAGGCAAATAAAGGTGAGACCTTAGTAATGGAATCGTTCCTTAGGCCCTCTTAAAGAAGGCCTTGGCATTTCCTATAGTTTGCCATACAGGAAAGAATAAGGTACTGTGTGTTTACCCCCCAAAAGATTCCTACCTGTAAGATCATGTATGAATTGTTCACTGATTTTTTAAAAATGTTCATTGATTGTCAGGGGGGTCTTCTACAGTTACAAACCCAGATCATCATCTACAGGGACGGACTGTAACTGTGTAAGAATTTTGGAGTCCCCATCCATCTCCACATCATCAAGATGAGATTCCCTGTCCACATCACTTGGAGGGGAGGTACCTAAAAGTAGGGACTCCCCACCTGGTAAGCCCAACAAAGCTGGGTCCTCAGGTAGATCACCTTTCCCACGTACGTCAAACAGCGTCAGGCCAGATGAAGAAGACAGAGACACAGGGCTCCAAGCTGGTTGGGGAAGATGGGGACCACCGGACACGCTGCTGCTGAGAGGACTGAAGGAAAGCATGCTCTCAGGGCAGAGGGTCTGTTGGGATGGCAGGATACTGGTGGAGGTTGGGGTGGAAGAGTCTGGGGTGTTTGGAGAAGCCCCTGGAGTCGAGGTGGCTAGAGTTCCAGGCTCAGGACTGCTGTAAAGTGCAGAAGAACCAATGTAAAGAGACGACTGGAGGGGGCTGGAGTTTGGCACAGATGATGTGGAAACTGGCTGATTATCTAGTGGCGGTCCAACTGTAGTTTGCTCCAGTCCGCTGCTACTATTACTGTTGTTGGGGCTTGTGCCGGGGCCTGGAATTTCTGGGACGGATTTGACAGGCACACTGGTGAACTGGATTCCAGCTGGAATAGTGAGGATAAGTTTCCCATTCTGAACTGTTAGGAATGGGCTTCCACCTGCCAGGACGAAGTTTCCTGAGCACAAGAGTAGAATAAATCATAATAATAATAATAATAATAATAATAATTTTAAAAAAACTCCACAACAAACTATAACAGTTTTACATCATACACAGAAAATTCTTGTTCAGTTGAGTTTTAGAGCATTCAACTCTGGTGAATTTTAATACTTCTAAAGAATGTGACCACATCTGTGTCTTACCTGGAGAAGAAGGCGGCAGCTGAATCACCCCAGAATTAAGAAGCTGGACACTTGGAATAGCACCAGCTGTGGGTGTACTCTGAGGTGGCCCAATTGGGGTTAAACGTATAGCTCCCTGGGGCACACCAATGCCTGCACCAGTTCCAGAGGTTAAAATCTGGAAACCACCTCCAGGAGATGAGATGGGAAGGGAGGGTGCTGCTGGAACCACCTGAGAGAAAGAGATGGTTCCTGAAGGAGCTCCAGCCATAGAGGACACAGGCATGAGTTGGGGCAAAGGGACCAATTGCGGCTGCCCAGTGTCCTTGGACTGTGAAACAGGCACTACTTGTGTCGGGGATGAGATAGGAATAACTTGAGCCCCCAATGGATTCTGCATCTGTGGGTTGGTGACTGAACTGGACTGGTCTCCCAGCTGAAGTGTCAGCCCCTGGGGAACTTGTCCATTTACCACATGGGGGACAGACACAACAGTGTTGTCACAAAGTGTGGTGGGACCGTTTTGAGGTTGGGTTTGAGTAAGCCTGGAAACAATACTTAGGTTCTGGGTTGGAAACTGTGGGATGGAACCCTGGGGAATTTGCGACGTAATGGGTGATACTGGCACAAGCTGTGGGCAGGAGGACACCGGAGTCCCTGCTGGGTTCTGCACTAACTGGGATACTGGGATGCCCTGGATGGATGGTACTACCTGGGGCAAAGATAGGATCTGAGGGCTGGAAACAGTGGAAGAAGATGCAACATGGGAAATGGATGTTGTGGGATTCAACTGAGAACCAGCAGTTGCCAACACCACAATTTCAGGCTGCTGGGTGGAGTGTAGAGGGACTACGGGGCTGGAAATGACTGTAGCTGAATGGGGAACTGTTGAAGAGAGGATGCCGTTTTGGGTTAGTGCCAGTGAAGGATGTGAGGTGGGAGTCATGACTGATGAAGAAATGGTGGATGTGGATATGGAGGTGAGTGGTACTGTGTTGACAGCATCACCATTCTTTATAGTCACGTTCTCTGGAACACTGATGAAATCCAACGGAGAGATATTGCGCTCAGTGCCTTTCACTTCCTCGGCCATGGGAACAGGAATCGTGCTGGTTAGGTTGGCTTGTGGGTTCAAGACCACCGTGGGTAGGCTGGCCTGCGTCTCCATATCGGTAGCGCAGTGTTCCTCTGGACTGCTGTCGTTCCCACTCCCTTTTGAAATAACCTGTGCTCCATTGAGCAAGAGTGGAGTATTAGTAGTTACAGGACTGAGCGTCACTGTGTGGCCATCACTAAGTGTCAGTCCATTAATAATGACTCCAGTTCCTGACCCTGATAGTATTGGGCTCCCGTTGAGCAACAGGGGGTGGGGGCTAGTCAGGAATCCCCCTGTGCTGTTGAGAATGAGCTGACCTCCTGTATTACAGGGGGCACCAGAGAGAGATATGAGAGAAGCGGTTGAGCCTCCAGCATCTTGAGCAGATTTATCAATAGCGTCGTCCAGGTCTGCCTTACTGTCCTCATCCTCTGCGCTGTGGTTTCCATCTGATTCACTAAAATAGAGTAGAGAAATGTTGCAGTGTGAAGCCAAAATAAAACTCGAGTCGCAAAAAACTTGATACTCAGCACGATTTGAATCCTGGCAACTCATATTAAAGTATTTGGAACTTTACTGACTTTAATTACAGACATTTTACCTTTCACTTTACCGTTCCATTCACCGTATTGAAATAAAATAGTATTGTGAAGTAATAAGTCAATACTGCTGAACAAAATAAGATGTGTCTCGCTTATGTGAACAGTAACGACATATTACCATAGCATGCTTATACTATCACTTGCTCTTGTGGGTCAACAGCAAATAGGATGACTGTCACACTATTAAACTGTAAAATAGTAGTAACATTTAATATTTAAATTTAATAATTAGACCAAAAAATAAAAAAAGAATTAGACTTCCAAAATATAGATCATCTTTAGAGATACAGCACAACCCTGCAACTTTGTGTAGGTACCGAGCAATCGATCTAGGATCAGTGCACGTTGTAGAAAATTAGAGTACTGTAGTAGTTTTATCCTAGTTAAAAGAATACAGTTAAAGTCTTGTTGGTGCACTCTCGCCATTGCATGGGTGTCCCTTTTAATTACTGGAGTTATGGAGTCATCTGCTGATTATTTTGCTAATTAATCATGTAATCTGTTGTGTCTGTCCCCCGTGTGGTAAATGGACAAACAATAAAAGTAATTATTTGAACTGAATAATAAAATACTACACAGAGCATCTCAAATTTTCAGATTTTAAAAAATAGATTTTAAACCACTTTTGATTTTTTTATTAATCAAATCAATTTCAGTAGCCTGCATGGGTTTGTTCAGCTATTAGCATCACCCTTTATTGAGTTAAATAAATTATTGATTAGATCGACTTGGCATTGGATGGTACCTGTCAATTCTGAACTTCCTCCAAGTGAGCTTTGGAAATGGTTAAGCTATCACACAATGGATAGTAGATTTATTTATTTCTTATTGAACAAAAAGAGCTAAAAGGAAGCTCTATCCTTTCAGGAACACACAGCAGCACCGTTAGAACAGACGAGCAAATGTTAACTCACTCAGCTTCAGAGTTCAGGTGTAACAGTAAACAGACAGGACAGCGCTGGGTCTGCAGCCGGGCAGCTAAAATGCCACTGTCTCTGTAATTTCTCTTTACCGGGTGCTCCTATATATATCTACACATATTTGACTGTCACATTTTCAACACTGTGTGAAAACCTTAATTTGAATTAACCAAATTAATCTTGAAAAACGTGCAGCACTGAATGCAGACAGAAATGGCTTCATGTATCATTGACATACAAAAATAAATATTTTTTTTCTGCATGATTTGAGCTCAGCAGCTGTCCCGAACATGTGAAAATTCAATGGTGAATGTAATGAACACCACCACCACATGTGGGAGAATGGGGTTCGAAGCCCGGTCTGGGTGACCATGCTGTGCTACACCAATGAGAGTCCTTGGGTAAGACTCCTAACACTACACTGGCCCACCTGTAATATGATTAACCTTGTACCGCTTCCCATTTTATGTGCTGGCAGCGTGTAGCTTATTAAGGAAGTCATGTGTCATGAGCTGGTGGCTATATAAGGCTGTGTGCAATAGGCTGTCTGCACACATATCCCTCATGGGTAAATATTATGGGAGGATTTAGCAGAGTGGCTAATAGAGATGGGACGAGGGTGGCAGTATTTCCTCCTTAATGGCTCTATAGATCCTCCCCCACTCACCCCCCAGCAGCTGTGGGATGTACTGCAGTCAGCATGGCTCCAGATACCTGGGACAACCTACCAGAACCTTACTGAGTCACTCCCAGTCCATCTAGCTGCTCTCAATGCTGCACACTGCGGTTACTCTGGATGTCTGGTCATAATAATGTGACTGGACTGCGTATTTAGTTAAAGGACTCCAGGGATCTTTTATTTTCTCTCGGCCTGACTTTGTTGAATATAAGCGTCCAGAAGTTCCGCTACACTGACAACAGTGATTACACCCAGCTGTGGCTATCAGTGAAGTCTGGGGAGCACAGCTTTACCACATAACCACAAGTCCTTCTGATAAGAGAGACCGGGAAAGCCCTGCTGAAATCCTAAGCCTCCAACTCAGAACAATTCCCAACAATCAAAAGCATGTGGTACAGGGTTTGTCAAAAGTGTCTAACGTCAGTGCTCCAAGCATGTCATACACCTATGGAAACTTCCACTTGCTGCAGTGTTTAAAACGGGAATGGTCTTAGGCTACGCACAGTAAGGGGCTCCTGACGAGTTATGGAATCTATTCCAGTCTATTCCATATGGAGTCTATTTATCGCATATGCAGAAAAGCTTCCCGATGCCCATTCCCTCCTCAAACGTCAAAAGCTGTATAGCTCCTCTCTGACTCTTAATTATGTATGAAATGTATGTTTTTGTTTTTCCCCATCATTTGTGTCACTTTGAATTGGAATTCCACCCATTTTTCATCTCTTCTGCAAAATCAAATCCTTTAAGATGTGAAGAAAGTCACTCCGAGTGGTTTCATGTGAATTGCTCTATTGTAGAGCAGCTTAATAAGCCAACTGTTCACAGTGGTGACGATAGGAGCCAGACATCCCGAAGATTTTAGTGCTTCCCAAAAAAAACCTCCAGTGGTTATGAATATGCAGCCTGGTGTTTAGAACACAGTTTTGCGATATTGGTTTTAGTCTAAAATGTTTACAAATCTATTTTTTTAATCCCCTTGCAGTGCACGGATATATGAAGGGTGCTCAATGGCAAAACTACCGTGGCCAAGAAGTGCAAAACAAATTTACATTTCCAAGAACAAAATGAGCAGTAAAAACAACTTACAAAAAAAAAAAAATTACATCTGAACATCTACAACAGGCATCTGAACCACTTAGAGCTGAAAATGTAAGTAAGTGGGCTGTAACGCTAGCTATAGTGGATAACCAGCTAGCTAGCTTAAAGTGGCTCAGAGTTTTTACAGTCCACTTTTTACAGCCCACGTAGTTTAGAGTCGCTTGTTTGTAAAAGTGTTTTACATCTTCTAAATTAGTTTTTACTTTTGTAAGTAAGTAAGTAAACTTTTATTTATAAAGCACCTTTTAACAACCTACGTTGACCGTTGACGTTGACATAAAAATAGCTAATGATTACACAAAAATACATACAACTATACATATATACAAATTTGTAATTTAGTTTTCCTGAATGTAATTTTTTTGTTTTTAGATTTGATTTTACTTTTGTAGTTTTGTTTTCTTAAATGTAACTTTTTTTCATTTGTAAATTTGTTTTTACTATTATAATTTTGTTTTCTAAAACGTAATTTTGTTTTGTGAAATGTTAATTTGTTTTGCACTTCTCAGCCACCGTACAAATCAGTCCTTAAAAAGAAACTTATATAAAGATTTCTATAAAGATTTAATTTTCACCAAAATTACAACCTAGAAGGCATATGTAGGTTCACTGCTGGTTTTGGATGTTAAATAGAATTTATTTACAGGTAAAAAAATGAATTATTAAGAAATCTCCTCAAAACGTTCACAGTGGTGGTGGTAAGAGCCAGACATCCAGAAGATTTCAGTGCTTCTGAAGGCACCTTGCAGAGTAATTCAGGCAGTGGTTATAAATGCGCTGCCTGGTGTCTATAACAGTTTTGTGACAGAGTTTGGTCTAAAATCCATATATCTTGTTCACTCACAGTGCAAAACATGAAGGGTGTTCTAAGGCAACGCAGTCCCCAAAGAAAACACGATTCCTAACACACAAACAATTATGACTATTTTACCATCATCAAATTCACGACCCAGAAGACAAATCTAGGTGCACTGGTAGTTTTGGATGGTAAATGAAATGGCTGCATTTGCATTGTAGACACAGTGACCTCTGGTTGTCATCACTCTACAATTACCAATTCACACCTAACCACACAGAACGATTTCTTCACATCGTATCGATTAAAAGTGGATTTCTGGGATATTCCATAACACCAGGGCTGAACAATTTGGGGAAAATATCTAATTATAGAATATATAATTCAGATTTGAATAGCAGTTATTTCCTAGAAATTGTCTAGGCTTGTTCATTTGGCCAACAGCAGTCACTTTGGTGGGGTTTTTTTTTACGATTTAACCACTGAATTTGGGTTTTGGTTAGTTGAGACTGTGATGTCACAGCACATGACTGATTGGTTGGTTAAACTCATCCACAGGTTAATAATAATATTAATAATAATAATAAATAATAATAATAATAATCATCATCATCATAATCATCATCATCATCTTATATTGCACATTTCACACACCCAAAGATGCTGTACAATTAATGAGGAGGAGGTTTTTCACTGGGAGATCACTCAGGGTCATCTGACATTAAATGGTTCACTGCGAAGAAACTAACTGACTCCACTGATATCTTTACAGTGGTGGTGGTGATGGGAGCCAGGGATCACCATGTCTACAACACAGGTATCGCCATTTTACGTACTTCTGAATTTTATATGCAAAACTGATGATGTGAAAATAGGCATAAACCTCCAGATTTACAATCTGGAAAACACTGAATCTAAAAAAATATTTTGACATAATTTTGCCTTATGACATGCATGTACCCCTGTGTTACGAATGCATTTAAATAAATGGATTAAAATACATTTTAAGCCAAAACTATTATAAAACGATGAGTCAGGTACCATTTATCTAACGTCTCGAGTAATACCTTTCTAAAGGAGATTTCACAGGCATTAAAATCCTCAGACAAAGTTTCTCTAATACAGAGGGTTTCCCACCAAACCACTCTGGATGACTGTGTTTACCAATTCGTTCTGGAGAGCTTTATGAAAAATCTATGGTTCTCCTTTAACACAACACTGTTCATAATTCTGCAGCTCTTACAATTTAAAACTTATAAATTAATAAAGAAAATTCAGTCTTTGGCTTAAATGTATATGTATGTAAATGTATGTAAAAGACCTACAAAGGAGGCAAAGTAGTTCCCAGAGGAAATGTATTATCTGAGATGTATGACGTATCTATACATCATTCTATACAGAAATACAGAAAGTCAGATGCTATGGCTATGCTTGAACTGTAGAATCGGGATTCCTGGTTCCCATCAGCACCACTGTAAAGACATCAGAGTCTCCAAGTTTCTCTACAATGAATCATTTCATACTAAACCACTCCGAATAGCTTTGTTTACATCCCAACCACTGAGTTATGCAGAACTGTTGAAAACTCTGTGGAGGTCGCCTTCAATAAGTCAGCTGTTGTGGTGATGCGAGCCAGACATCCAAGGAGTTTAATGCCTCTTAAAGCTCACCTACATTAAGTTACTTCATGAAATGACCAACTTATACGTTGCCCATTGCTTGATATGTTGGCAAAAACTACTGTTGCTGTTCAGAAAAAAAACATGTACCTCTATTTTGGTGATTCCCACTTTTACCCATCATTATAACACATTGCATTTGATTTATTCAATTTAAGAAAAACAAAAACAAAAAGGACTCTCAATGAACAATTCTATCTTTCTATCAAAGTCCTTTTATGTGGCACTTATTTACAGTGTACAATAAATTGAATTGGTTTTTCTCTCCTTCTCCTGTAAAGCTGCCATTGTGGCGATACAGGTTTTCCATGGACAGCGTTGTTATATAGGATGTACTATACATCCTACGGCTCTCTGGTCATTCTGAATAGTAAATAACGGCTATATTTGAAACAGTGAACCTCATTAAACCATTCTGTATGATGTTTCCATCTCCATTACTGAATTACACAAAAAGGAAGAACTCCTCTTTCAACTGTATAGCATGTTGACAATCTATATTTCCATGACCTCTATAAAATTACTTTTACTAAAATGACTCTTCTTTGATACTGAATTGTTTGGTGCTGCCAGATGCCCAAATAAATGATGAGAAAGGTATCATACTACGCTATTGGCAGGTGGACAATATTTTGTATTATAAGATTTCATATTTAGTATTAAATAGTTTAATATTTTAGTAATATACAATTTAATATTTTAGTAATATAATATTTAACATTTTAAACATATAATATTTAATATTTTAGTCATATAATATATTTTATATTTAGTATTATATGGTTTAAGGTGGCACTTAACATTTGTGAAAATTGAGAATGTAACTTAAATATATTTTTTATTTATTATTAATCATTATTTATTTATTTTTATTATTATTATGATTATTTTAGCTTTTATATAATATTGGAACATGTCTTGCTTGATTTCACTGATGTGGGGTGGGCAGTGTGGGTGGGTTCTGAGAATCGGTTACTGTGGATACTGTTTAAAAAAACAAATACTTTTTCTTTTTTTTTTTAATGATTGACATTGCTGGTTTAACCGCAGCTTCAAAAACTTTTATGCATAACTGGTTAATCCCAGTATACCCTGCATCTCTTATTTACCTCAAGACTCCCCGAACGGCGTGTGTGGGAATGTGTACATCTGTCTATATCATAGCTTCTATTCCTGACTTTACATTACTGTTATATAACCTGTATATGTGGATAAACGGAGCTTTTTCTGGTGTATTTTTGTGTTTAAGTGCTTTAAGAGATTTTCACATCATAATAAACGTGGTGTGATGTGACTGTCTCTCTTGAACAGGGTACTGCGGTACTGAACGAAGCTTGGGATCCGACTGCAGGAGCGCTGAAAGGCTCGTTAGATGAATGCTGTTACCCCGTGCTAGACTCACACATACGGGGTGACTATGCCCATGTTTATGTGACGTGAGACCTGGGAGGAGGGATTATAATTTTATAATTTTAACACTTATCGCAGTACAGCCCATACAGCGTCTACAAGAGAGACAGACACCCATGAGGGAGAGCTGTCTGTATGGGCTGTAATAAAAACTATTGTTTGTAATAAACTAATAATAAAAAACAATCACATTACAAACAAATATAAAAAGACCAAAAAAGAAAAAAAAAATGACATAGTTTGTATTGGAATTTGGAAGTGATTGATGTTGCCAGCTGGCTAATAGTGGTGCGGTTACCTCCTACTTTCTCTCAAAACTCAAACAATCAATTTTGAATATTCTGGGTCTGATTCAAGAGTGGACTTTAAAAGCCCATATGGAAATCCTGTATGATTTGGCAGCACTTCTTGACATTTGTGGAAACTGAGAACTAATTATTATTATTATTATTAGTAGTAGTAGTAGTAGTAGTAGTAGTAGTAGTAGTATCGGGTCACCGGTTCGAATTCCCTGAACCGACAGTAATGACTGAGGTGCCCTTGAACAAGGCACCTACCCCACAATTGCTCCCCGGGCACTATGGATAGGGCTGCCCACCGCTCCGGGTAAGTGTGCTCACTGCCCCCTAGTGTGGTGTGTGATGGGTTAAATGCGGTGGACAAATTCCTCTACGTGTAAAAAACACAAATGACACAAAATGACTCAAAAACTCTCTACTCAGAGAATGCAAAATGAATCTTGGAACACACCTTGCTTGATTTCATTGATGCAGTGTGGGTGGGCTCCGGGAATTATTTACTTTGGACCCTGTTAAAAATTTCTAATAAAAAAATAAAATATCTATGGCATGGTTGCTGCCCAGCTGTCTGCTTTTTAAGTAGCCCCGCCTCCCCCCACCTCTCCTTTCCTTCATCCCTTGGGGAAATTCCAGTGGGCTTGAGAGTATAGTAGAAGCGGCCTGATCCTACAGGAATGGAGACGGCTGTTGGGAAAAGCGTTGTTCAAAAGTCAGAATTCCAGCTTTTAGGCCAAACTGAAACCACCAGACACGCACTCAGGTTTCCACTGGAATTCCCCCTCAGGGATGTGGCTGTGCCGCATTTGTCCACTGTAAACATTTACAGAAGCCAGTTAGTTAGTAAGGTAGTATGTTTCTTTACGTTGTCGTGCGGCTCCCATCTCAGTGCGGCAGGAAATCTGAGCCAGCCTGGCTGAGCTCACATTTCACAACAAAGCAACATGCTTTCTTTCCTTCCCTGACTTTCGTCCCTGGCAATCCCAGTGCCATTAAACAAGAGCCCCCCAAACGGGCCAAGGCATGCACTCTGGGAAGGAGACGGTTTCCCAGTTTTCCAGTTTTCTGTTCCTGCAAAGCCTTTTTTAAGAAACACACACACAGCTCTGGCTAAGTCCACATACTTTCACTTGCTGTGGCCTGATGTGCTACTGGGCTGCACTGAGAAGGTCAGAAAGTTGAAGTGGTCACCAGAAGGTGGTCCCTTCACCCTTAGGACGTGTGGTAGCCCCCCTCTAACTCTTATGCCTAACTTTATACTAAGTTTGTGGGCACTGAGAGAAGCAGAGGAGGAGGAGGAGGGGGTGGGCGTCCACACAGGCCCAGAAATAGAGAGACCCCCGTTCAAGGCTCACCTCTTGTTGGTGCCAGACGGAGTTCGGTCCCTCTGCCGTCGGTTCTTGAACCAGTTGCTGACCTGGGTCAAAGACAGGCCGGTGAGCTTGGCCAGGTTCCTCTTCTCGTCGGGCGTCGGGTACCTGTTGACTCGGTAGCACTCCTTGAGCGCGTTGCGGGACTTCTCCTTGAAGCAGTACACGGTCTCCTCCCCGTCCCAGATGGTCTTGGGCAGTGGGAACTTCTTCCTGAGCCGATACTTGTCCACTGCCCCCAGGCTGCGCCCCCGGCTCCTCTCCGCCTCCTTGTAGCGCGCCTGCAAGTAGAGGTCCTGCAGGAACCCATGGTTGCTCGGGTGGAAGTCGTGGCTCTCTAAGATGGCGTACAGCTCTTTGAATTCCTCCCGGTGGAAGGCCACCACGGCCTGGGCCTTCAGCAGGGTCTCGTTGCCACGTAGCAGGTCGGAGGAAGGCGGGATGGCGGCGAGGAAGCGCCAGAGTCGCTCCACGTTGCCCGCCTGCAGCAGGGCTTCGCACACGCAGGCGAGCTGCTCCGGGGAGAAGCCCAGCACGGAGGAGCTCCGCAGGCTCTCCAGCAGGCTATCGGAAGCCTCGTCCGAGTCCGACTCCTCTTTAACTTTGGCCGCGCTCTCCTCCGCGCTCTTCTCCGTTTGTTCTGCGGACTCGGAGGACGAGGAAGCCATTTTTTGAGTTTAACTTTTTTTTTTCTTTCTCCCTCTCTCTCCCACTCTCTCTCTCTCGCTCACTCGCTCTCCCCCTTCTTGGTTCCTCCTCCCTCCCCCCTCTCCACCATTCTCCGTGTAGGAGAGAGAGAGAGAGTTTGTGTGCGTGTTGTTGGCGGAGGAGTCACGCCTCTTTACATTTCGTCAAGCAACAACACCAACACCACCCCTCCCCCTCCACCCAACACCACCATTCAAATACCCATAGAGCAGTTCACACTAGCTACAGCTCTCCTTTTATTTCATTCATCAACTTCCACGTTCGGTTCTCCTGGCTTCAGATCCACACTTCCTGAGAAACGAAGGAACAGTATGACTAACCCCCAGTTTTACGACCAGGGCAGATCACTCCAGTCCAGAAACGACCACTGATCTACAATTACAGCCAGTTATTTGGGATTTAATAACTTTCTGGTGTTCCAAATAAAACTTATTGAAATAATCCGAATATCATTAAAAGTTTTAGGCACCTGAGAGAACAACAGGTGTCTGATTAGGTCTGATCTGATAGGGCAGTAGGTGTTTATTTGCTCAGAGAACAACTAATAATAGAATAAATACACTAATAATAATAATAATAATAAACACACAATTACTAATAACAATAATCATAACAGTACAAATAATAAAAATATTAGAATAATACACTAATAATAATAACTAATGATAATCGAATAAACACAACGATTAATAACAATAATTATAACAGTACTAATAATAATAATATAAGAATTAATACACTAATAATAATAATAATAACAACAACAACAATAATAGAATGAATACACAAGGGCTGCTACTACTACTCATAATAACAGTGCTGATAATAATATTAGAATAAAGACAGTCATAAGTAACACTGGAAACACTGATTGTATTTGTCAGTGTGTTTGTTTTTAGAACTAGCATTATTAACATTAAATAATAAACTAATAATAAAACAATGTTTAAAACAATAAATATATACTTTAAAATTATGTAATAAATAACAAATAATAATAAATCTAATAAATTGTCATCATTAACGTGACTTTAATTTGATGTATGTGATATATGATATATATGTATGTATATAAAATTAAAGAAGGCCATTTATGTGTATGTGTGTGTGTGTGTCTGTGTGTGTGTGTGTGTGTATGTGTGTGTGTGTGTGTGTGTATGTGTGTGTGTGTGGGTGTGGGTGTGTGTGGGTGTGTGTATGTGTGTGTGATTGGATCAGACACCTCAGTGTCCACCAACCAAAGCTATCCACCCACAATATACCTGTGATGCTCTGTAGGGGGTCCTGACCATTGAAGAACAGTAACAAGGTAACAAGGAAGTGGTTGGCAATAAATAAATAAATAAATATATATATATATATATATATATATATATATATATATATATATATATATATATATACATATATATAGCATAATTGTTTTGATTTTTCAGGTTTTGACAAATGATGATGAATGGAGCCATGAATGGATCAAGACATGATCCAAAATTGCTTTGGGAGGGGAGAGGTCTGGTTCTTTTGACTTGTTCCTTTGTAAAGTTATCATTTCGGAGATCCCTAACTTGACCCCTGTGTTTTCTTAAGCCAGATCAGGTGCAAACTGCCCTCCAGCGAGATCAAGGCTGACATGCACACGCTTCTGTCCAGTGCTCCATTCAAGATCAGTGCTTCTCTGCAACGGAATGTTCTTTCCTTTAAGGTCAGCGTGCAGTAAATGTTTAACACGTTACAGATTTGCTTCTGTTTAGAGAAGGTAGGGTGGCCGAGATCACTACGCTGATGGATATTCTTGGCGCTTGGATATTCTAAAAAAACCAACAGTAGGGCTGAATGATGTCTCTATATATAAAACACACACACACACATTCATACATATATATATATATATATATATATATATATATATATATATATATATATATATATATATAATGTACATAAATATTATATATAACAATATAAATATATATAATATGTGCAACAATTTGTACAGTTATTGTTTTGATGTTATAATTAGGTAGATTGATAGATATTATGTATATTAATGATATTATATATGTTATATAAAGAACTACGTTCCTGGTTTCAGTAACTGGTACTGCCCCTCTTGTCAGAAACACATGGCATCCTATAACTTCCTACCATTTCCTGACATCTACTGACAGAGTCAATCAAATCCTTTCACAACATTTCAATGGGACTCAGATCTGGGCTTTGACCAGGCCTTTCCACAACCCTCCATTTCTTCCTTTTGAGGTTTTACTTGCATGTTTGGGATCATTATCCTGTTTAAAGACCCACTTGTTCAACTGCAGCTATACAGTAGATGACCTCACCGGATCCTTGAGCCCTCTCCTGTATGCATTGATAAACAATTCATTATCACATTGGTTTTGGAAGTTGGCCAGAACCAGAAGTGGCAAATCAACCCCAAATCTTTTCCCGTACTTCACCTGACCATAGCATATATGCTGGTTCTTGCCTGGATATTCATTAGCAAACTTGGTCTTGTCCCCAAACTTGTCCCTCCCGGCACATATCCCATGTAGGTCAGCTTCTTTTAGTATCGTACTACCTGCTCGTGGTTTACTTGAGCGCCCTGGCCTGAGCAAGTTGGCGGTGGGTGTATATTTTCTCCACTTGTAGATGATCTTCCACACAGTAGAATGATTACATCTCCAGTATTTGGGATATCTGAAACCTCAGAGTCATAGGCATCTACAACTTTCTCTCCAAAGGCCTCAAAGAGCTCCTTTGATCTGCTCGTGATGATACCACCACAGCAGTAACAAAGAGCAGACCACATATCTGAGGTTTAAGCAAGGCGGGTTACTCCGAGACACTTTCTAATCTTTAGAGAGTTCTAATCTTTAGAACCTGATTTCAGTATGACATGTTGAAGTAGCGGTAGGTTTGGGGTGTACTTACTTTTTTCACGTCAGAATATGTTTTATAGAATAGCACACCTGTTAGATTATATCATCTTCGTCTATCAACACTGTCATATGAAAACATGATGCCTGTATTTCTGTACATCCTTTGGCACATGACTGTATTTTCCTAAAAGGCCTTAAATGGTTTCAAAAACTATTTCTTGGCTTGGAAACACGGTTCTGAAAAATCTTCAGCTGGTACAGAAACAGATAGATAGATAGATAGATAGATAGATAGATAGATAGATAGATAGATAGATAGATAGATAGATAGATGGATGGATGGATGGATGGATGGATGGATGGATGGATGGATGGATGGATGGATGGATGGATGGATGGATGGATGGATGGATGGATGGATAGGTAGGTAGATAGATAGATAGATAGGTAGGTAGGTAGGTAGGTAGGTAGGTAGGTAGGTAGGTAGGTAGATAGATAGATAGATAGATAGATAGATAGATAGATAGATAGATAGATAGATAGATAGATAGATAGATAGATAGATAGATAGATAGATAGATAGGTAGGTAGGTAGGTAGGTAGGTAGATAGATAGGTAAGTAGGTAGGTAGGTAGGTAGATAGATAGATAGATAGATAGATAGATAGATAGATAGATAGATAGATAGATAGATAGATAAGTAGGTAGAAAGATAGGTAGGTAGGTAGGTAGATAGATAGATAGATAGATAGATAGATAGATAGATAGATAGATAGATAGATAGATAGATAGATAGATAGATAGATAGATAGACAGATAGATATCTCAATAGTGCAGATAGATAAACCTCAGATCTAACATGAGCTTCAGTCCCCATCTGTCCTCTTCCTCTTCCGGCCCCACTGGGAAGAGCTGAAGAGCCTGATGGCTCTCGGGACAAAGGGTCTCCTGAGTCTGTCTGTGGAGCAGCTCTGAGTCAGTAACCTGCCACTGAACTTTTCTCCATAATGATGGTGTGCAGTGGGAGCCCATCATCATCCATAATGGACAGCAGCTTGTGCAGTGTCCTCCTCTCTGCCACCTTGAGTCCAGCTCCACACCAGCAACTGACCCTGCTCGCCTGACCAGCCTGTCCAGTCGTGAAACTTTGCCTCATCTGAAGGTTTTTTGCTCATCTCATTTACTATGGGCTTTTGAGGAACCATCTATTAAAAGGTCATTTAGGAAACCAGCAGTCGTTCTGTAGCACTGTTTTGACCTAGGAGTTGTTTTTAAGTAGTACAAGAGTGACAGGGATCATCCGATCACGTTCCCGTAGCGTCTGGGAATGCCGATGGCAGTCAGACAGACATTTAGCAACTTAACATTTAGCATTTAGCGACATTTAGCAAACTTTTTAAACTTTTCTTTAAACTAATGATTGGTTCTCTGAACGTTCTGAGAATGTGCAGTGTTGGGACATTTGTTTGACATTTGATGTTTTGTCTGCTCAATCTACAGTTCATAAATACCTGGCACTCCAGCCTGCAGTCCATTCCATAAATGGGACGGAGGGGCAAATTATGACTAGAAATGAGATTCTTTTGAACCAGGTGATGCCAACAGGTGATTGCAGTCTGGTGGTTTGGTGGTTGGTGTAGCTCAGCGGATAACCCCACTTCCCGCTAGGGAGCCACGACCACATGTGGGAGACTGGGGTTTGAAACCCGGTCTGGGTGACTACACTGTGCTACACCAATGAGAGTCCTTGGGCAAGACTCCTAACACTACATTGGCCCACCTGTAATATGATTAACCTTATAAGTCGCTCTGGATAAGAGCGTCAGCTCAATGCTGTAAATAATTTGGTAGAAAACATCATCCGGTTCACCACTTCAGGGTGTCCTTAGTCCTTAACTGTCTGTAAAGGCATCTACAACTTTCTTTCTGAAGACCTCAAAGAGCCATTTTGACCTGGTCATGATGACACCACCACAGCAGTATCAAAGAGCAGACCACATATGTGAGGTTTAGGCAAGGCGGGTTACTCTGAGACAGTGTTACAATACAATATGACATGTCTGAAGTGGTGATATGTTTGGGGGTGCACTTACTTTTTCACCTCAGTAATCTGTATTTCTCTTTATTTCAGGTTTTTATAGAACAACACACATGTTCATCCTAAGTGTCACTCTGTAAATGATACCATCTTCATCTATCGGCACCGTTTAGATGGAACCGTGATGCTGGAAAAGTCTAAACTCAGGAGGTCTACGTCCTCCGGTACATGACTCCATGTTCCTAAATGGCCTATAAAGGTTTATGGCTTTATGTGAAAGGAGATGCCAACAGGTGATTGTACTCTGGTCATCCAGGGAAAGATCGTTTGCAGGACGAAAGGGATAAAATAACAATAAATAACAATAATAATTAGTCCTGAAATGTCTTTTAAGTGTCGGAAAAGGAACAGCTTTTTTAAAATATGTGTCCAAAATCGAAATTGAAATAAGTGATGGAAAAACCCAGTAACATTCACGACGCAAGACATCGAGTAACGTGCTGTTGTATTGTTTTCAGTGTCAGAAATGATCACTCTCCTCCCTCTGATTCCCTTTGGCTGAGAGATGTTGGTGTTTTCCTTTTGCACCTCGAGAAGATCCAGTTTAGTTTCAGGGGATCTGTGGAAAACCTTTACAGGTGCTGGTCACCTTTCATCACCAGGTCCCTCCCACAGCTTCCCCGCAGAGGACCTGGGTAATTCCCGCCTCTTTAATCCACTATAACCCCAATCCTCCCCTCGACCGCCCCCTTCCCCTCTGCTCCCTCTTTGTTTAACTGAATTGATTTAAATTTAAATTGTTCTTTATTGGTTTATGTTACTCATTTACCAAGTTATGTTGATTTATTTTATTTGTGTACTGATTTACTCTTATAGGGCTTGAGGTAATTGTTATTTTAGTATTTAGTTTTAGTGTGTAAATGTTTTTGTGTCTGTGAATTGGTGTTGTAAGACATTAAAAAAGCAATAATATATACTATTTATATATATTATTGATTTATATATATTATTGCTTTTTTAATATTTATACAGTGTATATATATATATATATATATATATATATATATATATATATATATATATGTACAGGGGTTGGACAATGAAACTGAAACACCTGTCATTTTAGTGTGGGAGGTCTCATGGCTAAATTGGACCAGCCTGGTGGCCAATCTTCATTAATTACACATTGCACCAGTAAGAGCAGAGTGTGAAGGTTCAGTTAGCAGGTAAGAGCACAGTTCTGCTCAAAATACTGCAATGCACACAGCATTATGGGACATACCAGAGTTCAAAAGAGGACAGACTGTTGGTGCACGTCTTGCTGGCGCATCTGTGACCAAGACAGCAAGTCTTTGTGATGTATCAAGAGCCACGGTATCCAGGGTAATGTCAGCATACCACCAAGAAGGACGAACCTCCACCAGCATCACGTAGTGACCTGGCCACTATCCTGCAAGAAGAATGGCTTAAACTCCCTCTGACCACTGTGCAGGACGCAGTATATGTCATTCCCAAGACCAACTGACGCTGTATTGGCCGCAAAAGGAGGCCCTACACCATACTAATAAATGACTGTGGTCTGAAACCAGGTGTTTCAGTTTCATTGTCCAACCCCTGTATATATATATATATATATATATATATATATATATATGTATTAACGAACACCTCAGATTTATGTCACTAAACATATTTATCTAGATGCAGATGTTGGAAAGCGTATCTGGTTCAACCAACTTGGCGTCTGTTTCCTATATACATAGTATCTCTCACGGTTAACTCTACTGTGCTGGTCCGACAGTGTTGATACCTTCATTTATAGCAGTTTATAAAAGAGTTAATCTTGTTTAACAATTCCTAAAATCCTTTTATCATACGAGCTTTTTGCCTGGAAGTGGAGTGTCGAAATTACGGAAGGCGGTTTTAGATTAACACTGGCTAGAAAATTCTGATGTGCAAATTGAGATTTCTATTTGGGAGCCCAATTTGTTTAAAAAAGACTCTTATGCATACCTAGATAACATTCTGGTGAACAAAAAAAGCCTTTTGCATATGGGCGTATGTGAGTATTTGCGTATTTGTGTGTGTGATGCAACTTTGCATGCTGGCCAGACCGAGCGAGCGAGGCCTTTTAATATATGTGCACCTGGAGGCAGACGGACAGCGGGAACTGAAGCAGGGCCTAGCACCTCCATGCAGTTCCTCTGAAGGAATGTAAACTCCTCTTCCATGAGGAGGGTGCAGGGGGCAGTGAGGTGCTGTGGGTGAGTGACACATCCCCTCCAAACGCCCCTCCACCCTCATTCTCCTCCTCACCTCAGGCCTTTGATCTTCTGCTTTGTGCGTGTGCGCGCTTGCCCTCCCGGCTCAGGCAGTTGGGGGAAGTACGCTAATGGTACAGCAGTGGCTAGTAGGACTTCGCTATGGATAGGTGGGGAACTGTGTTCTCAGCTCATCAACAGTCAGTTTGACTTATATATACCTTAGACCTGAATCAGTTTTGGGATATTGATAATACAAACTCAGTTCCTGCAGCGATGTATATATGTACTGTGGCCTGTATTGGAATGAATACAGTACAGATATACTTTCATTCTGGAATTGATGTCTGCAACCACAGACGATGGGACAGGAGCAATTTAAGGCTAGAACAAATATTAGTGAACACAATGTAGATTTATTACAGTAAACATTTATACTATGCCCAAGACGTAACAAATGTTATGCCGTCCACTGTACCAGTTACCTAGCACTATGTCAACAGTCAGTGCAGTGTCTAGTGTTCAAAGACGTCTTCAGCAGTTCATGTTTGGATGGAATAGAAACACCCAGGTAAGTCCTTTCTAAGCAAAGATGGCCGGCCCTGTCCACTTGGCCAGAAGTGCATCAACAAAAACATTTGTAAATGGCAAAGCCTTCAGTTATTTCACCTTCTGTAGTACAGTAACATCAGGATTCAGAGACTGAGTCAAAAAACTGGAGGTGTAAATTAAATATCGACAGTATTTAAACTCTTAATAGAATCACTGTTACTGTGTTACTGGGAATGTAACACATTAATTAAGGGATTATTTATTATTACTGTGGTTTTGTTAGTATTCGGTCTCTCTAGATTAGAAATTACAGAAGCATGAACTCTGATATGTTCTGTAAATGAAGGCCTGGGCTGAACGAGTTTCAACACAAGACCTAACGCTGTTTATACTTGAGCAGTACCTTGTGTTTTAATGTGGTACTGCAGGTCTCTCTCTCCCTCTGTCCCTCTCCCCCTCTCTGTATCTCTGTCTCTCTCTCACCCTCTGTCTTTCTCTATCTCTGTTTCTTTCTCTCTCTCTGTCCCCCCCCTCTCTGTTCCACTCTCCCTCCCTCTATCTTGTTTCCTTCTCTCTCTCTCTCTCTCTCTCTCTCTCTCTCTCTCTCTCTGTCCCCTTTTCCCCTCTCTGTCTCTCTCTCACCCTGTTTCTCTGCATCTCTGTCTCTCTCACTCTCACCCTCTGTCTCTCTCTATCTCTGTTTCTCTTTCTCTGTGTCCCACTCCCCCTCTCTTTCTCTCTCTCTGTGTCCCAACCCCCCCTCTCACTCCCCCTCTCTGTATCTCTGTCTCTCTCTCACCCTCTGTCTCTCTCTATCTCTGTTTCTCTTTCTCTCTGTGTCCCACTTCCCCTCCCTCTTTCTCTGTCTCTCTCTGTCCCTCTCCCCTCTCTGTAGCTCTGTCTCTCTCACCCTCTGATTCTCACCCTCTCTCTCTCTCTCTCTCTCTCTGTCTGTCTCTCTCTGTCTATGTCTGTCTGTCTGTCTCTCTCTCTGTCTCTCTCTCTCTCTGTCCCACTCCCCCTCTCTTTCTCTCCCTCTCTCTCTCCGTCTCTCTTTCTCTGTCTCTCTGTCCCACTCCCCCTCTCTCTTTCTCTCTCTCTGTCCCTCTCCCCCTCTCTGTATCTCTGTCTCTCTCTCTCTCTCGTCCCACTGCCCCTCTCTCTTTCTTTCTCTCTCTCTCTCTGTCCCTCTCCCCTCTCTGTAGCTCTGTCTCTCTCACCCTCTGATTCTCACCCTCTCTCTCTCTCTCTCTCTCTCTCTCTCTCTCTCTCTCTCTCTGTCTCTCTCTCTCTCTCTCTCTCTCTCTCTCTCTCTCTCTCTCTCTCTCTCACCCTCTCTCTTTCTCTGTCTCTCTCCCCCTCTCTTTCTCTCCCTCTCTCTCTCCGTCTCTCTTTCTCTGTCTCTCTGTCCCACTCCCCCTCTCTCTTTCTCTCTCTCTGTCCCTCTCCCCCTCTCTGTATCTCTGTCTCTCTCTCTCTCTCGTCCCACTGCCCCTCTCTCTTTCTTTCTCTCTCTCTCTCTGTCCCTCTCCCCTCTCTGTAGCTCTGTCCCCCTCTCACCCTGTATTCTCTGTCTCTCTCTCTCTCTCTCTCTCTCTCTCTCTCTCTCTCTGTCTGTCTATGTCTGTCTGTCTGTCTGTCTCTCTCTCTCTCTCTCTCTCTCTCTCTCTCTCTCACCCTCTCTCTTTCTCTGTCTCTCTCTGTCCCTCTCCCCTCTCTGTAGCTCTGTCTCTCTCACCCTCTGATTCTCACCCTCTCTCTCTCTCTCTCTCTCTCTCTGTCTGTCTCTCTCTGTCTATGTCTGTCTGTCTGTCTCTCTCTCTGTCTCTCTCTCTCTCTCTCTCTCTCTGTCCCACTCCCCCTCTCTTTCTCTCCCTCTCTCTCTCCGTCTCTCTTTCTCTGTCTCTCTCTGTCCCACTCCCCCTCTCTCTGTCCCTCTCCCCCTCTCTGTATCTCGGTCTCTCTCTCTCTCTCTCGTCCCACTGCCCCTCTCTCTTTCTTTCTCTCTCTCTCTGTCCCTCTCCCCTCTCTGTAGCTCTGTCTCTCTCACCCTCTGATTCTCACCCTCTCTCTCTCTCTCTCTCTCTCTCTCTCTCTGTCTGTCTATGTCTGTCTGTCTGTCTGTCTCTCTCTCTCTCTCTCTCTCTCTCTCTCTCTCTCTCTCTCTCTCTCTCTCTCTTTCTCTGATCAGCTGTCTAACTAGATTCATACACTTGGAGGGCAGTGAAATTGTTCAGTCTGAAATGGTGCACTACATGGTAATAATGGCTTCCATACCCAACATAGTGTCCTATTGGTCCACACCTGTTTGGGCCAGCTCACTAATTTCAGTTCTGTAAATAGTAACTGAATTCACTATATAACTATCTAGGGACCGATTTACGACCGACCCCTAATGTGCAGTCCGAGCATAATCAGTGCCCAGCGTAGCTAGGTCTAGCTAGTGTTCTTACTGAAGTGCACTAGATAGTGTACTAGAGCGCAGGGAACACTGGGCCTGGCGGAACACAGCCAAATCCCCGCCCTTGTCGCTGGGTTGTGATTGGAGCACACTGAGGCGGGTGGGCGGAAAGTTCCAGAAGCGGCGGCGACAGAGGCGGAAGCTCAGTACTGGTGTTAGCTTGTTAGCTACACATAGTGTACACTGTTTTTGTCAAATAGACACGAGTTAGATTTGTGGTTGGGATTAAAAAGCAGTAGATTTCATTATTAGTTAACGACGGAATTGTTAGGTGAGTGTTATAGGGTTAAAGTGCTGACTGTGCTAGCTAGTTAGCTAGCACGCAGGTGGTGCTGCTGCTGCTGTGGGGCGGGTTTTTGTTAGCTAGCTAGCTAGCTACTTTAGCCTACAGGCACCGATTACCGGCGTTAGCTAACTTGTTTTTGCCAGTTTCTAAAAGGTGTAGTCACAGTTTAAAGGATTTACCTCCCTATTGTCATGCCTTGGTGCCAAAACTTAACGCGGGGGTGAAGTCAGCGTCTTATGCGTCAGCTTTTTGGTCGAATTTGCCCGTTCCACCTTAAATGGAGCATCTGTGATGCGCCATTTAAGGTGGAACGATAAAATTTGAACAAGAAGCTGACTCCAGGTTTACAGCTTAGTTATTGCTTGTTCTGTAAAAACAGTCTCATGTTATTGAGATTACATGTATGTGTCTCTCTCTCTCTCTCTCTGTCTCTGTCTCTGTGATGGGACCAGCAGGTTTAGTTTTAGAGACAGAGCAGCAGACTAATAACATGAAATTGCTTTCAGACATCCTATATTAAGGTCAAGAGGTTTCACAGTCTACCTGTACACTGTATAAGTGAATAAAGGTGCCTGTCATATCTATATATGTATATTCCTTGCTGTCACCTGATGACTGATATGAGTTGCTTGTGATGCTGAATTGTGTTTTGCTCTGTTCTGTTAAGGTTCCACCTTAAATTGCAAGCAGCGTTGCAAAAAAGCCTGCCGTGTTGATCCGAGATCTGACTGGCAACCAGGAAGATGGACGAGAGTTTGACCGTGATCAGTAACCCGACGGTGTCTGTGCGTTTGACCAGCACCCTCAGCTCCTTCGAGGTGAACCGGAGGTTCAACAGAGGGATCACAATAGCAGAGTTCAAGGTATATGGTTTCAGTGCAGAAGAGCCACTTACGCCAGTGCATGCTGCATTACAGAGGAATGACAGCCTCTAATTTCCGGGCTGTTTGACTGTAGATTTGCTGATTTGAATATATGGGGATGAGAAATTTTCCCAACGTTGAGAAATGTACTCGGACACAGCCATACATTAACCAGTAGGAGATGGTTTGGGATAGAGCTTCAGTCGATGCTGAGCAAGATTGAGGAGATTTTCATGCCTTGGTGCTGATACTTCACATGCGGATGGAGTCAGCATCTTTTTTTTACCCCGCATTTTCCTGTTCCACCTTAAATGGCACATCACCTCCAGCGTTGTAGCTTAGTTACTGCTTGTACTGTGAAATCACTCAGATATTTCATTCTGGGAAATTTAGTGTCGTTAGGGAATTCGATCTGTCCTTTCCAACATGTATGTTTCCTGTTTCTGTCTCTGGGATGGGACAATGTGTAAGACCCCTCATCATAGACATGGTACCATCCCAGAGAGAGAAACAGGATGTCCAATGAAGGTCCAATTTTAAAGAGAGAGAGAAGCAGGCTGTGTGCTTATATTGAGAGCTGACTTGGGTGCGTCACCAGTGAAAATGATTATCAGGTCAAGTGGTGTAGAACTTATCAGAGTAGAAAAGGCAGGAGGATTCTCCGTACTTTTTCATTTTTGGCTATATAAGACTGTGTGTCTGAACAGATAGGCGTTTTTAGTTCAAGACTTAAATTTCAACATTTGACAACGTCTGATTGCGAGCCTGATCCTCTCCCCCCCAATGTGCCTTTTTATTTCTGGTGCTGTGAATAAATATAGGCTACTGAACATTTAACTTAGTTTAAAAAAAAAAAAAAAAAAAAAAACATGTCTGATGTTGACAGGATTTGGTTGCATAGTACAGAACTAAACTGGGGATAAATAAATAGCTTATATAACAATGAGGACAGCATATAAGCTGTAGTATGTGCTGTGAAAATGGTTGGTCATCCAAGAAAAGGAATTCCATATATAATTTGTCATTTGGCTGTTTGTACTATATTTTCCATTATTCTAAAAACAGGCTTGAGATAGCAAGTGATCAAGTTGAGTTTTTTCAGAGAAGTGTCGAATTAAATTATTTGCAACCAAAGAAGAGTAAAGAGGAATTATCAGTATTTCCTGTTTTTATCATCATGGCGAAGGTCTGCGAGTGCGCCTTTTCAATCTGAAGTGTTTCAGTGGCCGATACTTCCTAAAATCCAGTTTATTTAAACCCCATGGCAGACAGCAGAAGTTGGGCAAATTTAATTGAAAGTGTTGGAATGCTACCTTGATGGTTCTTGCTGGCCGAGGCATAATCTTCAATCACTATTTGCCGTCAACCATCAACTGTCATAACGGAAACGCAGCACAAGGATCTATAAAAACGTAACTACCTTTCCTTTCGTGAAGAAGAACAGCGACTGCCAGCAGTTTTTCTTTCATGTTTTACATGTTCTGCGGTCAGCGAGTGTTATCCATTTTTTTGGAGCTAAAAATGAGATTTCGGAAGGTCTCCTCAAAGAGGGCAGGTGGGCTGTGCCTGTCCTGTGTAAGGAGCTGTTCTGATGTTCTGTTTCCTCAGAGCAAGCTGGAGCTTGTGATCGGCTGCCCTGCTGCCTCCATGGACCTCCAGTTGTTCAGCACCGCGGACAAGTTCTTGCAAAATATAGATGATAATGAAGCTCTGCTGGGTTCCTACCCTGTTGATGATGACTGCAGGATACATGTGAGTTGGAGAATGAGATCTGAGAGGACATGGCTTCAGATATTTGGTATTCTGATGATTACTGGAAAGATGAAAGGCACCTGATGTTAGTTTATGAAAGAAGTGGAGTCACTTTTAATAGGCTTTGTTAAAGATGAGCTGATAAAGAAATGTTCATGACCGCAAAAGTAATGTTGTGTTGTAAATGCAGGTGATTGACCGCAGCGGTGCTTTAACTGGAGCGTTCAGTGATTTATCCAAGGTGGAGAAATATGAGATTTCGGAAGAAGCCTATGAAAAGAGGGCAGGTAAGGCTGTGTCTGTGAATGTGTAAAGGAGCTGCTTCATGTGGTGTCTCTGTTGATGATCTGCTGGATGGTTTAAGATGTTGTTGCTGTCGGAACAAAACCCCTTTCCAAAATAAAAATTGTACAGGTGAAGAGAAAAGGATGTCTGTACGTATCCAGGAGTCATATTCGCCTGTTGATCATGAAAAAGGCAACAGGAGTCTTCAAATTTTGCTAAATAGTAAAAACATAACTGATTTTATTGTATGTGATTGTCTGATTTAATGATGATGGCTGATTTACCTTAAATCCCATCCTATAAACAGCATGGTTTGATTGTCTTGGTCTGATTAAGGTCTTACCGGCCTCAGCTAAACAAGTTAAAGCATGATGGGGCATTGGGATGAAAAATGAAAATTTTCAAACCTCACACTGACAGTAGAAGAACCTCATTTTGATGCTACAAAGAACCATCTACACCACTTTCTACATCAGTCTGAAGAACAATTTTACCATGCAAAGGACCATTTAAGCATGCCAATGGTTCTTTAATGGGTTATGGTTCTAAAGAAATATCTTAGAAATATGATTTAATAAGCATATATTTTATGGGCTGGAGGTTAAGAAATCCAAAAATTGTAATGTGGGCCCATTTTATCTACGGGCAAAATGTTAAACTCACTATGAAACATAACTTGAATGGCGGCACATTAAAATGTCACAACTTTAAATATTTAAAAGTAGATACTCCGATATTGGAGTTTATGTTGGCGCCAGCTTCTCTGTCCTGCGTGTACCCCTGCTTAAGATCTTCAGACCAGACCGGTCTCACTTCTAGACTCCATTTCTTAGACTAACCAAATATTTATATTGTTGTATTCATGTAACTTGTGTGTCCAAAACCATATAGACCTTATCAGAAAGCAAGCTAGTTTTTCATTGTGTAGAAATGAGACTGGAGTTTTATGATCTGAGCTTCCAGCCTGAACGTACTAGCCCTCGTTTGATTCTGATTCTTCTTTCAGTGACAGTGATGTCTAATGCTGAAGCAGGATGTTGACCATTGCAACACACCTTGTTTAACTGGTGTTTAATGATTCTGCCTTTTCTCAGACTCTTTGCGGAATTTCAAAAAGAACATGAGGGTCGGGCGCTTTAACGAGGAGAACGCGGCCAAGCGCGAGGAGACACTGGCTCAGAAGGAGGAAGAAGAAAAAGCTGCAATGGCCACCATCACTGTCGGAAAGCGCTGCCAAGTCCAAGTCGCGGGGCAGCCCACCAAGATCGGCACTGTTATGTTTGTGGGTGAGTTTGGCTGAGGTGTAGACAGGTTTGTCTCCGCACTGATTCTGAACTATGGTTTTCTGTGGGTTTCCAGCTGAACAATAGTCTATTGTAATCACATTTGTTTGCTTTTAGTCAGCAGTCATATTTAATCTAGAAGTACTTTGTGTTGTTTAGTGGGATGTGGGTCAAGGGATCATGTGACTGAACGTTTTAGACTTTGGCATTCAGCCTGGTCACATTTCACCTGATTGCGGTCAGCCAGTTTGAGTTATTGTCTCCACCGTGAATAAAAAGCCTTTGGGGTTAGTATGCTCTTGACAGACAAACACTCTCATTCTCCCTCTCACTATTAATTGGCTGATCGTCTGAACCTAAAGAATAATTTTAGGTGCTACAGTAGCTGAGCAACTCAGAAATAAATACACCTAGGGCCAGATTAACCAAAAAGGGTCTAATTACCTACACAATACACCTGTGGAGTGTGGCTTTAAACTTCAACGCAAAATAACGCACATTTGTTTTATATGGCAGCCAGAAGAAAATACAGCATTGAATATTATTTGACAATTATGTGAGGTTGACAGATGCCTGAAAATCAAGCATTAAAAATCGGTGACTGTCAAACTCCAAAGGTCCATAGAGCGTGATGTTGCATGGACCACATTGCTAGCCTTCAGGGAATGGGAGATGCAAATTGGCGTCTCGCGATTTGGTGTTTGAATTGGGTTCACCCTGGGCGGCCTTGCTGAGACAATCGCCTGTGGCTCAGAAATAATACTAGTAATCAACTTCAAACTTTCCTGGGTTGTAGGGCATTATGATCCATCTCCAAACACACAGGACTTTTTATTGTAGTCTGTGGTGGAAACTGGAGCTATTAATCAGCCCTGGAGAGCCAGTCGGCCCTGGAGAGCCAGTCAGCCCTGGAGAGCCAGTCAGCCCTGGAGAGCCAGTCGGCCCTGGAGAGCCAGTCGGCCCTGGAGAGCCAGTCGGCCCTGGAGAGCCAGTCAGCCCTGGAGAGCCAGTCAGCCCTGGATCACATTGCTAGTCTTAAGGAAATCAGATATCCAGACCAGATTCCTTACCTGTTGTCTTCTCTGGGGTGTCCATGTTGTTAGTGGTGCTATCATGTGATCATCGACTAGTCAACATCAACCTTGAAGCATCTTCACTGAGCAGTGAAGTCGACTAGTCTGTGCAGCGCCTTATGTTTTGTTAATGTATTTATTTTGTAATTCTCAGGTTTGAATTCTGGCTCAAATTGTACTAATAAGGGAATAACAAGTTATGACTCTTTGAGATCGTGTGAGATTATTTTGGCAAATTAAAAAATTGAGACGGTAAATAACTGTTGACTTTCGTTGGCATTCGCTTGGTGGTTTGAGCTGAACTCATGTTCTGTGCCATTTCGAAGCTGTGATGTCGTAGCAGGTGTGTCCTCTTAGCTCTGTGCAGCATTAGCATTAGCATTAGCGGTCAGAATGCATGTACCTGTTTCAAGATGTATGTGGGTAGGTAACACACAAGTATTGTTTTGACTGATGTATGTTCCTCTTGTTATCAGGTACGACAGATTTCAAACCCGGCTACTGGGTGGGTGTGAAATATGATGAGCCACTTGGGAAAAACGATGGCAGGTCAGTAACTCCCATACATGTTTTCTTTACACCTCAGTTATTAACTCAGCTTAAAGCTGGCGAGGTGATATTTATGTCACTATGTTGATACAGATGTTGCACAAGAGGACTGATTAGATAAGATAAGCAAAGCTTAACTGTAGTGTAAGTAATTTATTGGGTGCTTTCAGATTGACCAGTTGATAAATGGACCAGTTCGTTATTCATCTAGCAACAGCTCAATCTTAAGCCTGGCATCTTGTTGTGTGTGTGTGTGTGTGTGTGTGTGTGTGTGTGTGTGTGTGTGTTTTTAAGCCCGATTATAAGCCTTAAGAGTTGTTTGAAGCTGACTAAATTTCAAAATGTCATGATTGGGCCGAAGTTCAGCTTCCTTGGGCACCTTTTGCAGTGCAGGGAAACAGGGAGGAGGGAAACGATGTCCGATTTAACTAAGCGAGTTCTGATCGAGCAGCCGGACGTTCAGATGAATTTCTGACATGGTGGCTTGTAACAGTAACAACTGCTGCACCAACACAGCTGCACACATACCCAGAGGCTAAATAGACTATATTTGCTGTACCAGAAGCCGAACACTTTCGTACAGTGCGAGTACATACATCGCTGGATTTCCCAGCACACGGCGGGCGATACAAATGTGCAGTGTAAGCTGTCAGCCGAACACCAAGATTTCTAAAATTGCACAGTGAATGCCTGGCTCTACACCACAGTGCCAATAACGGTCTATTTAATAATTCTAAGGGAAGAAGGAGAGAGGTTGAAAATAGTCATGTAAAAATAAATTAGGAATATTTTAATATGTGAACAAAAGATTATTATTTATGACGCGCCGCTCACCTCTGTATGCATACGTCTCTGTTTCAGTGTCAGTGGGAAGCGGTACTTTGAGTGCGAACCGAAGTACGGTGCATTTGTGAAGCCACTCACCGTGACTGTGGGAGACTTTCCGGAGGAAGACTACGGCCTGGATGAGATGTAGACTTCCCTTGTGAAGGGATAATCAGGCTGGGAGGGAAAAAAAGAAAGCTGCCTGGAAAGATGAACTCTGACTCCGGGAAGTGTAGTGTCAGCCTGCAGCCTGCGACTGAAAGTTTTTTTCCTCTGTTATCACAACTAATCATTGTTCAGTTTTCGGCTGGTCTGAAACGGGCCAACACACAGGCCCTCACACTATAATGATACCTTATGCTTAGAATTAATTATTTGCAGTCGAACTAATACAGTGATTTGAAGTGTTGCTCTGTTGTGGCCACTGGCGGGGTTTAGTTCATACAGCGAGGACAGGAGAAGTAGGCCACAGGGGCGAATCAGCCGAGCACGAATTAGCAGATTGATGAAGTTCTTTGCCACATGTTGATTGTGCGTTTTTGATTTCTGACTCTTCAAAGCTCCTTTAAGTAAGAAGGAGAATTCCACCAGTTCTCTGCACAGTCCAGTCATTTAGAGTGGTGGTGAAATGAGCCGGTTCAGATTTGTTTACAGTGGTGGTGATGGGAACGGGGCATCATGGTGTCTACAGCACAGGCAGATATGCCACTGTATTTACTGTCTGTGAACTTCTCTTATGAGTTTTATATGTAGTGATGATAATGTGATCAGTCTTCTTTGGGTGCCATTTTGCTCTTTATGTATGTTTCCACCATGCATTAATTTTAAGACATGGTTTAGGCCTCAATCTGATCTGGAATACTGTTGTGAAAACACGTGTCAGAGATCAGGCTGCATACTTATGTCAGTTTGTGTAAGAATCCCTGAAGGAGCTTGTAGAGCGGACGTCTGGTTCCATTCACCACCACTGTGTTTCAGTAAGAACGGTGCATTGACATCAAACCACTCTAAATGAGAATTTGATTGTGCATAAGTTTTAGATTGCAGTCTGAATGTATATATGTATAATATGTAGAAATGTTAGTGGACATTCTAACAGACTGTTCAGACAAAAAAGTTCTTGACTTTGTTTCCATGATGGCTAGATTTGATTTTTTCCCCCCCCTCCTATCTAGTTGTTCATAGTGCACTGCCTTGTCTGTTGTGTCTTGGTTTAATTTCCTGTAGTTTCAGAGCAAATGGTCTGTTTGTGTTTGTCTCTTCAGATGAATCACACAACACCAAGTCTCTGCCTTACAGTCAATACAGACACATCTGCACCTCCTTAGATCTGTATTTGCATAACTCAAAGCTCTTCATGTCCTCATTTTCATTTTTTTAAATTCACAACATGCCCGAGCTTAGAACTGTCAGATTCACTCACGGCAGTTCCAGTAGACTAGAATTGTCTGAACGCGGGCGGATCTGCTGTACGAGCGCTTTGTTTACCAAAATGTGGTGATCTGCTAGAATAAACGGCCAACATGAAAAGCTTGCGAAACTTCGTGGTGACTTTGATGAACTTGTTCGGGAGGCAGAGGGTTTCGTTAACCAGGGTTTCTCAAGCTGTGGTCCACGAAGCACCCTCTGGTGGTCAGTGGCCTGTACTGATCACACTACAAAACCATATTAGTGTAATATTAATATAAACAGGATATGTTTAATATGGCGATGTTTGAAATCAGTCTGATGGACACCCCTACACGCAATGTTACAGATATTCAGATACTGTTATTTAAGTGCAGTACAGTAACAAGTTCTGACCTACAGTGTAGTATACGAATACAGTCACATGACCAGTTACCTCACATTTACCTCAGAGCTGTTATTACTGTATCCACTGTTTAGAGCTAGCTGCTGCTAACGCTGCTTAGTTCACCTGAGATACGGTTAGCCTAGCTGTTAGCTCCCCTCGGCTATTCTACTCCTAAACTGATCCTCTAAAGCGAGTTCATCTTTTATTAATCTTCAGACCTGTATATTTAACTTTCTGAGGCTCATTCTGATAAAAACATACCCCACTACAATCACTACACCGACATTTACCTCAGAGCTGTTATTACTGTATCCACTGTTTAGAGCTAGCTGCTGCTAACGCTGCTCAGTTCACCTGAGATACGGTTAGCCTAGCTGTTAGCTCCCCTCGGCTATTTCACTCTAAAACTGATCATCTAAAGCGAGTTTATCTTTTATTAATCTTCAGACCTGTATATTTAACTTTCTGAGGCTCATTCTGATGAACACACACCACACTACACCCACATTTACCTCAGAGCTGTTATTACTGTATCCACTGTTTAGAGCTAGCTGCTGCTAACGCTGCTCAGTTCACCTAAGATGCGGTTAGCCTAGCTGTTAGCTCCCCTCGGCTATTCTACTCCTAAACTGATCCTCTAAAGCGAGTTCATCTTTTATTAATCTTCAGACCTGTATATTTACCTTTCTGAGGCTCATTCTGATAAACACACCCCACTACACTCACTACACCCACATGTATACTCGGAGCTGGCTGTGTTTAGCTCCCCAGTGTTACCCACTGACATTTTCTCTGGCTGAAGGAGAGTGAGAGCTGGTGAGATAGCTCCCCCTGTATACTCAAGACTCTTAACTGGAGTAGAACACCATCCTGGTATCTCCACTGCACTACAGATCTTCAGTCTTCACATACTACATACTACTTTAGGTAGATTTAGTATGTATGTAGTACGCCATTTCGAATACAGCCATGATGTGCTACTTTGCACAAATTCAAGTATATTTTGAGGTGGGGGGCATTCAGACATCACTGATGAAGGACTAGAGGACCAACACTGAAATGTGCAGCAGCAGATGAGCTATTGTCTCTGACTGTACATCTACAAGGTGGACCAGCAAGGTAGGAGTGTCTAATAGAGTGGACAGTGAGTGGACACAGTATAAACACTCCAGCAGCACTGCTGTGTCTGATCTGCTTGCACCAGCACCATGTCAGTGTCACTGCAGTGCTGAGAATGATCCACCACCCACATAATACCTGCTCTGTGGTGGTCCTGTGGGGGTCCTGACCATTGGAGAACAGGGTAGTACAGTATACAGAGAAACAGATGGACTACAGGTGCGCCTGTAGGGTCAGTGGAGCTGATGCCATGGACAGTAAGTGTAGATAACCACAGGCAGGTTTAGCTGATGAGTGTGTGTGTGTGTGTTAAGCATGTGGTGTGAGCTAAAACAGTCCCCAGTTCTTAAACCAGCATCTGTACATGCACAGTGAGGGCGATTCGAAACAGACATCTGGAGGCCTTTTTGTTATTTTGACCGTCAGTCATTTTCTACATATCATCGCTGCTCAAAGAAAAACATGTATCTCCAAAATGGCAACTTTACAGGAGAGACAAAAACCTCATTCAATTTGAATGTAAGTCAATGGAACCAGACGTCTTCCCAAGCAGTTTTGGGCCATTTCTGTTAGTCCATTCATCATGCGATTCTCACTTAGTGTAAACAGCAGCTGATGTGTTCAAATGATGCATAAAATGTACTAAACTGGAGATACATGTTTTTCATTGGACAGCGACAATATATAAGATATACTCCAAAAATTGATCTGGGATTTGGGAGAAATGTTTCCCGTAGTTCATAAAATAGAACAACACTGCTCATTCTGTTCAAATACATACCTATAAACTGTAAAACACACATTGTGTACGTACTGTACTTCTCTAAACTCAGAAGACACGTGTAGGCTCACTGGTGGGTTTGGGCAGTTATATAAATAAACACGTATATTGGGTTGTGGTAACGGAGACCCCTGGTTACCATCACCACCGCTGTAAAGAAATAAAGAGTCTGTAAATTTCTCCTAACAGACCATTTCACATCTCGGTTTCCACCTTAAAAACTGAATTATGAAGAAATTTTGAAACGTGGGTGGAGTTCCCCTTTAAAGCCGTGCTAGTCAGTACAGAAGTTTGGGGTGTAGTCTAGTCAAGATTAATCGTCGGTAGATTCATTAATCGTTGGTCGATTACCGATATAATCGATAGCGGAGGCCTGTGGCTGCAGGTTTGGGGGCCTACTTCTTCAGGAGTTTGGAATGTAAACATCGTCCAACAGCCGAGCTTCTCCTCCTCCTCTTCACTTCTCTCTGCGCTTCCTTCCATTTCTGTAAACGTCATCAGTGTGTGATGAGAATGGAGGGACAGTTTGTCGTCCGCGTCTGCCTGGTGCTCCTCCAGATGTGGGGTAAGTCTTCAGTCTCCTACCTTCTCTGCCACTTTAAGAACTTTCTATACTGTCCGGTTCTGTCTGGTTCTGTTCTGTACGGACTGAGAGTTTCTACACGCCGTCTGTGTGTCGAGCTGATCCGAGAAGCACAGAACCGGGAAACCCCCGTGTACTGATCAACTATGACTCGACTAGTAAAACTAGCTCCTCAAAAACATCTGGAATATAGAACTGGACTCCGTTTCCTGTTCATCAGCGTCTTTTTCTCGTCCGTTCCACCTTAAATCCTGCAAGAAACGCCATTGACACGGTGCACATGTCCCGTTACACCTTAAATGAGCTTCTTATCTGGGAGCTTTTTAAAGTCCACCTTAAGTCAGCTTCTTATTTACCAGCTTGTTGTTCTAATTTTCACGTTCCACCTTAAATGGTGAAACCGGTGCTAGAATGTAACTGCTGCACTATTTAAGGTGGACCTTCCGGCACCACCTTAAGTCTGCTTCTTATTCGTCAGCTTCATCAATTCCACCTTAAGTGAGCTTCGTATTCGCCAGCTTTATGTTTGAGTGCTTTATAAAATCCACCCTATGTTTACTTCTTATTCACCAGCTTGTTGTTCAAATTTGATTGTTCTACCTTAAATACCGTATGTTCTACCGTAACTGCTGCACTGTTTATGGTGGAATTTCCCTAAGCCACCTTAAGTCAGCTTTGTATTTACCAGCTTGTTTTTCAGATTTTCCCATCCCACCTTAAATAGTGCAACCGGTGGCAGAATGTAACAGCTGCACTGCTTTAAATGGAACTTCTTGAACCACCTTAAGTCAGTTTCTTGTTCGCCAGGTTTATAAAGTCCACCTTAAATCAGCTTCTTATTCATCAACATGTTCACATTTCCCCAAACCACCTTTAAATGGTGCAACAGGCGCCAGAATGTAACTGCTGCACCATTTAAGGTGGAATTGTCCTGAGCCAGCTTCTTATTTGCCAGCTTTCCTGTTCCACCTTAAATGGCGCTTCTAGTATGATCATGTACCTGCTGCACCATTTAAGGTGGACTTTTCCCATTTCCACAACATTCAATCTAGCTCATATTCTTACTCGCCGTCCACCTTAAATCGCCTGTCCACCTTATATCAGCTTCTTATTCACATTTTCACCTTCCAGCCCTGAAATCCATCCTTCTAGATGGCGAGGCAGTTATGCCAGGTTCCTGAAAGCAAATGATGCACAATTTAAGGTGGAATTTTCCCCCAGTCCTTCCTTAAAGTCCTGTAAGCCTGTTTCATGTTCAGTCAGTTATTCTGTGAGTGAGGATGTGTTGAGTGAGGCGTTCAGGTGTGCTCAGAGAGCCTTATAGACTCTACACCTGGACACTAATGGGTTAATGGTAATGTACATTTTTCGGCCCTTCCAGATTTATCAGCTTCTCAGCGGTCCCGTAATAACGGGTCAGATCCGGTCAGCACAGCAGCGGCGGTGCATTTCACTGCCGAAGAAAAGACAGCGACGGTCCCAGCTGTGGTCAGTCGTTCACCATCCTCAAAATCCACAACAAACACTGGACACCTGGTAACTGCTGGACCAGCAGCGATGACGACCCAGCCTCCGGTTCCAGCGACAGGTAGGAAGGGAGTGCTGGGGTCTAATATTCCAGAATATTTCCTGGGATTGTTTGAACACCCTTATACAGCACCACAGCGTCTATCTCCATCCATGCACGGCATCAGTCGGTCATCCGTATCTTGCACTGACGGCAGGAGAGATGAACCCACCAGGTGAAGTCTTCTCCAGCACATCCCATAGACCTTCAATGGGGTTAAGGTGAGGACTCTGCGGTGGCCAGTTCCTGTGTGAAGATGGTTCCTCATGTTCCCTGAACCTATCTTTTACAGTCTGAGCCTGATGAATCTCGGAATTGACATCCTGGAATATTACAGAGCCACCAAGAAAGACAGATCCATTGAGGCAATAACCTGGCCTTTCAGTACATTCAGGTGGTCAGCTGAAGCCCCCCTCAAATCACAACACTGCCTTCAGTGGCTTTTACAGAGGGGAATATGCCCAATGGGGATTCATGTGCTTCTCTTCGTAACCTGACGCTCCCATAGGTCTGGAATAGGGCCAGTCTGGAATCATCATCACCACCTACTACCAACACCACCACCACCACTACTGCTACTACAAGTTCTATGGGCCTTGCCCATCTTCACGGCCACTATACAATCGAAGAAGTAAATCTCAAATAGACTTAGGAATAGAATTCCGAAATTTGGGAGCTGTTACACTAAACGACAGACCACCCAATTTAAACTTCGAAGCATGAAGCAGCTCCAGACTATGTGATCTTAAGCTACAAGATGGGGCACATAGCTGAAGAAGCTCAACCAGGTAGTGAGGAGCCAGACCGTGCAGAGTCCTCTCCTGAACAGGAAGTGTAATGGGTAACGCGTGACCTTGTCTCAGTGCTCCTGCTCCCTAGCAAACCGAAGCCTCTTCTGATTAGCCTCACTAGCAGCTTTTCTCACGTACACCCAGCGGTTTAGTCCCAGTACCGTGGGTTCTGGTCATGTGGAAACTCTCATTATTAAACACAGCTACTGTCTGCTTTTACCGTTTCACCAAGCGATCTCTGGTCACGAATATTTTCTCAGAAGATTTATCCAGCCACGATACTGAGCCCACTTCGGTCATTCCAGCTTCTGCTGAGTTGTTTTCTGTTCTTGATGCAGGACAATAATGTGACCCTTCTGAAATACAGTAGCATCTTTTCCATGATCACAGGATCCCGTTTCCCACATGGATGTTTAGGGAAAGAGAAGGTGCTTTCTGGATCAGATAGATCCCAACCACTGCAGTAATTATCCCATCAAAGCCACTTTAGTATCTGCATATTTACATATAAATAGCATCTCTTTTTGCTGGTGTGCGTCAGAGTGTGCACGTGTGAGTGAGTGTGTGTGTGTGTGTGTGCGTGAGTGTGTGTGTGTGTGTGTGAGTAAGTGTATTTAAGTGTGTTTAAGTGTACCTGTGTGGATGAGAATGTGTGTGTGTGTGTGCACGTGTGTATGAGCATGTTTGTGTGTATGAGAGCGCGTGTGCGAGTGTGTGCGAGTGTGTGCATGTGTGAGTGTGAGTGTGTGTGTGCATGTGAGTGCGTGCGAGTGAGTGTGAGCGAGTGTGAGTGTGCATGTGAGCGTGTGTGTGTGCGAGCGAGTGTCCTAACAAAATGCGTTTCCAAAAGTCCAGTTTGTGCCGCATGACCTCGTCACAAGCGGTCTGTAAGTCTGTAAATGATCAGATCAGTATAAAACGCGTTTATTAAATACTGAGGTGTTTCTTATTGCAGGCGCTTTCCCCAGCAGTCCAGCCCATGACCCCACCGGCCCCCATTTCCATGCGGGCAGTTTTCTGGGTGGTATGATGCTGGCCTTGGTTTTAACCCTGACCGCGGCTCTGGCCTACAGACTGGGCTGTTCTTCCCGGACGGTGCGCTACCGAGCCATGTAAGTACCTGTTAGCCTGACTGGATTAACTGAAACTCCACCGGTTTCATTTAGAGTGGTCGGATTGTGATGGAACCCGGCACGACACAAAGACAGTCCATTTATTTACTAACCAGAACCGACAGGGAAACTCCACACGGCTTCTGAGTTTAGGAATGTGATGTGGATGTTTAAATAGGGTGACAGTAAGACGTTTTGCTTGGGGGCTATTTTTGACCCCCTGCATGTTCCCTTCCACATTGAACACATTTTAGAAGCTTTAAGAGGCATTAAAGAATTCATACCCCTGCTTATATATATGATTTTTTATATATTATATTATATATATTATATATTTTATATATATATATATATATATATATATATATATATATATATATATATACTTACACAGAACTAACTGTACTTCACTGTACTCTTTTGAGACAACATTTAGAATTATTTAGAGATACTTAAGTACACACACACACACACACACACACGACTACAAAGTACTTTGTTATGTACTTAAGTATTTCTAAATAATTCTGAGTGGTGTATATACTCTGTATATATCTATAGAACCATAGACCAGATGTATAACGGTGGAACCATAGACCAAAGTTATAACTGTGGAATGACAGACCAGATTTATAACTGTGGAACCATAGACCAGATGTATAACAGTGGATCTCTAGACCAGATGTATAACAGTGGAACCATAGACCAGATCTATAACTGTAGAACAAGAGACCAGATCTATAACTGTGGAACTAAAGACCAGATCTATAATGGTAGAACCGTAGACAGGAGTTATAACTGTAGAACGACAGACTACAACTATATATATATATATATATATATATATATATATATATATATATATATATATATATATATATATAGTTGGTCTACTTCTATTGACTACACTAAAGTACCTCTGAGGTAAAACTGTACCTGTAATTATGTAATTATTGCACTTTAATATTTACATTTTGCTCTGGTGTTCAGCAAACACATCAGTTCTGTTTTTGAGATGTACTTGCTGGTATTAAAGTACATTTCCAGTACATGATAATATGTATGTTTACCTGGGTCTCTAGGAATGAGAACTTCACACCAAGCCACTCTAAATGACTTTGTGTGTTTATGATTCACCTATGCAGGAGCGAAGGAGTCCCCCTTTAAAACCGTACTCAGACCTGCTTCTGTAGTTCCTGACTGACACGCGTCTCTGTGACAGAATTTGTGTTTCAGTATGTGTCCATGTTATTTTCTGTTTCAGTGAAGAACACGATGCTGTCATATAACAGTGGAGCTGCTGGACGGAGACGTGTTTATAGTCGGAGGGACACTGAGGTGGTGGTGTTCTGCCGCAGGATCTGCTCCAGCGTCTGGTGCTAATTAATAGCTTTTACCGAAGGGCTGTTTTTCTGGACTTCGGGTCTCTCTGACCTTTCAGTATGATATTCCAGGGAATCAGATCATGATGGTTGTTACTGGGAATGTGCTGTTTAGCTTCCTGGCCTGAACTGAGCAGGGCTGAGCAGCACTCTGTTCTTTCATAGCAGCTGTTTTTGTTGTACACAGTCGAGTCACATTATTATGACCACTTCCTACTAGCCGTAGCTCATGAAGACAGTCACGTATCATGAGTTGGCTTGCTGGGTAAATAAGGTGCGCAGTAACCTCTCAGCTGGTTTGGTTGAGTCGATTTGAATCGGTCCTCGCAGATCATGTATGGCAACTGTCTTGCCTGGGGCGGATGGGATCGTTCAGCAAGACAGGGCGACGTGACGCACGGCTAGATATGTCTGACACTGGCTGGAAGAGCATGACCAAGACAACTACCCTGGCCTCCTTATTCCCTAGACTTGAACCAAATTGAGCATCTGTGGGACCCCCTTGATTAAAGCGTTCACCCTATGGGTCTTCCCCTAAGTACCCTCGAGCAGCTGTGGGATGCACTGCAGTCAGCAGGGCTCCAGGTACCTGGGACACCTACCAGGACCTTACTGAGTCACTCCAGGATGATCTAGCTGCTGTCTGAGTGGATATTAGCTGATGGTCATAATAATGTGACTCAGGTGTGTATAATTGAGCGGATGTTATCATAGTGGCAGGGTCATTCTTATTTCTCATATTTCAGTTACAACAACAACACTGTCCGGCTCTACAGCAGCACATTTTAGACCAGAGACCTGAACCTGAACTCCAGCCTAAATCTAGCCATTCAGTCAAATAGGACATTCGGTACAGTTGCTGTGAAAGAACACGTTTGTGGGCGGAGCATGGTAGACCCAGGTAAATCCAGGTCGATCAGCGCTTACACAAACTCTCCAAACCCTTTTTGGATGCAGCCCAGATGGTCCCGGGGTCTGTCTCAGGGAGCAGGATTTCATGCTGACTTGAAGGTCAGTTTGATCTGACCCCTGATATTCTGTCTTAGCCATGGTGGACCACTTTTTATCTGGCTACATCAGCATGACAGCTTGTTGCTGTATCAGTGCCCGGCATGAGGCTCTGATGTGGTTGACTCATCCGGGAAATGTGAACTCGGGACAGGGATGTGAGATCGGGCACTACACACGTTTAAGATCAGTCTGGAGACTTCCTGTGACTGCATCACTAGAGGGCGCCCATGAGCCTCGATGAATGGGGTGGAAACAGGCCAAGCGGAGCAGTTACGGGAAGCCTTGTCACTTCCAAGCTCTTTCATTCTATCAAGAACATGAGTGCCAAACGCCAGAGTGAACCACCCATCCTGAACCTTTCTGGAATTGCAGAAAGAGCTGATTGGTTAGCATTGATAATACTAAGTACCGATTGGCTAGCAATACTGTTACTGTGTAATAGTTGGTTAGCATTACTGTTACTGAGTGCTGATTGGTTAGCATTGCTGTTACTGAGAGCTCATTGGTTAGCATTACTGTTACTGAGGGCTGATTGGTTAGCATTACTGCTACTGAGGGCTCATTAGTTAGCATTACTGTTACTGAGTGCTGATTGGTTAGCATTGCTGTTACTGAGGGCTCATTGGTTAGCATTACTGTTACTGAGGGCTCATTGGTTAGCATTACTGTTACTGAGGGCTCATTGGTTAGCATTACTGTTACTGAGTGCTGACTGGTTAGCATTACTGTTACTGAGTGCTGACTGGTTAGCATTACTGCTACTGGGTGCTGATTGGTTAGCATTACTGTTGCTGAGGGCTCATTGGTTAGCAATAATGTTGCTAAGTGCTGACTGGTTAGCATTACTGTTACTGAGGGCTCATTGGTTAGCAATACTGCTAATGAGGGCTCATTGGTTAGCAGTAATGTTACTGAGGGCTCACTGGTTAGCGTTACTGTTACTGAGTTCTAATTGGTCAGCGTTACTGCTACTGAGTGCTAATTGGTTAGCATTACTGGAGCTGAACAGAACCCTGTCTATGCTGATCCTCCTACACGAGACAGACCCCAGGTTTCAGTTTATTTGGGTTTTGAAATGCTGTTCTGATAAAGTTCATGTATAAAGTAGATGGTACGATTCTTTTCCGGTACTGATGCTGATCTGATGTCAGTTTTAAAACCACCAAGCTTTAAAATGAGTTGGTTTTAATTGGTTTAATCAGTTTATTTAGGCTGATCATTAAAAGCACCTTCTGGTGTTGAAACAATGTAACTGAATTTTACTGCTCCTCAGGAAGAAGTCCAGAGGTGAGTAGTCCAGGTCCAGAAAGTAAAAGCCCTCCCCGGGATTCTGTTTCAGCTGACTGAACACCTTTGCTTCTGGTGTAAACTAATTAGAGAAGCCGGGCAGCTGGAACACAATCCTTAATATACTGGACCTGGAATAAACACCTTATAGAGCTAACAGCAGGGTTTGATCACAGTCATTCTTTTTACCTTCTGTTGTCCAGCATTTTCTGCTGATGTTGGCTGGTACGTCTGCAATCAAATTGGTTTGTTTTTATACAGACTTCTTTAATAAAATAAATTTGCATAACGACTGCTCTGTATCTACTTACTGTATAAGCTACCCACATTCCTACAGGGTCAGAACTTAGAGATAATGTCCGATCTCACTGACCTGAATATGATCTTGTGAAGATAAATATGACCTGGCTTTCACCATCAGCTATCAATCTGCAGCCTGTCCACAGTTTTGCTCTAATCTAATTTAAGGATAGAGGAAACCAAGGACTCTCAGGGCCCAATAACCAATTTGAGGAATCCACCTAGATAAATCCTAACCAAGTTATTCAGAGAGGGTTTGGTGTGGAAGGCTTTACAGTGGTGGTGATGGCAACCACGGACCACCATGTCTACAACACAAATACAGCCATTTAATTTACTATCCAGAACCACCAGTCAACCTACACGAGTGTGAGTGTGTGTATATATATGATGATGAGGTGGTGCCAGCACCATTGGCAGACGGACTGTCTTTAACACCACGTCACCTTCACCAAGAAACCTCTACAGCTCCATGCGGAGACATCTGGTGGTATGTTGCGTTGGCAAACATGGGGGCCTGACGCCATACTGAGAGACAGACTTCTGTATGTGTAGCTCAATAAATATTGATCATATCAGTCTAAACTTATCATTTATTGATCCTGGTCTCCTTTATCCTTCTTCCCAACAGCACCGCACTCCCATAACTCTCTCTAGGTGCAGCTATTCCTTTGATGATGTGTGTAAAAACTGATAACACGCGTGTAGGTTCCCCGGTGGGTCAATCTGTAGTTCCACTGTTCTAGTTCTGTAATTGTTCTGGTCTACAGATCCACAGTTCTAGCTCTATAAATTCAATGGTCTCGTTCTACCCTATAGTTCCACAGTTCTAGTTCTGTTTTATAGTTCCACAGTTCTAGTTATGTTCTATAGTTCCACAGTTCTACTTCTGCTCCATAGTTCCACTGTTCTGTTCTATAGTTCCACAGTTCTAGTTCTGTTTTATAGTTCCACAGTTCTAGTTCTGTTTTATAGTTTCCCAGTTCTAGTTCTGTTTTATAGTTCCACAGTTCTAGTTCTGCTCCATAGTTCTACTGTTCTAGTTCTGTTCTATAGTTCCACAGTTCTAGTTCTGTTTTATAGTTCCACAGTTCTAGTTCTGCTCCATAGTTCTACTGTTCTAGTTCTGTTCTATAGTTCCACAGTTCTAGTTCTGTTTTATAGTTCCACAGTTCTAGTTCTGCTCCATAGTTCTACTGTTCTAGTTCTGTTCTATAGTTCCACAGTTCTAGTTCTGTTTTATAGTTCCACAGTTCTAGTTCTGCTCCATAGTTCCACAGTTCTAGTTCTGTTCTATAGTTCCACAGTTCTAGTTCTGCTCCATAGTTCCACAGTTCTAGTTCTGCTCTATAGTTCCACTGTTCTAGTTCTGGTGATTGCTGATGTTTACCTAACATAGTATTACATGATACACAAGGCAGCAAAAGACATGTGAACGGTGGAACATCAGCAGGCAGTGTTTCATACACAGTGAGATACTGACACGACTTTGTACCTTCCACCTTTGAGACAGGAGTGGCCATGGTCAGCCACGGTCTGCTCAGGCGCACCAACGAGCCACAAAGAACCAGTACAACAAAGTATATACTTTATTACAGGCCCATTTAAAAGTATTATGCAAAGAGATAGAATGTAACAGAACTTAAGGTTCTAAGATACATGCACATACATCTATTACAAAAACAAAAACAGATCATAATAAATGGATATAAATTCATTCTGTGTGCATTTAGACGCATCTAAATACCAATCCTTTAACTTGAGTGATTAGTACTACCACTACAAAACGGTAAAGTTATTATATATTCTGAGAGTCGCACACTAACTACGCATAAAACCATGTGACAGAGGCGTTTAGCGCAATGCTCCTTTAACACGTGCCACACCAGCACTGTACCAACATTTTGTCTCGTCGCATTGCCTTTTCTTTCTCCAACACTGTTTCACCCCCGCGTGCTAGTGTCCGCCGTCAATACTATACGTCTGCAAAAATAGATTCTACTCTAAAGACACTCCGGTGTCTTTTCACAAGCTCTGAGTGGCGTAGTCGGCCAGTTTGATCACACATTTTCTTGTTCACATGGACTGGGGTCGAGGCAAATACGATGCAGCTAAAATCATACGCATATAACACCAAATAGTACATAACAACATGATTAAGAGTGTGGGGGTCATGGAGATAATGTCGCGTAGTGTAGGGCTAAGAACCTTGTAAACATCTGAAGACATACATATGTTATTGTATAAAGCCTCTGCAACAACTTTGTCACCGAAGAGTCCCTGTAGTGTTCTCTCGCTCTCTGCAATGTAAACGCTCGACAAAAATAAAGGTTGTTCTAGGTAACGTGTTCAACAAGTGTGTAATCCTGAACTCGCACGGGACGCTGTGACAAACTCTTTCATCAGACGTCCGCTGACCAATCGTCAGCCGGACCTTTTCTCATTAGCTTATGCCATTATGTGTATACTAAACAGATACGATAAATTATAATCGGTTGCTTTTTTAGTTTGTTCGCTTGTTTGTTTGTTTTTTAAAGAGAAAAAGAATAAAAAAAAAAACACTCTTTGGAAGCCTTGGAGGACAGAAGAAAACACAAACATCCTGACAGAAATCATAACTGATTGTTTGCATTACAGCATCTATCATTCATAATCCATTTCACCACAAACAGGTACCACACCTACCTGCTGCTCTACGCCGCTAACCCTCGTGACGTGCTAATTCATCCAGCTAAAACGTAGCAGAACCATCGCTTCCTGCTCAAACTCTCCCTCGCCACTGTATCGCTTTCCTCAGACAGTCGATCAGCTGATCAAAACTTCCTTTCCTATCTCGTTCCTTGCTTCTGGCTGAGAATTAAGAAAGATACTGTCACTACATATGCAAAACGAATGATATCAATAATGATTAAAAAGCTCTAGATATTGGTATATGAACACATTTCAATCTAGAGAGATCATCTCTGCTGATTACTGTGTGATATAGCAATGATCAGTTCCATCTGCCATTATATATACTATAACAGAGAACTAGAAATGTGCTGGAAGGCGACCCGTCGTTAGAGCCAACAGAAATCAGTTCTAGTGAGTTTGATCTATCAGGCAAAGTCATAACCACAACATAAAAATAAGGAAAGGAGTGGAAAAATAAAATCAGGCTTAAATAAGACTGTCATAAAAGAGGCTAGGGCTTATTAAAAAAACAAAAAATCCTAATTCCCGACATAATACATTTTTATAACCTTTAAAAGAGTTTTTTTTTTTTTTTGATTAATGAAAGGTAAATAGAAAAGAGTGCGGTCGATTGTTTGTTCTGATATATATAGTGTACTGCCTTATGAAGAGACAAACAGACATAGACGTAGTGTTTTTGTTCGCTCCACTACGAGATCAAACTGAAGGCACTTGATCAGACAAGGTTTGTTCATAGTTAGATACGCTGGCACAGCCAAGCAGGGTGATTGCCTTGCCACAGCCACGGCTTTGTCTCGTAATAGCGCACCCACGGCCCTCCTGCTCGTTTTTGGTTTGGTGGTGAGTGAAGGAGGGAGGGAGGCGGGGAGGGAAGGAGGAAGCTGCAGGAGAGAAGATGCTGCAGCTGGAGCCGTGGATGAAAATCTGCGGTCACGCTGGAGCCGACTTGCTCGGTATTGCCCTCTGAAGGCAAGCTACACACGCATACAAACAAATGACAGGCATACAGCACAGCTATGAGAGCTATATATATATGGGTACTTCTGAATAAGTGTCTGTTCATGGGCCAGCCTTGAGGATGCAGACATGATAAAAGAAGAAAGAAAAAAAGGAAAAACATCTTTGCTTTTAAAACCAATTTGGCCAGGTACGGTGAATGTGGAGGGAGGAAAAGCGTTTAAAAGTCCAGTAGAGTAAAAACGTCTTTAAAAACAAAAACAACAACAACAAAAACTTGAAGCATCTACACATCATCCTTCACGGGTTGGACTAGGCAGCTGTCAGTTCGGTGTGAAGAAGGCGGTGGAGTGACGCTGGTTGCTGCTGGTCTATAGCCAGGTCAGAAAGCTCTCCTTGTCGATCTTGGTAGCTGCCAGCACCGACTCCATGTCGTTCAGGATGTCGGAGCTGAGGGCCTCCTGCAGGCTGGGCATCAGCTCCTCGCCCTCCACGGCCATGCTCTCGCCCTCCAAAGTGCCCAGGTCCACGTCGGTGCCCGGGATGGCATCCAAGTAGTCAGGGAAACCTCTTGGCTGCGTCGCCATTGAAGCGGGGCCGAGGGAGTCGCCTATGGGTAAAAGAACAATAAAGACTGGTTAAAGAGATGATGATGATTTTGGTAATTAATAACCATAAAAGTCTTTTAAAGAATTATATGGTTTACTATGAGGTACAGGGAACCTAAATATGTCACTTTCTGATCGTTCTAGTTCATAATTTGTATTTAGTTTGACTCAATAGAGAAAAAAAGCAGTTTATTCATTTTACTGAATGCGTAGTCCTACAGAAACAATCATCTCCATAAGGTGGTCCATGGGGATGCTGTCCCAGTATATATGGTTTATTAACACTGTATATACATAATCTCCACAGGAAGCTCATTTATAGGACGGAGAAAAGCATTCCTCAATGTAAGCTAATGATTTTTGTAGGATGAACACATCAAAGCATGTGAGTGGAGTTCTGTAATCGCTCAGCTCCAGGTTTTTCTATCTCCCTCTCCACATTTAGTCACCAATCCACTCCGCTCCCATTTCCAGAACTCTTCTGTGAAAGACTGCATCTCATAATTATAATTCATCTTATAAATGACTTGCTATCTCATAATTTTGACTTACTATCTCATAATTATGACTTACTATCTCATAATTATGACTTACTCTCTCAATTATGACTTACTCTCTCAATTATGACTTACTATCTCATAATTATGACTTACTATCTCATAATTATGACTTACTATCTTATAATTATGACTTACTCTCTCAATTATGACTTACTATCTCATAATTATGACTTACTCTCTTAATTTTGACTTACTATCTCATAATTTTGACTTACTATCTCATAATTATGACTTAGTCTCTCAATTATGACTTACTATCTCATAATTATGACTTACTATCTCAATTATGACTTACTATCTCAATTATGACATACTATCTAATGATGACTTACTGTCTCATAATTATGACTTACTTTCTCATAATTATGACTTACTATATGGCCTTTTTTTATGTGGCGGAATTGGGCATCCATGCTATTATGTGCCACAGGTTTCTTAAGAAGGCTTAGCTTTAAAGAGATGGCCCAGTCTAACTGCAGAGGGTAAACAAAGGCACTCTGTTTTAAACCCATCTTCGTTATCACTCTCCCAGCAGGATGGATAACACGAGACTGACTCTGTAGTACTCTGTTGTGATCTGTGTTTCCAGTTTGTGGGACTGCTGAACAGCTCCACAGCGCAGATGCTGCGTGCGCATGGCCGCAGTGTGGGAGCTTTAGCAAGTCTTACTGCATCACTCCTGTCACACACAGCTAGTCAGGGTGGGAAAATGAGGTTTAACTTTCTGCAGAGTTGCTCCATGCTCCCCTCCGCACCGCTCACATGCTCTGGTGCACAAGGACTTCTTGGTGGCCAAATGTTATTGCACTGATGAAAAATCTGATTATGAAGTATCATACTTGTCTCCATCTCGTCCACGCTGTTGAGGAAGTCGTCTGGAGTGCGGGGGACACTGTAACTGCTCATACTCAGGCCACTGTCTGTGCTCTCATCTCTGGAGTGATATGTCCCACTGAGAGAGAGAGAGAGGGAGAGGGAGAGGGAGAGAGACTATTAGTTACAGCTACATGTCAGCTACAATAAGTTTGTTGGTGAGTGATGTAAATATATCAGTCAAACGTCTTTGGTCAACTTTGATTTTATTAATCAGACACATGATGCAAAATAGATCGGACATTGAGAGCACTGTGAAAGGTGCAGT
>JAMWET010006601.1:112500-116221 GCA_024036415.1 Prochilodus magdalenae
AGGATCCTTGTGTACTTATGCACTGGAGCCACCAATGAAAACAAAGCAGTGATGGTGCTGGCGTTGTCATGCGCCCCCCACCGCCGCCCGTCCTCATCACCATTCAATCACTGGGTGTTTACACTTGCTCAGGCCTGAATGAGTCTCCGTCCTCCACTCTCCATGGGAATCAGATCAGAGCACAGTAACGGCCCTCCCCCACCTAGCCAGAGGCTCTGTATTGCTGTGTGTGGGAATTACGTGAGTGCTGGAAGTGGAGTGTATGTGTGTGTGTGTGTTTACAGGGGTGATAGTGTGTGTGTGTGCGTGTGTGTGTGTGTGTTTACAGGGGTGATAGTGTGTGTGCGTGTGTGTGTGTGTGCGTGTCTCCTTTCATACCCTTATCTCGCAGAGATATGGGTCTACTGAAGCAGAACTCTGGGACTAGCAGTGCTGCACGGCAAGAGTGAACACAGCTAATGAGCTGTTACATTCAAACCTGTTTAGTCTTGCCCTCATTACCGCAAAACGGGCATATTCAAAAGTCACACAAGTATCTGTGCAACTAACCCACTTTTTTCTTGTTTATACAAACATCAAAAGCAAGACAGAACCCAAACAGATACGTCCAGATGTCCCTGACAGGTCCGTCTAACTTTGAGTGAGGTCCAAGTAGACGATTTTTGATTTTTGTCAGCCAGCAAGTTTCCCTAACCCCTTATACATACTTGAATATACGACATAAAGCCTATAAATTAATTATTATTATCCTTTAGCCCCATCGAACCAGCCATTCTGTCTTACCAGCCTTCAGTCCGCCTCAAACATTGCACTTTGGCCCCTCAACACAAGCAGTTTGGGCCCCCCTGCTCTAACCGAACGCAACTCTTATGAGAAACTCAAAGACAGAGGGGGTGGTTCTAGGCAGCTTTGGATAAGCTGGCAGCTTTGCACAGAGTCAATACAAGCAGACTCAGACCGAGCACAAGGCCGAGAAAGAAAGAGAGAGAGAGAGAGAGAGAGAGAGAGAGGGAGAGATAAGGCAAAGGCTAATGCTATCTGCCCTTTGTCTTTTTCACACTCGTGTGAAACATGATGAGGCAGTCACAGCAACTCTTATCAGCCCCGTCGTCCTGCGGGCAGGTTAGCTAACAACACCGGGATCGTCTGCACGGGCGGGTGAGATTATGAGCATGCTAGGAAAGGAACTTCCGGAAAGGCTCTGAAGGAGTGCGGCCCGGTGTGGCCTCTTTGAAGCCTCTGCAAATATTTGCCTGCTGTCTATTTAACACGTTTGTTCTTTTTAAAGCATCTGGTCAGATAACCTGCGATGGCGGGATAAAAAAAGAGGTGGGGAGAGAGAGAGATAGAGCACAAAAGAGACTAAGAGAGCGTGAATGAAAAGCCTTACTATCGTTTCACAACAACATGCATTTTATTGTCCTTTAGGGTTATTTAAAAATAAAAACTGGATCCATAATTTGGAGTATGTTCTGCTGTTCTGTTAATAACAATATGAGGTTCCTCAAAGAAACACAGAATGACAAAAAAACAAAAACTGTGCTCTACCCTAACCCATTAACACAGTAGGCGTTGGGCAAAACTGTGTTAATTAGAAGCTCAAAAATCTACTTCCATATTGAAAATGTTGCGTGTTGGTGAAAAAACATCATGATATTTATTATTTATATCACCCAGCTTTAGCACAAGGGCTAGTTTCAGAAAGCTCTGCAGCTGCTTCAGTCTGAGGAACATTAGCTGGGGGGGGGACAGTCGTCGGAACAGCAAACAAAGCAAACGAGATTTCTTCCAATTGTAGAATTCCCACCCCTAGAGCAGGGTGTACAGGGTGAACAGGGTGTACACAGGCATGAGCACTCAACACTTACGTAACCCTGCTCATACAAAAACCATGCATGTTCATGGCAATCGTGAAAGTCACTGACTGCTTGGCCCATGTTGGGCCATTTCATTCGGTCTGCTCAACTGAATGTCCACACAATATAAAGGGCAAGATCCATTTTCAAATCCGGTCTGAAAAATGTCAGAAAAAGAGATACGAGGTTTTGCTCCTACAACAGCAACTCATACGTACTGGTAAAACAAAGGCAGCAAAACAGGCAAAACTCCGCCATCGAAACAAGGTTCAGAAATATCAGTCTAAATCTATTCATCTCGATTCATTTCCATGTCACTGCAGACCTATTCTTTTGTGGTTAAACCTTCATAACTAAAGGGCAGCCGCCATGTCCAACCACTGTAATTAAAAAGGGAGCGAGGAAAACAGAGCTACGGGGTTTGAACATCACAGCAACAATGTTTATCTCACTCTTTCCCAATAAGGTTAGTGCTAAGCTCTGTATGTGTATGTGAGTCAGGCTTAGCTCACAGCAGAGCACTGGAAAAGATGAGAGCTCCATAAGAGAGTGACATCATCCGGCACCAGCCAACAAGGTGCCAACTCCTGCGCTGAAGTGTGCCGATAGCCGAGGTGGAAAAAACACAGAACAGCGCCTGACTGATAACACAAGGGGACGGTGGGCTGTGTCAGCAGCAGGGGGGTAGCTGCACTGTTCATGTCAGAGCTAGGGGTGAGCATCCCCAAACGTGTCTACAGCTTTGGAGCTGCAAGTATAGTTCTACATGGACAACAGGACTGTATGTCACTACTCACATAGCATTAGGTAAATCAGCTGTACAGGTTTGTATGACTGCACAGTTACGGTGATTTCCAGTGTATGTTGTTAGGCAGGATGTGGTGATTGGTAGCCTGCGTTACCTGTGCCATCATATGTGTCAACATCATATTCATAGACTACACTTACACCCTTGGCACATAATGCAGTCATTTACATGTAAACAAAGTCATCCAGAGAGTGGTTTACTTTAATAGAGACACTCGGTGGTGGTGATCGGGACCAGGAGTCATGTGTACAACATAAATACTGCCCTTATATTTACTGTCTAAAATGACAAGTGAACCGACACAGGTCTCCTGAGTTCTCCTCTGTTTCCTTAGGGGACTAATTTCCCTTACAACACCCTGCATGTCCTACACCCTTATGATGAATGTTATTATATATATATATATATATACTTAATGTAGGGGTATTCGTGAGCTAGAGGTTAGGGAACCAGCTTTGTAACTGTCGCTAGTCGCTAGTTTAATTCCCTGAACTAACAGTAATGACAGAGGTGCCCTTGAGCAAGGCACCTAACCCCTAACTGCTCCCTGACTGCCATGGTTAGGGCTACCCAGCACTCCGGGCAAGTGTGCTCACTGCTCCCTAGTGTGTGTGTGTGTGTTTCACGTCACAGGTGGGTTAAATGCAGAGTGTAAAAACACAAATGGCACAAAATGGCCCTGAACTCTCAAATAATGATTGGCCTCACCTAATTTACATATTCATAACCATTTAGTGTACTAACTAATATGTGAGAGAGCTTTAAGTATTAAACGCTGGAGGGAGGAAGGGGGTAGTGGGGGTTAACAATGGCTGAATTATCAACACGGTTTTAAATATGAGCGAAGGATTTAATAGAAAGCCCTATAATATATCTACATACTGGCCATGCAGCTCTACAGCTTTAAGATCTGCCTGCATCACACGTGTCCACAGTCAAAACCTGTGCTGTCAGTATTGCGAAAGCCTGCAACACTCGAAAAGCAAGCAATACACAGTGCCTAGTCTGCAGCTTTAATCTGTGCCACCTCTCCATTTGTGCTCCGATGCAGACAAAC
>JAMWET010006602.1:0-59029 GCA_024036415.1 Prochilodus magdalenae
CTGAGGTAAAGACTCTGAGAGCAGTGTTGAACTCTCATGATCTGAAGTGTGTCTTCATCTCCACAGCTGAAGACCTAAACCTCACTCACATCAAACCATAAAGGAGCTGCACTGATTGGAAATCCAGTGGGTTCTGTAATGTAGCTGGATCCGTCCTGCTGGATCGAAGTTTCTCCTCGCCCACCCACCAGAAACTGAGAATTCGACCGAACTGGAACACCCTCCTAACACCATCAGCTCAGTTAGTGTCTCCGATAGAGGCAGTACTGTGCAGAGCCTGGAGAGGAGATCCATTTACTACACTCACACGTGATGCTCTCTGGATAATCACCAAGGGTGAGTAAAACACACGTGTCCATTTGCAACTTCCTGTGCTAAATTGTTTACCAGTGTAGCAGTGGAGAAAGGAGGTTAACAGATTGTAACTTCTATGTAAATGAAGCAGATGCTGTATCCAGCACATCTAATCAAGTCTCAAACCCTGGTGTTGGCATGTCTCCCGTCCCTTTATCTACCGGTCATTATTACCCACAGTGGAAATAAATTTTGCCAATTCAAACTGGCACCACTTTTAAATTCTGACTTTTTCCCAAGTTTTTCATCATTCTTTTTCCCGTCCACAGTAAAAAATGGATGGCTTGTATGGAAATACATAAATATTAAAATTCCTCCTAGAATACTAGTGAAAGTTTGTGTAGTTTTGATTATGTCAGTTTTAAGCAGTTCACTACAAAACACTGTCTTCTCTGTGTTTCAGATCAGTCTCCTTCAGTCTCTCTGATGGTCAGTCCCAGCAGAACCCAACACTTTACTACTGGCTCTCTCTCACTGAGCTGTAAGCGACAGAGTGACTCTACTGGATGGAGAGTGAGTCGATACACACACAGTGAGAAGGTGTCCGATTGTTCATCAGGCTGGGGATCAGTTACAGGATCAACATGCAACATCAGCTCCCTCTGCACATCCCACACTGGAGTGTACTGGTGTGAGTCTGAATCTGGAGGGAGCAGTAATCCTGTCAACATCACAGTGCACAGTGAGTCTACGCTATTATAGTCCTGGACCAATCTGCACCAGTTCTACATAAGTTTGTCCTAAAAGGTGTTATGCATAAGCGTAATGCATATGACAGCAAGCGGTTAAAATAGGCACTGCAGTTTAAAACATCAGAGAGAGCTGTCTGCCCTGTCCCGTCATTTTTCAAAAGCAGCGCCAGTATTTACGCTTGTTTTACTCCACTCTGGTCATGGGGCTTTTTAGGTCGAGCAGACCTTATTTTAAACTCTAATAATATGAAATGGTCTTAATATAAAAAAATATGATTTAGGAAACTAAATGTACATAAAGCCTCTTTTAATTTGTGAGTAACATTTAAGAAACAAGTTTGTTTCTGACATTTGAACAGAACCGGAGCTGGGGATGTTACATCTTTCAGTGTCTTACCTTCTTTTAGCCGATCGGGTCTGTGATCCTGGAGATTACTGTTTATCCTGTAACTGAGGGAGGTCCTCTGACTCTACGCTGTTCGTTCGCCTAACAAAGCCCCCCAGATCTCACAATCGAGTTCCTATAAGAACAGATTTTTTTACCCCCTCCCCCCCCCCCAGTCCAACTCAGACTCCAGGTGAGATGACCATTCCGTACTGTCTCAAGGAGTCAGATGCACGGTCTCTACCACTGTAAATACACCCAGAGAGATGAGAGTCACCTTTTCCCCACAGAGCTGGATCTCAGTCAGATGTGAGGCTATCCTAACTTTCATATTAGTAGTATCACTGTATTATGACAGTAACATTTTAATTACAAACCCATGTCCCCTTTCCTGTCCGAGGTTCTGACTCTAATGAGTTAAACAGTGCTGGTACCAGTAGTGGCACTGAGCTTAACCCTGTTCCTTATTGTTATACTGAGCCTGATTTTATTGGTACAAGAAGAAGAAAGGTATGATACTAGCACTTTATCATACGGTCAGTGTACACAGACTCCATAAAGAGAGCTCATTTCTGTGCATGTTGTTTTTGCTATGACCATAAGGCAGTAACTGGCATTTCATAGCATGGAAATGTAGATTGATCTCTTATATATTAAATGTGTTTAAGCTTCAACAAATGCACTTAAGTGAAAAGGCATGTGAAATATCTTTCCCCCCACAGGAAATCAAAAGAACACCAATCAGACATCAGGCCAGGGCCAGAACACCGGATCCTCACTGCTCCAGCCTGGTCAGTTTTTTTAACAACAGCAGCAACAACCAGCATTGAGTTTATACACTGGATAACCCAGTTCAATAAACATACCTTATTTTTAAACAGCCAGTGATCACGTTTATGACAGCGTTGGTACGGTGGACAACACAAACACAGGTACGGTTTTCATTCCAGTGTTTTAAATACTTCTGTTTCATTATTGAGCATTTTTGATAATGAAATGTATCAGCCCTGTTTTGGACAAAACTAAGACAAAATTAAATCTCATTTTTTAACCATGAATAGAAAAATTAAATAAAATTACAAATTCAAAAGTGGTGCTTTGTACTCACAGACCTGAGTGCTGGAACTTGGCTAAAACCTGCAGTAAGTCTCTTGGCACAGTCCAGAACATAAATAAAACTTCACACATTTCCACAGTTTGTTAACCGGAGTGTACTCCATTAGTGTATTAACCTGTCACCACCTTTTTAAACCTGGCAGATGAACGAAAAGGGTTAGGGTTTTGTAAAAAGGTTTGTAGGTCTGGTTTAATTCCAATCTGGGAAGTATGGTTTTCCGGTAGCTAAAGGCCCTTGTCCTCGAGTCCACATGGTGTGCCACCTCAGCCTTACTTTCCACACCCACAGGTCAACAGCTTCACCCTATTGTGATGCAGAGGCCTCACTGATGGCTTACACTGAGGTACCTCAAGCATTTACGGTTGAGGTCAGGTGCTATCAGTACCGAGCTACCATGTAGGCTTGCACTGAGTACCCCGCGGCATTTCCAATTTCTACAGGAGACAGCTCCATGTCCCACAGAGGCTGTCCCCAAAAACGACTACTCTAGTATAGGTTTTAAACCCCACTGGCAATGGATTTCGCAGCTTAAAGCTAAGCGGTTGCTCGCAGCTGCGGCTAAGAGGCAGCTAACCTAATTAGCAACTGAATACTACTGCTAGCAAACCAGGCTCCCTGAGGCGAAGCGTAAAACTCAGCAAAACACTACTTTGTCTCTTTTCCACTCCATGAAGCATTTGATGCTGGAACTGCTCTCTAAAAACTGAAGAACAGAACGGTGCACAAGAATGCAATATTCAAAGAATGTATTGTCGATATACTAACTGAGAAACGAAGCAGTTGCATGTCGTTCTTATAAAATTTCTATACTCTGTACACACACTCTCCAGTCTGCACTGAACCAAAACTGCTTGGAAAGAAGTCTGGTTCCATTGACTTACATTAGAATTAAAGGAGGTTTCTGCCCTCTCCTGTAATGTTGCCATTTTGGAGATACATGTTTTCCTTTGGACAGCAACTATTTAGGAAAATGTACCATATGTGATATAGAAAAGCACTTTTGCGGGCTGCATTGGCTTTCTGAATCTTTCTGTGAAAAACTCTTGGCTGGAATTGCAAATCTCTGTACCAGAGGAAACACTCTGTCCCAGTCCCCCCTACGTGATCCCATCTGTAATAGGAATAGGAATATTCCCTGTGATAGGAATAACAGAACTATAATCTCTCTCTCTACCAAATAGTATTCAGTTACTTCTCTGTGTAAAAGTAGGTCTCATTGCTGTATGTAATCTCAGTATATTCCACACTATGAACTATGAACATTAAAGCCACAGGGACCTTTCTAACTAGAGACTTCTGTTCCAGATGATTCTGCTGCTGGATCCGGTGACATCACTTACACAGAAGTTATCATTGGTAAAAAGAAACCCAGAGGAAATGGTGAGAACTGTGTTTCTGCTATAACACACATCTGTTTGTGTTTATTAGCCTTCGGTGTCTAAACTGATGTCTGTGTTAGGTGATGCAGTGACCAGACCGAATGATGTGACGTATTCCCAAATTCAGATGAACAACCTGAAAAGCCACAGTGAAGGTAACTACACTACCTCCTACACAGGCATACCCACAGATAGACCCATTGGGGTTAATGAGCTCCTGCACGTTTGCTGTCATATTATACAAGTGCCCTCTCAGGTGGCCTGCATGATGAATAGTAGTTTATATGGACTGTGCTATTCTTCAGCCTTCGGTTCAGTGAGGTTTAATAGACCTTGTGTGTCAACTCGAAGACTACAAATGTCTTTGCTCTTGAGCGCCCTCTCTGGTGCAATACCAGCGTTTTGTGATAATTGTCCTCCCAGCAATTTAGTTTTTGATTTAATCATTGATTTCATAATTTTGTCTGACAAAGTCTCTCATTGCATGAAGTAATTAGGAGTTGCTTACTAAACCAGTTTTCTTTAAGGAGCTCCTAAATAGAGCTGCACTTCCAATATTTATAACAGTTAGCATAGCGGATAGCTTTACTGCCTTGTGCTCTGGAGATGTGGTGTCCAGAGCTCTAAATGGATCCTCTGTCTGGATTTGGTTTCCTCTGAAACATGAGAACACATTCATGCCTCCTTTTATATTTGACTGGATTCACTATACTGTAAATCAAGTTTCCATTTGCCACACCCTCCCCAAAAATGGTTATGTATGCCCCTGCTAGTATATGCATCTTACCAATGGAGCAAGTAGTGCATACATCTTAATGTCTCCAGTATTTACTACTGTTCGATACGGGACTGATTTCTTTATTCTGTTCCCACAACGCTTCCACAGCGCTTCTGTGGACACTGTACAGTGAAAATAGGTTTGTGAATGTGTGAGCCTCTGGTTTTAATATAGCATGTGAAAGCATATGGGAACCCCAATACACTGAGCCTTGTGTGAATCCACAGCTGATACATACTAGTAGTTAGTTACCAAACTAGTTACTAGCTGGTGAGACGTTACTGATTTTTCAGAAGTGCTTTCAGAAACAATATGGTCAGATTTTGTCAAATAAATAAAGGAATATGTGTAATGCCTAAAGCAGACGGGGCATGCAGGAGGTTGTTTCAGAGGTATTAAGGGTATGATGATATGATTATAAGTACATGATGATGATTTTAGCTCAGTATTGTTTTAGAATCAGATTTAGCATCCCGCACTGTCACTCAAAATCTGGTGATCATGGCTGCTAGTATACAGTTTTAAACTATTTCAAAAGAACACAAAGAGCTGAACGTGGGAACACAACTTATTTTTAATATGACTATGTTATTACTATGTTTGTCTGTTACTAATTACTTATTATTATTATTATCATTTCTATTTTTACACATAGATTACGTCATGCCTGGGCCAAGTGATGCGGTTTACTCACTCATTCAGAATAAAAGCAAGAAGTCGAAGAGTAAAGGTGCTTAATGTGTTTATTACATGTCTCATTGTTCAGTAATAGATATTCGGTGTGCTCTGTAGGGTTGAAAGTTTTGTCAATACATTTTTCTCTTACATCACATGTTAATGTGATTCCAACATTCCAACAGCATAGTTTAGTTGTAGTCAACAAAATATAATCCATAAGTTAATGTCATTAAGCTATAATAGGCTCACCAGACAAAATATAGCCTTCTGTGACTGAAACGTACCTAATAGCATGTAATACCTCCACAAGCACTAATAACAGCATTAATAAACCAAGAACAGCTGTAATACACCAATAACATCTGTAATACCCCAATAACAGCTAAAATACACCAATAACAGCTTTATTACACAAATAACAGTTTAATACACCAATAACAGTTTAATACACCAATAACAGCTATAATACACCAATAACAGTTTAATACACCAATAACAGTTTAATACACCAATAACAGCTATAATACACCAATAACAGCTTTAATACACCAATAACAGCTTTATTACACAAATAACAGCTGTAATACCTCAATAACAGCTTTAATACACCAATAACAGCTTTAATACACTAATAGCAGCTTTAATACTTCAATAACAGTTTAATACACCAATAACAGCTGTAATATTGGCATGGACTGGACAGATTTCTGGATGTAGGCCACATCAATGTTCAGACACTCTTGCATCAAAGAATTGGTCAGTTGGGTCAGATTTGGTGGATGCCTTCCTTGGCACAATTCTGAAGGGAGTTTCCTCTAGACCAAGGTTGTAGCCTCTGCTGGCTGACCCATATGACCATACGCCTCCGTACACCTGCAGATTCAGCTACTTCCTTCACACTATGGCCTTTGGCATGCCCAAATGTGATCCCTTCACACAACCCACAGGTATTTGTAGCCTGCTCATCCTCCTACAATGCCATCTGCAGGAGCCTGAAGTTACTACCACTGCCAAACACACAAGGTCACTGACTTCTTGTCCAGTGAGCGTATATGGCTCTCTGGATCCCTGTTTATCTTGTGTTCAGTATCTAGTAGTATCCTGTAGTATTCTATAGTGATTCCTTACTATGTAACTGGATGAAGGGTATAGTTTAGTGAAGATCTGCAACAGCAGAATGAAATTCAGTTAAAAATAACATTTTGTGTTTTGATTCTAAAGCCGAACCCAGTGATGTGACTTATGCTGAAATCAATCAGAAAGACAAAAAACCAAAGAAAGCTCCGGTCAAAGGTGAGTTTAATAAACATGTCTGGATATACTGTGTTGTATTATGCCCTACAGCATGACCGTCTGTGTTTTAACGGCTCGGGTGCTTTAACTTTACTAGCTGTTGCTTGATAGGACGTGTTCGTGTTCTGGGTAAATGCTAATTTAGTGTCATTGCTGACTGTTAGGGAAGAGCAGTAAGGGAGCTGATGCTGTCTACTCAGAACTGAACCAGAACTGAAGATGAAGGTAAGATGAGCTCCATCAGGTCATTACAGTTCAGTGTCATATGCTCACTGGTGTTGGGTACATTACAGCAACACCACAATTCCCAGACTGAGCGCTGCACTGACTGAGCGCTGCACTGACTGAGCGCTGCACTGACTGAGCGCTGCACTGACTGAGCTGATTATATGCTGAACTTGCTTTACAGTAAGTAGGTTTAAAATGTAAGCAAAATGTTTAAAGAGTATAGAGGACATATTTCATAAAGTTATGATTAAATGACACGTCCTTTGTTGCAGTCCAGTGTTGATCTCTGACAAATAGTCCAGGCAACATTGGTCAGACGTACATGGTATCAGAGTTTATTTGTTCATATTTAAATATCACAACAGTACAAACAGCCCAGTTTGAATAATTGGCCTTATTTATCAGGTTCCCATGATGGTTTTAATTGGTTTGTTTTTGAGGAAGGTCCTACGTAAAAGGCTGCACCAGATTCTGGATGTGCTTCTAAATCACAGAATTGTTCAGAGCTTTGTTCTCCTGAGTGTGTAGATTCTGTTCCTGAATAAGAACTTGAATAAGACTCCCAAATCTCAAAAAGAAAAGTTAGAATCTTTGAGAAACTGTATGTGTAATTATTAAGGAGAATAGTTGGTGAATTAAGAAATAGTTTGGCCAAAAAAAATTAATTTTACAAAATTTCCCATTTACTGCTGTCACGTCTGGGGGACCGCCTGACTCCTGACTCGCTGCTCCTCCGGACTCCAGTCCCCAGAGTGTACAGCCCGATGATGTCACACCCACATGCTCGCGCTCCTCCAATCCTCCTCAGCCCACCTCTCCTGACTACTAATTATACCAGCTGTCACCGGCTGTATTTAAGCCTCACACACACACACCTTGTGAAACATCTCCTAAGCCTAACCCCTTTAACCCTGTCTGCCTGGTACTGCCTTTCCTCCTGATTCTCGACCCTGCTTCTGCATACCTGGTTTCCGATTCTCAATCTCCCCTCCTGTCTTGTTTACCTGTCTGCCTGTCTGTCTGGTTTCGTCCCTCGCCTATCCTCCTGTTATGCCCTGGAATTGCCCTCTGTTGCCCCTGTACCGTTCTTTGCTGTTGTGTGATATCTTTGACCAGTCTATTAATCTCTGTTTGTCTCTTGGCTCTGTTGGTGTCATGCCTGGTTCTTTGTCACTGACAACTTTAGCCATATACATCAAGTCCAAATTTTACTTTTAGGTGACGTTTTTATAGAAATGATTTGGACTATTTGGGTTACTATTGCGTTTTAGTGTTGGCAACGTTCCAGTTCTAAAATAAATCATCAAAATATGGACACTAAAATCTGATCCAGACTGAACTAGTGGATTTTAATCTTAATTTTTTAAATTTTCCTTTTTTTAAAGTCATCGCTTTTCAGAAATATTTAATTGCTGAAGTAAATATTCAGTAATCTGAATATGGATCAATTTCTGTCAAGCAAATACGTCTGTTTGCTTTGAATTTGAGTGAAAGCTTTACACAGTGTGAAACAGCATAATCAATAAAGGCTTCTTCTCTTGTAGATCTATAAACCCAGTATGCCTTAAACCCTCAGTAAGGAGCTGCTGAAACAGTGTTATGGCTGCCCCAGGATGTCTGAGTTCACTAGCAGTGAGAATGGTTACTGTGTGTATAAGAGAGTAAGCTGCTGATGCTGAGTTGTTGCAGCTCTCAAAACTAATCGTGTTTAGAGACGTCAGGTTGGAGTTTAAAATTGTAGATAGGAGAGAGTAGAGTGTGAAGATAATCAGACTGGTCCAATCATCTTTATCCAGATCCATCTATAATTAATTTGGTAGACACAGTATTTATATATGGTACATATCCCAAAGAGTGATGGTTTTATAAAATTAATGTTATTTGAATATTTTATACTGAAAGTTTTATTGTTTGTATTTGTTTGTATAAATATTGTTTTGAAGTAAAATGTGTTTTATTAACTGATTGATTGTAACTGAACCATGCGGGTGTTTAATACGTATTATACTGAACTCTTTTGTCGTTAATGAGACTTCAGTGATGCATTAGTTTGCTGGGGGCCCGGGAACTCCCAGTTATTCACCATGTGCTATATTACGTTCCTGTCTGGGTGATTAGTACCCAGTGACATGTACTCAGGTGTAAAATATTGATGGATTTGTACCTTTTAAATCATAATGCTTTTACTAATTCTACTTAAGTATATTAGTTAGTAAAGGAATCTATTTTTATATTATATTTCAGCCTTTCATATTTAGTTACTAATTTCTTTCAGTGTTTAATTTCATTATGCTTTGGTGTGTAATCTGTGAAATCTGACCTTGGAGCTTTAGCATTTTACTTTAGACCAAAATTATTAAAAACACAAAAATCAGGCCAAATGGGTTTTTGACCTGATACTTTTGTTACTTTTACTCAGGTAACTTTATATGAAAGTACTTTCACATCATTATCAGTATTTTATCTAATAATTCATGTTTTATTTTTAGTATTAAACTCTGCTTACTGTGCATCCTCCATGAGTACAGAACTGTACAATACTGTACCAGCACAACGTCATGCTAAAGGAAATGTAGGGTTGTATAAATACTGTATGGCACCTCTCAGCATGGGCATTATTTTGTTTTTGTATGATTTAGTTTTTCCATGTTTGTTGAGTTTTAATGAAACATGTATTGTATAATAATCTATTTTAACTTACATTATTCTTTCATTTATTTGTTCTTAATGTACACACGTTCATTTTATTTTTTTAAATAAATACTTATTGTCTGTAGACTGCCCAATTTAATATTTCCTTTCTGATCTAATTTACAGTATTGCATATGAATTATTGTTGTATTATGTCAAAATTAATGAAAATGTAATTGCTTTTTTATCAATAAATAATCAAACTAATGAAATGCAGTAAAAACTATATTTCTCTGCAGTTTTTAATTAACTCCAACATTGAAGCAAAAGGCCACATGAGGCTGTTGGATAATTGTCAGGACTGTAAACAGTCTAGAGTAGGCTATTCAAAACACTCCAAGCTATTCAGATGAAAAGTACAAAATAATAATATGAAGAAAATGAAGCACATGGGTGCCTGTACAGCATTTATTTATTAACCTCTGTGTCAAAATAAAGTGCTATATAAGCTGTCATTTTCAACCATGTTGTCCCTATATTTTCTTCAAGATTTATTTGCATAGTAATTATCTTTGGATATGGATAGATATTAGTAATTTATCTTTAGATAATTATCCCAAGAATATTACTCGAGAATTATCTTGTGATCTTGAGAAAAAAAACCCTCTCTCATCATAAACACGTCTTTTTTCTTCATGTCTTATCGGCGGCTCTGTAAGAGCCTGATCTAATTTATGGGTAGTTTAGATTTTAACCTGAATGCTGGTGAGGTTGCTCCTGATCTTGAACATTAACAGCTCTTTAGAAAGCACTTAAATCAGCCACGGTAATAACCGCGCTGCTGATCCAGCAGTCTGGACCAGGAACCTGTTTGTGCTCTACAGGTCTGAAAGTCTTTATGATTCTTTAGTGTAATTCTGTATACAGCCTGATCATCAGAGTTGGGGGACTCGAGTCACATGACTGGACTCAAATTTAGGGATCTGAGGCAATAGCATCTGGCTGCAGACCTACAGCGAGAGGCAGCTCCACCCGGAGGACCCTGTGATATCATCTAGAGTGTCTCACAAGAGGTGGAAGGTAAGTTTCGTTTGTAGAGCTCCGCGGCTCCTTTACGGTGTGTTTACTGTGTTAGCTGATCAGGAGCCGGTGCACATTAGTATACAGAAAGCAGGTAAAAGCGAGAATTTGAAGTTTAAGTCTTTTTAAATTTGACAGAACGTGAGTGAAGCTAAAGGTGTAACCAGCGGATGTCATGTGCCAGTACGCTGTATACGGAATGACAGTAGAGAAGTCTGTTGGTATCTGTGTTTCGGTGATGCATCGTGTTCCTCATCACAAATAAGTGTGTTGCTGGTGACGTGCTGGTGAGGAAGTCATCGTTTCTGTACATACTGTACAAACCTGTTCTGCCATCTGCACTGTAAACAGCGGCTGTAATTTTCACAGTACATATTTACAAGATCGTCCTGTATTCATAAATTACTGCGTGTTACTGTAGTTTGCTTTGATTCGGGAGTGTCCAGTCTTTAACAGTTTATTGTAGAATTTACAGCAAGTGCGTGAACGCGCAAGGACCTCTGGGACAGCTAACGGACGAGTTCTGAAAGTGGAGGTTTGAATTTTGGCGTCTCGTTGGACCTGGTGTGATAGATAGTTAGTTAGATATTTTATTGATCCCGAAGGAAATTTAGCAGCCAGTAGCAGTTACACAATACAGCACAGTAAAACAAATACTAAAAACAGGGTTGTAAAACAGTACACAAAACACGGAGCTACTGGAAAGGCTGACACCCACAGCGGCGCCGGAAGTCGAGCCACTTACACAAGTAAGAAGTATTCCCACATATTCTGTATTTTGGCTAAATAAATACGATTTTATTTCTTAGCTTGTATTTTATCCCAGGCATCGCAAGCTGCGCGCGCCAGCTCTCAAGTTCAAACTGTAACGGTTCAGCAGCACTTCTCTGAGTAACTAGCTAGCTAGATAGCAGCTGGCTATCACTTCACAGCAACGTTAGCGCTGTACATTTCGACCAGACCAACACGTTTTATCGTGTAAGTGAGATTTCTCAGCACGGTTTTTAGATGTATTTGTCTACAGGGTCGCAAGCTTTCGGGAACACTTTTCCCTGTGACAATCAGAATGGCTGTTGTTGTTCTGCGGATTCTCCCACGTAAGCAAGCTAGGTAGCTAACTAGCTTTTCCTCGGCTGTGCCGCGCGATTAACGCTAGCTGCTTAGCTTGTCCAGTAAGTGTTTTGAGTGTCTTTACATTTTATTGATTCATTTGTTAAGTAACTTTACATTTAAAATACCTAGCTTTTTAGTGCATGTTAGTCCCTTCCTTGTGTGGCTGCTATCTTTACTATATAAGGGCTTTTTGTGCTTTTAGGCCTATTATGGCACCTTTGCCATCAGTAACTTAGTTGTCAGTTTTCTCTACTGTTACCATTGTGAGAATTTAACACAGTTGTTGTCTTATTTGAAGAGTCACATCCAGTCAGGTTTGGAAATCACGTGTCCATTTTTGACGTGCTCACAAATTCAGGGTGAAATCAACATTTGCATCACATGTGTCACGAAATCACAAACACTGTTCTTTCAGCAGTCTCACAGATTTAGCTTTGAACAGGGAAATTCCAGGTTCTAGCCAGGATGATTATGTCTCAGTGTCTCAAAATGAAAGATCAGAGGGTGTAGAGGAACCTATTATTGGAGATGTTGATGAATCACTGTTTTGAGGAATTTAACTCTTTTCTATTTGAAATTACTATTACTATTAGGAATCTACTATTCAAAGTATAGTTGAGGAATTTCAGAATATTCATGACATGGTCAGTCACATCTACTTGGTAAACTAAGTGAGAAGTTGACTTTGCTTGAAGTACGAGAGGAGAAAATAACAAATTTACTTGGTTAACCCGGGAGGATCTTCTGAAACTGTGCACTAATGGAGTTTTGAGTACTGCTCAGAGAAGAAAGACAGTCTGTTTCCAGTCTGATTTTCATTACACTGAACCCGTGCCTCCTTGCCTAGGGAATAGTGAGTCAGGAAAGGAGTGTTTTGCTCAGTATATCCCTATTAAGGAAACTATTAAAGCTCTGTTTGAATGTAAGTCAGTGATGGAACAGTATGAACAAGTGCATTCTCAGACAACTAAAGTGGATAACAGAGCCTGAGTTAGTTACCTTTTTTAATCCACATTTGTAATGTTCGTACCTACTGAAGGTCTATTGTGTTGTTATGACGATTAATTGAGGTTAGTTCATCCGAAGTAGTTACAGTAAGTTACTGGTTGATATTTTATTAGTCGCTGCTTAGAACACTAAGCACGGTTGTAAGTCGCTCTGGATAAGAGCGTCTGCTAAATGCCTTAAATGTAAATGATTGATTAGTGATTTTCATTGTCCCATTTCATTTCCTGGTAACTGGTCTGCTACTGGGTTATGCTGCTGTGTAGCAGGTAGAAGTTGTCTTAAGTAAGGGGAACATGTTGTGTTCTATATGCTGCATGTTAGACACTAGAGGTCGCTGCTGCGCTACAGAGTGAGGCTGCAAGTGAAGCGCTGGAGTAGAAGGTGAGGACAGGACAGCCTGCTGTGTTAGCTTGTGTGTGAGAAGAATACAGCTCCGTTCAGACACACTTCTGTCTGATTATTTACCACGCACCTGGACACTACAGAGGGAGGACATGTCTGTTTCTGTTGTCTGCTGGTTATTGCAGTAGTTAAGGAGTCAGGTTGAAGTTGATGTATTTAATGTTGTTGGTGGTGGTGTTGGTGGTGGCTAGGTTTAGGTAGTGATTAAAATGTAGCTAGTTTGTTATGTTTTCTGATTTATGTTCACCTTCAATATATCGTGAAGCTGGATGTTGTACGTGTGGTCGTGGGAACTGGAAGGGCACGTGTGTCTCTCTCTTCCTCTTTTCCTTTATGTTATGACCTAACCCTAGACTGGCTAAAAAAAATAAAATAAAAAAAAGTTACTTTCTGCCTAGTTCTGAAGTAAACGTGAACTAGTGGGCAGAGTGACGCTAAGCAGTGTTCTTGAAAGCTTGTGCAACTTTCTAGATTTTGTGTGTGTGTGTGTGTGTGTGTGTGTGTGTGTGTGTGTGCGCACAGGTAAAATGAAGACCAGCAGAGAGAAGAGGAATCCTGAGTCGGACGTTTGAATTGTGTTCACCCCCTGAGCACAAGCACTCAGAGCAGACTGATGAACTGAAGAACTGATGACGTGGCCAAACACACTGTGCAGGGACTCGTCACAGTGGTGCACATGTGTGACTTACTCCCACTTCTGATTTACAGCAGCTCAGAAAGCACTAAAACCGAGCTGTTAATCCAGCATTCTAGACCAGGAAACTGGTTTTACAGTGTTGAGCGTTCATACTGACTGATCATTTTCACCACTAGGTGTCAGTAGTGGTTTATTTTTAGGAGGGCTCCTAGTGCGGAAGGGGGGATTACCTGTTTAAGCAGGTGTAGTATCAGCAGCTGAGTGAATAAAATATACTCACTGATTTTCTTCACTTCTTTCATTCACTGTAAAATCCTGTATGAGTTTGTAGATGATCAGTGAAACTCAGTTCACTGAGAGTCAGAACCCATAACTTACCAAACTGACTTTACTGTGTACTAATGTGTTCAGTGCTGCTCCTGGAGGACCACTGCCCTGCACGCTTCAGTCTTTCACTGCTCTTAACACACATGATCCAACTAATCAGCTCATTATCAGACTCTTATTGGGTTAAGGCTGCTGTGTTCAGGGAAAGCACTAACACGTGCAGGACAGTCGGCCTCCAGGACCAGGGTTGGGAAACACTGTTCTAGCTGATTGTAGTCTACAAGCTGAATGATCTAAGCTTTATTTTCTAACAGTGCCAGTTAACAGACACGTGCAGAGGGGAGCTGATTAAGACTGCAGTCTAACTGACTGATGTGCTGGAGAGAGCGTTATACATTCATTCTTACCAGAACAATGTGGAATATCAGGAATTATTCAGGTCTTCCTAATAAAGTGACCAGTAAGTGGAAATGCTGGTAATATGTGTTCCCTAAAAAGTCCAGGGTGATTTTCAGGAGTTCCCCAAATCTGGATCACTGTATGGAACACAGGGATAGGAATTAGTTATCAAATGGACCTTGTGCAGTTTTCATAAAGCTTTCGACTTTCTACTGAGTAACTGAGGAACACTTGTTGCTGGACATCACTTCAAGATAGTGGAACGTTGAAACAGTGCACTGTATAGTTAATAGGACTCAGTTATGGACACATCCATGTCACTGACCCCAGCTGGGGGATACAGAGCTTTCTATTCGTCTGTAACAAGTTCAGAAACCAAATACAATCATCACAAGCGGGCAAATGGTCAGATAACCAGCCTAAACAAAACAGGCTCATCTCAGAAACTTCACACATGGGGTTTGCCAGCTTTGATTATGTAGAGACATTTTCCCATAGCGGGAATATCTCAGTCTCGAGTGCATCTCCCAGCATACTGTCTGCTTTATAGAATACAAGGGTCTGGAGGCATTTGACCAGAAGATGGCGCCGAACCCATCTGCAGGACTGTCATATAACCCAGTGTGACGTAGGCCTGGTTCAGCAGTGAGCTTGAACAGGGCCTTGACCTTTGCAGAGCATCTCACAAAGAAGTGCTTATAGTACATTACCACACCTAAAAACGACCTCACTTTCTGCACACATGGTGTTTTCATATCAGCCTCCCTGAGGTCAGTCGCTTGAAGGTCAGTAATTGCTTTACCCTTCTCCGGATCATTTAAACACCATCCTAACGTATGATGTGGCCTAGAATCCTCCCAGATCCTCTAAGGAGGGAGCAGTTCTTAGGTGTGACTTTGATGTTGTGTTGAGTAAGATGGGAGAACACCATCTACAACCTCTGCAGGGAAACCTCTTCGGTAGGTGGGAATACCACAAGGTCTCTAAGGTAGCAAAGCGGGCCGGTGAGGTTCTGATCGCTGAATATCATCTCTGTATGCATGGGCTGAACTGCAGACCCTGAGGAAGAGGAGTGTATTCATGGAGTCCAAAGGGTGAAGACGACGCAGTGCTTCCTGTCAGAGCCTCCACCTGGCACCACCACCACAGTCCATGCTGTGTCAGGAAAACACTGGTTCTGGTTTAACGGTGTTACACTGTATTCAGAAGTCTGCTGAAGCTCTGCACTGTTAATGCTGGTAGCACTGCTAGTCTTACCATAGTTTCATCTTCAGCCCCAACCAGCAGATAGCCAAAACCTGCACGTTCCAAACACAGCAGAGACACGATGAAAAAACACTGATATTTTCTTGTACCAGCAGCTTTTTATGTGTTACTGTAAATGTACTTCAGCACATCGTCAACAGAGATTATTATTCTATCTACAGTATAAAAGTCCTGAAAATACCTCAGACCATCAGTACCCACCATTTCTAATCTACTGAACTGACGCTGTAGGGACTTTGAATGTTCAAGGCCATGTTCTGCTAAAACTGGTTGCATTATGAGAAAATTCAAATCATGTTCTTCAAATCATCTACTTCTTCTAAAAGCATCATCCAGTTGTTTCCTATACGCTGTTTCTGCTTCTCTCAACTTCCCCCGAAACTGTTCCCAGCAGTGGAGCAGCAGTCCTATGTATAATCTATAAATGACTTCCTCCTCAGAGTTGTTGGAGTTGGTGAACATAGGCCACAATAATGATGAGTGATTTCGAGGTACACAAACAACAACAGAAGCAGCAGAAATGATAAAGATTTAATACCTGCATATCTGACCAGGTCTAGTCCCATCACACGCTCTGTCCTGAACTGTGTGTGAGGTGGAAGGTGAGGTGGATCAGTAGTTCTATCCTGGATTATGATGTACTGTATCTCTGTATGTCCTAAATGAGCTGAACGTTCAGGTGTAGGTTAAAGCCGTATGTTAGACGTCACATACACGGTTATTAAAACAGTCTGCCGTAAATAAAACAGGCGGAGCTTCCTACAACATGTAGGTGGAGAACAACAGAAGATGTTCTGACTGGACTTCTTAAAGCCTTATTGTTCCGCTGTAGCAACAGGATCCAGATCTTAGCAATTTGGGAGAGCACCACCTAGTTATACTGCACCATACCCCTGCCACTCCACCATCCTGAGTCCCCACCACCACTCCACTGTCCTCACTCTACACACCCACTCCACCATCCTGAGTGCACACCATCGCTACACCATCCTCACTCAACCCCTCTCCACCATCATGATTCCACACCACCATGCCACTGCTCCACTGTCCTCACTGTACCATCATGAGTGCACACCAACGCTTCAGTCCTCACTCAACCTCACCACTCCGCTGTCCTCACTCTACACTCCCACTCCACGATCCTGAGTCCACACCACCACTGCACCATCCTGAGTCCACAGCACAACTCCACTGTTCTCACTTAACCTCCCAACCTCCACCATCCTGAGTCCACACCACCTCAGTCCACCACTCGACCACCCACACTCCATGCCACCACTAGATCATCCACTCTCCACATCACCGCTCCACATCTTCACTTCACACCACCACTCCACCATCCTCACTTCACACCACAAGTCCACCATCCTCATTCCACACAACCACTGCGCATCCTCACTCTACATCGCTTAATTACTCTCACTCCACACCACCATTTCACTGTCCTTAGTCCACACCATTGCTCCACCATGCTCAGACTATACCACCATGCTCACTCCACAACACCACTTTGCTGTCCTCACATCAGACCACTGCTCTACCATCCTAACTGTTCCATTATCTTCACACAACCTCTGCACCATCCTCACTTTACATCACCTCATTCCCCTCACCTTAGTCCACATCACTGCTCCACTGTTCTCACTCTGCATCATAGTTCCACCCTTCTGACTTCACACTACTGCTCCACTGTCCTCACACTACACCTATATCTTGTTTGAAAAAGTATCGATACACATCGATACACGATATTCAGTGAGAACTGAAGGAAAAGCACCTATGTTACACTTAAGAGGTGCTGATGTATGTACAAGTGGGAAAAGTGGTACAAGTGTAACTACAGGTTCACTAAACGTGTGAGATCATTTATCAAATTTATTGTCACCATTGTTTCCCAACTTACTGCAAGTATTGTACTGGACGTTCTCATCATCTGGTAACTTAAAGATCTCCACACAAAAGTGATGCAGTTTAGTACAAGATTATGATACACATGAAGCAGTTTGAAGGATATTCCGTTTTATCTAAAGGGCCTTGCTGCTGAGATGTATTTAGGAATTTAGGCAATAATGCTACTGTAGCCAGTGCTTTGCATTCTGTCTTCTTGTTCAAGCAGTCACTTGTTTTTGTGTCAGTGGAAACTTACCAGCAGCATTGAGATGGTCATTGTGGTTTTGCCTCTGGCCTTCAGCCTGTGGCTTTAACGGGTGGAAGAGGGGAGGAGGTGCTATAAGACTGTTTGCTGTGTACATCAGTTGAGATCGTCAGATAAGGAGGCTGAAATTGAGCTGTGAACACACATTCACATGAGCTAATCCTTCTCTGGTATATCACTGAGAATAAAGTAAAGTCAGTAAAGCCAGAGCAGCACAACACAGAGCTCAGCACGACACGGAGCGCAGCACCATCACTGTCACAGTACAGCGTCAGTCTCTGGTGTGTTATTATACTGAGCATGCTTTTGACTGTAGTACCTCCAACACACAGTAGGGCCATGCAAGTCCAGCAAGGGCCTTTCAGGCCTTCAGAGAGGAATTACTGATTACTGTGAAATATTAATGTTTCTCTTCTAGGTCATTTTTAATGTGGTAGGAACATCATGTGTGTGTTTTTTGCCTCCACTGTAGTAATATGCTTATTTCGTTGTCCTGGTTTGGCTGAAAATAAAAACATGGTACAGGGACTGTGCTGCTGGGTCAGTCGTCTCTGGCAGCCTGTTTATGGTGAAAGAGATCAGAGAGAGTCCACAGTGGTGCAGAAGTACTGAAACGGGAAGAAGACTCAGTAAAGGAAAAGGATTGAAAGTCTGGTGACAGAGATTGAATACTTGAGCTTTTTTAGGAACAGGAAGTGTGGTCGGCTACATGGCTTGTATTGTCTATCATCACTGTATTCTCTGTTTCTTAGATCATCTAAAACTGAGCGCACACTACACAACCTTTAAAACCTGATTTTCATCACATACTGGATCATAGCGAATGACTGGGGATATGACTGTGAGAGCTGGGGATTATTTCTTTGTCTGTCAGCTGACTTGAAAATGAGAATAGTTTAAGATCTGGATCCAAACATCATAAACATGATAAAGGTTCTTATTGCTGGTGTTATATAAGCAGCTCCTCTGTCTCTGCCATCCACAGTGCATGCAGTGTTCATACACATCTCGTTACCTTGTATTCTCCCCATTTCAAGCCCTCTCATTGGCTGTTGCTTGAATCACATATTGAGTTACATAACTGACCATCACATTACAGGAATAATAATCAACACAATAAATAGTCAAATCAAAATGTTGAAACATTTCCAGTCACTCTGAAGGCTGAGGCCTCCAGTCACTCTAAAGCTCTAGCCACTCTGACCCAAGGCCTGCAGTGAAGCTTGAGCACTACCAAGTCTGCACCGTCAGTTGATTTCAACCTGGAAAATCACTTCAGATTGTGAACATTTGCCAGAAGAAGCAAATAAGGGTTACAACTGGGGTCGAATTATGGCTTAAAGGAGACATTGGATTCATTTTCCACTGCTTAACACAGTTCCCTTGTCTTAATGAAATGTCTGTGGTATCATTCTAATAAGTCCCCACTAAGGCAGTGTGTTTTCTGATCTCGGCAGCCCTCAGAAACCTCACTGGACTGTCTTATTTCACAGCTTGTGGGCTGGTAAGCACTTCAGATACTCAAAACAAGAGTAAAGGAGAAGTAACAAGTTTTTTATAATATTCCCTGTTTGAGTTTGTTGAGTTGAGTTGGTGCCGAAGTGTGGTTATGTGTTCTGTGTGCTGTATTAAATGTGAAATTAATGCGCGTATTCAACGTCTGAGCTCCGGGAGAAGAGAGTAGTTATTTTTAGTGGTTTAGTGGTCGGACTTCTGTTCTAGCACAACCGTACCAGTGAAACTCCTGGCTGAAGAGGAACTGAAACCTAGTAAAAAAAGAGAAACGTGGCTAAAAGCACTGCTGGATGATCTCAGCGAGCCAAACTGTGGCCAGTGGAACGTGAAGGCTTACCACCACCCTGAGCCTCAGTAGAAAGTAGCAGAGCTCTGGGGAACACACAGGCACCATGCAGTAAGTCCTACATACAGAAGTAGTGTCCACCAGTTCAAAGAGCTAAACTGATGATCTGTTTTCACTTTAAACCCCATAAACACAAAACAGCTGACTTCGTTAATCAGCATCCTGCATGCAAATCACTTCACACTTTAATAAACACGAACACCATCAGCGACACCAGCATCAGCAACACCAAGCACATTTCAGCATCTCACACAGAAACAGCAGCGGCTTTCTTTGGACTTCCTCTTTCAGCCCTGCTATATGAAGACTCTTCACCACCATGTATGGACAAGTTTAGGACTCGAGCCTGCAGGACATGAAGAAGCTTAAACGACTGGTGCAGTGCACAATGAGAGCAATGGCATCTTGTGCAGTATATGATGACCTTTCAATGTTCATTGCTATATACATATATATATATGAGAGAGAGAGAGAAAGAGAGATTTATGTATAAGTTACATGACGACTGGAAATTCAGAAGTGATCATTTACAGTTTGTAATTCAATACAAATGTAGATATGATGCAGTGATCAAGTGCTTCTCCCTTATTCTCTTTGTCTCTCTCTCTCTGTCTCTCTTCTCTCTCTGTCTCTCTCTCTCTCTGTCTCTCTCTCTCAGGAAGTATTGGTTGTTGAACACGGAACGTTTAGTCAGTCAGTCAGTCAGTCAGTGCGGGGACAGTATGGAGCTCAGTGCACTCTCTGTAATACTCTGTGAGTAAATGTTCTTTATGTCTTCATTAAAGTGAGAGCTGCTGTATGGAGGGGTTAATATTCAGTCTGAGGTTCTGAGTGATCCGCTTCTGAGTGATTCAGTATCTGTATGTAGTTCAGATAGTTTATAAGCTGTTGTTTTATAAACTGTTATGAATCTACTTGGTGACCTGCTGCTGTGCTTGTTGTTAAAGCTGGTTTGTGTGTGACCTGCTTATTGATGATGTATTCATGCACATGTGTAGTTTGTTCTGTTCTTGTTGAGAAAGGTTTTATGCACTAGCAGTGTGTTAGTGATCAGCACCGGTAGTGGTGGTAGTGGTCAGGATTGTAGTATGAGGTTTTGTGTCGGACAGGCAGGAAATAGAGTCAGTTCAGAAATGAAAGAGGTTTACAGTCCTGTAATGGAAAATGTGAAAGAGTGAAAATGCACAGTGAGTATTTCAGCATCTAGAGAGGTTATGAAAATGGATATGCTGCATTGTACATGTTTGAAGTGTTCTGGTGATTATTGTATTGCTGCTATATGAATACATCTGCTCAGGTTATTATCACATGCAGGTATTTCATTGTGTGTGTTGCCCTGTACACCAACACGGTGCTCAAACAGAGATATGAGTTGTTCCAGAAACAGCAACACACAGCACTCATGAAGTAATGGCTTTGGAGTAACGATGAAACCTACATGCTGGAGGAATGTGAATATTCTTAATTTATAACATGATCTATGTTATTGCTGGTAAAGTGACATCATGTAAACATGTTACTGACCTTCATTAATTTATGTTTGGTTCAGTCAAGTGACTGATTATCAATAATTATGTTATCAGCTTACAGACACTCTGAACACACCTGAACAGGTATTTGTTCTGTGACTTGAAGAACTGTATAAACATACATATACAGAACTGAGAGCACCAGGTAAATCTTTGATCCAAAATAGCCAATTCCATAAACACATCTTAATTCAGTTAGTGAATCCATCTCATATAATGGCATTATAGTCCAGGGTCTCCTTACAAGAACAACATATGACCTGTGTGACTGTCTCATGTAAACACTTCATACATATAGTTGTAATTAACTCAAATACCAAAAAAAGCTTGTACTATTACCCTGGAGGTCTGGGAGCTAATAAAACCTGGAAGCTCGACTGAAATAATGTCTATGCAGTGACTGTAGATGAAAATAAGACAGACGTTAAGGAATGGAGCTTCTGGCTCTAACACAGCAACAATAAATGTTCATCACTGCTTGCACAGTGGCCTGCTGAGTCAAACAAAGACAACTGCACCATTTAAGAAGCAAACGAAGCATTAAGGGGGAAACATAAAGGGAGAACACAAAAACATTACCAGATATTAATTATGCTGCATTTGTGGAAAAATTCCAACACAGCAAAAACCCAACACAACAGCATCAACTGGTGGGTGTAGCTCAGAGGATAACACCACTACCTGCCAGGGAGCCACCACATCTGGGAGACTGGGGTCCGAATCCCAGTCTGGGTGACTGTGCTGTGCTACACCAAAAAGAGTCCTTGGGCAAGACTCCTTACACTACACTGGCCTACCTGCAATATCATTAACCTTGTATTTCACTCTGGATAAGAGCTTCAGCCCAATGCCGTAAATGTAACGTAATGTACATGTAACTGAAATTAAAACTCATTTAAAACCAGGCATGTGAGGACACTTACACTAGAAACGCTCCTAGCCACAAGGGGGCAGTCACTTGTAAAGGTCTACACTTGTAAATATAGTGATGTTACATCTGACTGGTGAACATAAGGCTTCCTAACCTTTTTAAACTGCACAGTGTCAGACTAAACACTATACCAGAATTAGTATTTCACCACTACAGTAGGAGCCATATATACACAGTGTATATAATGCAGTATAGTAATAATACTGGTTTTGGCACCTCGATCCTATAGGCCATCTCATCAGGCCCCGTGATCAGCTCCATGACAGCGGTATCATCAGCAAAGTTGATGATGGTGGTGTCACTGTGAGAGGGAACACAGTCATGGGGAAACAGTGGGTACAGCATAGAGCTCCTAGCCCTGCTGTCCCTGTGCTTATGATCCATGTGCTAGAGGTGTGGTTTCCAATCCTGACAGAGCATTTACACAAGGAGGGTGTCAGTCCTAGAGTGTGGAGCTCATCAGTCAGCTTGGATGGAATAAAGGTGTGGAATGCTGAGCTGTAGTCAGTGAACAGCATTCATACATAGAGCTGTGTGTATGATCATCTTCTGTGGATATGAAAGTTGGCATGGGTCCAGAGTGTCTGGAATAGTTTTCAGTATGTGGGCCAGGATGAGTCTTTCAAAGCACCTCATTACAGTCAGTGTGACCGGCCTGTATTCATTAAGACAAGCCACTGTGCTGTTCTGTGGGAGCGGTACAATGGTGTTTGCCTTAAAGCAGGTGGAAATTAGCGCATATGATACAGAAAGGCTGTTTGAATGAGCAGCAAGCATAGGAGCCATTCAGATCATCTGGCAGGGCATTGTGGGAGTTGATTTCCCTTCTGTTCTTCTTCTGATAATGAGCTGTTTCAGGCCCTTGTGTATGCGCCTGGTGTCAGTGGTGCTGTAGTGGAGTCCCGGCTCAAGACTGTATTGTATTTTGGCCTCTTTAATGGATCTATGTAGGACATACCTGGATTATATTCAAACATCAGGCCTAAGACAAATGCAGTGGAGCACTCATGCAGCACGGAATATCATAACTGGGAATTGTTTAAATTTCAGGGTGTTTGAAAAGAAATGTTTAAAAATGTTATCTTTCATTTGGAAAAACCTCATGGGAAAAAAGCAATTAAAAATGAAAAACAAGTTTACAGTTGATGATTTTATTGTAGTTTCTAATCATTGCTCTAATTTGTATTATAACTTAAAACTAAAACTACAAAACTAACTGTAAGTTGGGAGATGGTTACTGAGGCCTGCTCCTGGAGCCAGGCCTGGGGTCAGTGTTCTTCAGTCAGTGCTTGTCACCGGGCAGTTAAGCAGTTTGAGAAAGGGGACAGGGGAGTATATACCAGTTGCTGGGGTATCGCACTGCTGAGCCTCCCTGAGAAAGTCTATGCCATGGTGCTGGAAAAGAGACCCTGATCAATAACTGAACCTCACATTGAAGAGGCTGTGGAGCAATGGACCAGGTTTTCTATCCTCTTGTAGATCTTTAAGGGCATGGGAGTTTTATGGTGCGTTTAAAGAAAATTTGACCTTATTCCCCAAACCTCAAAAACCACCTATTAACTCATAATCCATTGTCTTTAAACAAGAACTACAAAGTCTTTGCTTTTATATTTGGAAAAACAATTGAAACTGCATCAGACCATGTCCAGGTTTAGGAGACCTTCGTTCTCGTTCCTATAGGGGAACCTATGCTTGTGTCTTGGGGAGGGTAGTTTGTTATTGGAGCGATGCACTTTACAGATGAGAGGGAGACACACGCTACAGCTGCAGGAAACTAGGTTTAAGTGAAGCTGCTGCTCTTAGCATCAGGGAAGACCTGCTAGGTGGCGAGTTTTCTTTCAGATCCCTCTTTGTGTTAATGGGGTCAGTGAGGTAGGCTAGTATTTTAGCCGGTTCTGATGTTATGCTCTTGTTTATAAAGAGGCTAACATGCTAGCGGAGTTCTATGGTATAGCCCACATACAGTCCAGTAAATGTTCACTAAGCTAACTGTTTACAAGTTTAACTGCTCAGAATCGTCAGTGAATTTTACAAGAAATGTACATATTTCTGCTGTGAGATCTGTTCATGGTTGTTCTCCATGAGATTGTTTTGTGTTGCGATAGACTTATTTCATAATTTGGATATTTTATTTGTCTAGTTGTCATGGCATGCTCAATGGTACGGCTATGCTAAAATAAAATACATGTAACAAAGGAACGCCTTGTGCCACAACTTGACCAAAGGGGAGGAAAGGGAACTACAGGCTCAATCAGAATAAGACATCTAAAACATGATTAAAATAAATTGGTAATAAATTGATTACTAATATTTATGGCTCCATGCTAGCCATAAAGTTCCATACAGCATTAGGCACAATTGAACACAAATTGAATACCCCGAAGAAATTTGGATTTGGCTAATATATCAGCAGGGTGGGGAAAAAAGAAGAGGTAGTGCAGGGTTTGGGTAAAAACTGAGGTGGCCGACAATGACCAACTTAAATTAACATATCTTTTAATTTCTACAGTTGTGCTGGGTAGTCACTAGCTATCCTATTCTCATAATGACGTACATGTGCCTTGTGCAAGCAGGAAGCAGCATTTAGTTATATAAACCATTACAATCATTACAAGCACTGCTTACTGTTGCTAACTCTGGTTGGTATTTTCCAATTCCGATTCCAATATCCAAAATTACTCTCACCCAAATCAGTTGAAAAAAACATATTTCGAAAGCAATATTTAAACAAAATATCAAAATAGATATTTAATGCAGAACTGCAGCACTAATTTTGGTAGAATATGCATGTTGTTAGTAAATTAGTGTAACTAATTAGTATATGATGATTTGTACACAAGAACTGGTGTTGAAGAAATGAATATGTATTAATAAATAGATACAAAAAAAATGAATAAAATAGCATGCAGAAAATGTGTAACATGAATACACACTAACAACTAAAACTGCCATTTATAAACATTTGAACATTTTCAAAATTCTGATCTATCCAATAATGAACGGTACTAAAATCCATGTAAACACATAATTTTCTGGACATTGGGTGTTTTATATTTATTTATAAATGGTAGAATGAAAACAAATACACAAATACATATATACTTTTATGTGTGCGTCTGTTTGAATATCTGTTTGCAAGCTCCGTGTTTACAGCTGTCCAAAATTGAGGACGAACCTTATATTCCTCCCTCCCCCAGTATAATGTACAATGCAGGCTTTAACATAACACCTCCTGCACATCAGCATCATGTGTCAAACAAAGAGTTGTGTCTGTGTGGTTCACCCTGTTTTAATCTGTGTAAAACCCATCCCAGCAGGATTTGGATAAACCTAAACCTTTACATTAACATGAGTCTTTATTACAGCTTTTGTACAGCTGGTCTATCAAATCAGAGGTTAGTAAAACGTATCCAGTAAGATGAAACAGAGTTTATGAAATAACCCAGACTGTGTATGGATATTACAGCCGTATCACAGCATATCGTGTGTTGTGTTTTATTCACACACTGATATTATTTTGATTCAGTGCCCTGTGTCTCTGTTTAGCTTCTGTGTCTGCTGTCGTTATTATGAAAATCTGCATTTGAGACACTAGAACTAATCTACACTTAGTTTTACTGGACAGAGAAAGTTCCACACTGCCAGCACTGACAGTCACTAGCTGTTACATAGTTAATCCAGCAGAATGTGTAATCACCCACACCCCTGTAGTTATTCCCATTCACTCTGTTATACACGTTAATATTTCATATTCATTTCTGTTTCTGTCCCAACTCTAGGCCTGACTGTATTTATTTATGGTGGACAAATAAACGCTGACCCATTGACAGGTATGTCTGTTTATCATTATCTCTCTGCAGGACATTGTTTAGGTCAGTTCTACAGGTATACAGTGTACAGTGAGAGTATAGAGGTATGGAGTGAGGCAGGGAAGCAGAATGAGACACTATCATAACCCAAAGCTGGAGTCACAGCACAGGTCATTTATAAATCAGTCAGGTCTAAATGCTTTCCATTTACATGTTACACAGTTACACTGTTACCACTGCCCAATGTGGTGAGAGATCACGGTGCATCCTGGGGCTGGTTACACCTGGTGAAATCTTAACATTATGTAATAAGGAGCACATGTTGTTGCAAGGTGTAAACTGGGCCAGTGTGTCATGTGACATGCCTCTTAAAGCACTTACAGCACTGATGATGGCTGTTTGTGTAACAAGGTGCAGAGGCGCAGGGATTTTGTTCCCCATGAGAGATCATGAAAGATATTTCGCTATGGGCTCACTAACCGGTTTAATTCCTCCACTCAGGTTTATTTGTCGTTTACAATGAAATGCTTGTGTTGAGGCTCAGGTTATTACTCTACAGCAGGGCAGCATTAATATACATACTAACTCAACATACAAAGTGTAAGAGACAAAAAAGAGATATTAAATAAATACAAAATATAAACAAAATACAGAAAACACAGAGACAGGAGGATCCATGTAGAAATTCTCTGATATGTACAGTATGTTAGACATGGATAATCAGAGAGGGAAGATGTATACACTTATTTACATAAGACTCAGTGACATCGTCCATATTATTGATATGATCTTATAATAAAAATAATAAAGTGTCAGAGTACAGTGGTATTTGTGGAAGGCTCACAGCTTGTTCAGGAACCTGATGGCTTGTAGGTAAAACTGTTCATTAGCCGGTTTGTTCTGGCCTGGATGCTGCGGTACCTCCTGCGTGATGGCTGTAAAGTGAACAGGCCTTGTGTTGAGTGGCTACAGTCTAACCGCATCTTGTGGATTCTCCTCAGGCAGTGGGACTGGTAGATGTCCTGTAAGTCTGGAAGTTTGCTGCCTATGATGGACTCCGCTGGCCTCACCGCTCTCTTCAGGGCCTTGTGGTCGTAGGCAGTACAGCTGCCGTACCAGACAGTGATGCAGACTGTGAGGATGCTCTCTATGATGCACCAGAGACAGAGAATGTTGTGGTAGCACCTCTCTGATAGGGCGCCGACCTCGTCTCTGTAGGCAGTCTTGTCTCCATCTGAGATGAGGCCTGGGATGGTGGTGTCATCAGCAAACTTGAAGATGATGTTGGTTGTGTATCTGGCTAAGCAGGGAGGACAGGAGGGGGATGAGAACACATCCCTGAGGAACCCCTATGCTCAGAGTCAGTGTGGATAAGGGGAGCTGTTTCCTACTCACACCACCTGGGGTCTACCTGTCAGGAAGTCCAGAATCCAGTTGCACAGATGAGAGTTCAGACCCAAGTCTGTGGGCTTGGGGATGAGTTTAGCTGGGATTATGTTGTGTTGAATGCTGAGCTGTAATCTATGAACAGCATTCTCACCTGTGTGTTCACGGAGAATTTCACCTTTCTCAGTGAAAAAACTGGGAGAGTTTCTCTTTTCCTCCCTCGTGTCTGTCGTTTCTAGGAGGCCAGATTTTCTTTAGGGCCTTACTGACACTGCTCACTCACAGTTCACTGCTAGCAGCTGCAGACTGAGTCTGAACTCAGTTCACCTGGTCAAATATATTTGTTCTTTGTACAGAGAGACCAGAGAGACCAAAGCCTACAGTGGACGTACACCCAGCTGATCATGTGTTCACTGGAGAGACAGTCACTCTCACATGTGGTATAGAAAGTGGAGACGGCTGGCAGTACCAGTGGAATAAGAATGATGCACCTCTCAGTGATGCTTCAGGGAAGGAGTACACTATATCTGACGTTAGCAAAGAAGATGGAGGAGCTTACACCTGTACAGAAACACAGTCAGCAGAGCCGCTCCACTTACAGACCAGCGATCCCGTTACACTGACTGTATCAGGTAAGTAACGTGTCCGTCACTGATTGTTCCTGCTGTTATTATGAAATGAACAAACAAACAAATAAGCAGATAATTGAAATGCTCTTAAATCTAGTCAGTGTGGTGGTATGCAACAAAATGTGGGCCCTCCTGGTCAATGACATGTTTTGTTGAGTTTTAGAGTGTGAACACATCCTCTACAGAGAACACACTTCTACACACTTCAGTACACAGTTACTACTGAATTTCACATACTGGTAAAAATAACCATACACCATAACCCATACAGAAAGTTACAGGAAATTTAATTTCTTCATTTTATTTTCAATATGTTAGATCAGCAATCAATCAAAAATAAATACATAAATAAATCAATCAATAGTACAATAATATTTCAGAAATAATACACATCTAGGCTTGTTTACCTTCAGGAATGTGTTATTTTGTCCACTCATAAAATCAACAACACAAAGTGACCTTGAATATTCAAACATCTCTTTAAGAGAAATAGATTATTAGCCTGTTTGTAGTTGTTATTAGTTATTATAACTTGGTTGTAGTTGTTTTATGTTTTATGGAGGTAATTTATCTGCTGATTTTATGAAGGGAAAGATTATTCCATATTTCATTCACAATTTTCATTGTGTTTCTTTTCTTTGTGTTGAAGTTGAACATGAGCTATAAGAAGCACTATTAGCATTTATGCTAGAGGCCACAGAGCAAACCCTTATCCTCATATTTACACAGTGGACAGAGAGAGAAACCAGGCTCTGTTTAAATCTGTGCCTGATTCTGTGTAAATATAGATATAAGTGTGTAAATAAACCAGTGCAGTGAAGTAATTTAAATTATCTGAGTAACATAAAAGTACCGAAGAGATTATTATGTCGATAATAGCTATTATAATAAACAGTTCCTGACGTCTGATTATAATCTGATTACTGCATGTAAACATAGATGTACAAAATCAGATATACAGAATCTCAGGAAAGTGAAATGTTTTCTTTTCTTAAACTGAAATCAGTGTTAGAGTGTCTCGTTATACAGTGTTACTACCTAATATCTCCTTATTGTTTGTTTTTTCTTGTTTTTATTTCTTATGGGGTTTTTTTTATAGAGAGACAAAATTTGGGCACTCCTGGTTTTGTTGAGTATCTTCAGGCTGAACAGTACGAAGAACAGCTTAGCTTCACTTCCCTTCTTCAGTTTGCTTTGATTAGTTAAGCAGTGTGGCTGGATTATATTGTTCTGTGTTGCAGTATTTATAGCATTTGTTGTTTTTTCTGTGACGGGTTCTTGATTGCCAAACTCTTTTTTTGAAATTTGTGGGGCTGGGGTCGTCTTTTTGCTGCTCCATATTCTAAGATGGTCACGGCCTAATTTTGACCATTTGCTAAGGTTAATGCATTTGTTGTTAGTTGGGTTTAATATTTCTGGGAGGGGACGTTCCGTTTCTTGATGTTTTTTATTTGCATGTTTTCCTTCTTTTATTTTTGACCTCTTCCTGTGCATTATCTAAAGAACAGGGAGATTCTGTTTTACTAAGTGTCAGTATTCTACATCACCTGAGAATGAGCGAGTGCTATGCTCTGAACTTGAACATCAGTTTAAGACTAGAGTAGCTGCAGACTGACGTTTTGTTTTTGTATTTATCAAACAAATGGTGTTACACAATCATCTTTTCATCCTCTGACAACAGAACTAAAGGGGTGGGAGTTGTGGTAATCTGAAAATTAAACAGTTGGACACCTGGGCAGAAGGTGTGGGTAGAATATCGTTTGCAGGTGGACGGTGGAAACGTTGTTTGTCTCAGTCAGCGTTAACTGATCATAATGGGGTCCTCTGTTCAGCTACTTTTACAACTCTGTCCAAGTCGAGCGCTCAGATGGAGAATTAATATTTCTTTTGTTAAAGGAATATATATCACAGTTCATTGTAGAATTTGAGGAATTCATTCCCTTTAATAATTAAAGGTTTAACATCATTCATTTTGGCTCTTAATTTGCAAAAAGTAGGATCGCTAAAGCTTCATTACCTTCGGGAGGTTGGATTTATCATGACAACATAACCTGGTTAGGAAAGAGATTAAGGGTATTTTAAAGCAGCGTTCAGAATTTTAGATACACAGTACTAGACAGTGACATTACTTCTTAGGACCCAGTCACCTCTAAGTTATAAAAAATTAGATCTAGTGAACGATTAGCAGATATTCCAGCTTTCAGAACTCCACATGGAAACATCACTACTGACCCCACAGAAATGAATCATCATTTAAAGATTTCTATTCTGACCCTTTATAAAACAGAAACAACACCAGATATGGTCAGATGTGATAAATTCCTAAGTACATTAAATCTCCCTCAAGGGAGAAATTACCTGGGCTTGATTCAGGCAGCGCAGCTTTGCTAGGGACATTAACGCAGATCTAATATCTCAGCTTTTAAAAAAAAAAAAAAAGGATCCTGTTGTATGTTCTAGCTATCGTCCTCTTTTAAATTCTGTCCTTAAAATGAATGTCAAATTAATTACTTCTGATTTCAACCTTTATATGGAATTATCATTTCATTCGTTCTCATTCCCTCAATTTTTTATTGTTAAGCTGATGATATTCAGATTTATATTAACCTCAAACCCAAACAATCTTTCCACCTTTGTCACGTGGGATCAAGACGAGGAGGCAGGATGTAAGCGCAAGTATTTAATAAGGAGTAAATAAGACGAAACAAAACCTAGGAAAGCCAAAAGGGGTGGAGCTACAAACTAAGGACAGGTGAAGGGCCTGACAAGAGGAGCAAAAACAAAAAAAAAACAAACACAAAAAAAAAAAACAAGCAGATGGAACAGGACAACAAAAGGTACATTAAAAAATGACAAGAAACAGAAAACCAGAGAAAACAGAGGCAAACGGGGCAAGACAAGACAGGGCATGACAACCTTCCTCACTCCTGCTCTGTATTCAGGAGCTAACAAACTGGTTAAAAAAGCTTAACACTAAAAACCTGAATGTATAATTGTTGATACTTAAGTCGGTACTTTCTGCCTACTCAGACCCCATGTTCCTCGTTAATGCTGCCCCAGTCAGTCCGGCTACTGTGTGAATCTTTGGTGTCTGTTGTATTTCTCGACTCTCTGTTTCTAAACATGCTGAGATTCTGGTTCATGCTTTCAGTCCATCTAGGTTAGACTATTGTAATTCTCTGTTCTCTGGTTTACCCTCTAAAGCTCTTCTCCCTCTACAGTACATTCATAACTCTGCAGCCAGAGTCGTAGTACCCACTAAGGAATCTCCACATAACACCCCCATCCTTCATCAGCTACACTGAATACCAGTTACAGAGCGCATCCGCTATAAAGTCCTGCTACTGACCTTTAAACTGTTACATGGACATGCACCCACTGATCTGTCTGCACTTAGATTATTATCCCCTGTCTCTCACACTAAGGTCTCTGACTCTGGTCCTCTGGCTGTTCTAAGGTTCAGGCTTTCCTGTATGGGTGGCAGGTCCTTTACTGTTGCTGCCTCCACACTCCTTTTCTTCATTTATTCGCTCTTCTAACTCTCTTTCCATCTTTAAAGCCCAGTTAAAAACTTCTCTTTTCAGAACACTTTCATTCCTTATTCCCCCTCCCCCCTTCATTTGTAAAGGCTCCTTTGCTATGTGAAAGGTGCTATATAAGTGTAAACTGTTATTATTATGATTATTATTATTATTTTGGTGGTTTCTCCACATAGTTGATGAAGCTGCTGTGTTAAATATCATGTGGCTCTCCTGTGTCTTCAGTACTATGAAAGCCTTTGGCAGGTTGAAATGATCTTTCTTATAGTCGACTCTTAAATTTACAGGATTTGAGGAAGGATTTATTCATATGATCAAAATTTTCTACACACATACTGCGTAGAAGAAGACATACATTACTAGAATAGATTAAGAGTTACAGAAGAGCTATTAACAACAGACAATAACAGTGAGCAGGGTACTAGGTATGTACTGAAAGGTATGTACTAGATATATGCAGGAGCAGCATCGGTGGATTTAGCACTAATAGAGATATTTAGAGATAAAATAATAATAACTGAATCTCCCACACTCCTCCTTTTCCTTTTATTTACCTAATAAGAATATGTGGTCTCTCACTGCTGTAGTCATTACCTACTCATCCTATCTATAGACAGAGGTGGTAAGTAACAAAGTGCAAGTACTTCGTTACTGTACTTAAGTATTTTTTTAGGTATCTGTACTTTACTTAAGTATTTCTGTCATTTAATACTTTTTACTTTTACTCCCTACATTTCAAAAGAAAAATCTGTACTTTTTACTCACTACATTTTCAAAACAGGCTCGTTACTTTCATTTTAGTGTTATTTTATCTCCTTACTTATGTTTTTTTAAATCAGGCAATTCTATTAAGTGTCCCAATGTAGCGCAAATCTTCATCCTACTGGATGTGAAGTGGGGATGGGGGAGCGCAGTGATACTGTGATTGGCTGGTTTCACGGCTTACAGGCCCCAGCAGTGAGCGCGCTGGAAAGAAAAACGCTAACAAAACAAGCCGAGACAATGGATTCTGGATGGACAGTGATAGTGTCGAGCCAGCGTCTGAAAACCAACAGCATCCATGGCCTTAATTAAAAGAATTATTCGATCTGGTTGGTTCAACAAACAACTCTTGGCGAATGAGATGCCTGTTGTGTCTTCCAAAGAAGCAAGAGCTCATGACATTTTTGAAAAAGCACATTGGGGTAAATGACTTGTGTATTTTAGGTTCATTTCTGTGTAATATGTGCATAAATGTACAATTTTAATTGACGTTTTTACTGTAGTCATACCTTAAAAATTAGGTCTGTTCTAATGCCAGTCAACTGCAGTTTTAATATAAGCTAAATTTATAGGTCATATATCTGATTTGTAATTTCAGTAGGTCTTGACTACATAAGATGCCAGCAGGACTGATTTTTAGTCCCAACAGAGCACGCTTAGATTCAAAGAACCAGCTACTGTTGAGATTAAACAAGAAATTCTTGCCCTCTCGTTAGATGTTTTTTGACTCTGTGGACCATCAGAATAAAGCATTGGTGTAATATTGATTGGCATGAGGCTGTTATAGTTCTGAATCCTAAACATTACTCCGATGTACTAACCAAGAGAGGACCCTTCAAACATGAGATTGCATAAACTGTACATGTCATGTTCAGTAGTAGTAGGAATCAGTGATTATACACTGACAATGTTCTTATTCAACCACTTGTCTAGAATTTGTGCACATGTAATTGTTGCAAATAAAGATTTAGATAAAGTATTTTTAGATTTAGTATTTAAATAAAGTGGTTTACTGTATGTTTTCATGTGATAGGCCTTGTGTATCTCTGAACCTTTAATAAAAAAGATATCCGGATTAAAAATGTAATCACAAATGATTTTTAAAGAAATACTTTTACTTTTTTACTTTATGTACATTTGGGAGCATGTACTTTTATACTTTTACTTGAGTAAAAAATTTCAGTCATACTTCAACTTTTACTTGAGTATTTTTAAAACTAGATTACTAGTACTTTTACTTAAGTATGGAACTGGTGTACTTCTGCCACCTCTGTCTGTAGACTAATCATAACACTAAAGAAGAATGAGAGTCTGGTTTCCATGCTGTATCATTTTTTTATACTAAAAGCTTCTTATTTACCACTTTATTTGAACAAGGTTTGGCAGCGAGACTATAATGAAATTATGTTTATTATCTTTTCTTTTTCACAAAGACTTATCTCTGCTGCATGGGTGTTGTGGACCATCTTGCTTTTTATTAATGTGTACTTGCTATTGCTGTTAACACTTAAACACAGCCAGTGTCAGCTCTGATCTCTCCGTCATTTCACATCAACAGATAAACCCAAACCGACTGTGAATGTGGCTCCTCAGAGCTCTGTCTACACTGGAGACACTGTTACTCTGACCTGTGAGGTGGGACAGTCTACTGGATGGAGTTTTGTCTGGTATACAGACCCTCAGTCATTACAGTCTCAGTACACTGCAGATAAAGACACCAACACCATCAGTGTAACAGAGTCTGATGTAGAAACAGTAGGGTTTGTCTGTGCAGCACACAGAGGAACATACAGTACTCAGCGCAGTGATCCAGTCAGGATTACAGTTACAGGTACGTCTGTGTTCTTACTGCTAAAAAAAAAAAAAAAAAAAAAAAAAAAAAAAAAAAAAAAAAAAAAAAAATAAAAAAAAAAAAAAAAAAAAAAAAAAAAAAAAAAAAAAAAAAAAAAAAAAAAAAAAAAAAAAAAAAAAAAAAAAAAAAAAAAAAAAAAAAAAAAAAAAAAAAAAAAAAAAAAAAAAAAAAAAAACAAACAAAAAAAAAAAAAAAAAAAAAAAAAAAAAAAAAAAAAAAAAAAAAAAAAAAAAAAAAAAAAAAAAAAAAAAAAAAAAAAAAAAAAAAAAAAAAAAAAAAAAAAAAAAGAAAAAAAAAAAACAAATTTGACTTTAGGATGAGTGGACAGGGCGTTTCTCTCAGTTGTTTAAATTCCATTATCAGTTATTTCATTCCAGTATTTTCTAAACTCTTCTGACTGAATGTTCAGCTCAAAGGTTTCTTTATCGTTTGCCATGTTTCTACAGCGAGACCAAAGCCTACAGTGAGAGTACAACCAGCTGATCATGTGTTCATCGGAGAGACAGTCACTCTCACATGTGATATAGAAAGTGGAGCTGGTTGGCAGTACCAGTGGAGTAAGGGTAATAAAGCTCTCAGTGAGGCTCAGTGGAAAAAGATATACAACACCTTCACTGCTGATCAGTCCTATAAAGGAGATTATACCTGTAGAGGAACACAGTCTACAGAGAGATGCTGTTACTCACAGACCAGTGAAGCTGTTACACTGACTGTATCAGGTGAGTAACTCAGTCTCTGGCTGTTTCTGCTGTTATTAATCTGAAATACTGACGTGTGTTTAATGATCTGCTTCTACATGTTCATACTATAGATCATTCTATACACCTCCTAAAGCACAGTGTCTTATGAGCCCACATCAGTGCTACACTCCATAAACACTGAGCACATGATCTAAAGGCAGTTATGAGCGTGTGAAGTTATTAAAATGAATATCAAACTGAACCATCACCCGTAACCAGGAGGACAGATTATCTACACCGTGTTCACCTGTAGCTTTAACAGCTTCTTTTAGAATGAGAAGTGTTTTGTGTGTGGGGGATGGTGTGTGAGATTAGTACCTCCTGAGGTCTCTGTGATTTAGAACTGAAGGAGAAGTATGAATTACATAAGAACAGAGAGTGCAGTATGTTCTTCTATCCTGTATTACTGTTTAACAGGGCAGGAGGAGAACAGTGTTACATGAACTGTCATTCAGAAACAGAAAACGAGTCGCTTGAATAACAATAGTTAGATTTGAGTTACATCTCAACCAGCAGTGATGGTGGAGCATCAGAGCCATTTCTATAATAGAGAGAGAGTTACTCTGAGCTGTGAGGTATAACAGTCTGCATAACAGTATAACTAGTTTATAACCTGTATTCAAATATTAAATATGGAAATAATAATAATGAACTGTGTACACTGTCTATATAAGAGATGAATGAACTACTGACTGTGTTGTAAAATAAAAGCAGCTCTGATCTCTCCATCATTTTACATCAACAGAAAAACCCAAACCGACTGTGAGGGTGACGTCTCGGAGCTCTGTCTACACTGGAGACACTGTTACTCTGACCTGTAAGGTGGGACAGTCTGCTGGATGGAGTTTTGTCTGGTATACAGACCCTCAGTCATTACAGTCTCAGTACCCTGCAGATAAAAACCCCAACACCATCAGTGTAACAGTGTCTGATGCAGGACCAGCAGAGTTTACCTGTGCAGCACACAGAGGAACATACAGTACTCAGCGCAGTGATCCAGTCAGGATTACAGTTACAGGTACGTCTGTGTTCTTACTGCTACAAATCTGACTTTAGGATGAGTGGACAGGGTGTTTCTCTCAGTTGTTCCAAATTCCATTATCAGTTATTTCATTCCAGTATTTTCTAAACTCTTCTGACTGAATGTTCAGCTCAAAGGTTTCTTTATCATTTGTGGTGTTTTTACAGCGAGACCAAAGCCTACAGTGAGAGTACAACCAGCTGTTCATGTGTTCATCGGAGAGACAGTCACTCTCACGTGTGATATAGAAGGTGGAGCTGGTTGGCAGTACCAGTGGAGTAAGGATAATAAAGCTCTCAGTAAGGCTCAGTGGAAAAAGATATACAACACCTTCACTGCTGATCAGTCCTATAAAGGAGATTATACCTGTAGAGGAACACAGTCTACAGAGAGATGCTGTTACTCACAGACCAGTGAAGCTGTTAGACTGACTGTATCAGGTGAGTAACTCAGTCTCTGGCTGTTTCTGCTGTTATTAATCTGAAATACTGACGTGTGTTTAATGATCTGCTTCTACGTGTTCATACTATAGATCATTCTATACACCTCCTAAAGCACAGTGTCTTATGAGCCCACATCAGTGCTACATTCCATAAACACTGAGCACATGATCTAAAGGCAGTTATGAGCGTGTGAAGTTATTAAAATGAATATGAAACTGAATCATCACCCGTAACCAGGAGGACAGATTATCTACACCGTGTTCACCTGTAGCTTTAACAGCTTCTTTTAGGATGAGAAGTGTTTGTGTGTGTGTGTGTGTGTGGGGGGGGTGGTGTGTGAGATTAGTACCTCCTGAGGTCTCTGTGTGATTTAGAACTGAAGGAGAAGTATGAATTACATAAGAACAGATAGTGCAGTATGTTCTTCTATCCTGTATTACTGTTTAACAGGGCAGGAGGAGAACAGTGTTACATGAACTGTCCTTCAGTAACAGAAAACGAGTTGCTTGAATAACAATAGTTAGATTTGAGTTACATCTCAAACCAGCAGTGATGGTGGAGCATCAGAGCCATTTCTATAATAGAGAGAGAGTTACTCTGAGCTGTGAGGTATAACAGTCTACTGAGTGGAAGTTTACCATGTAGAGAAACTCAATACGAGCCTCAGATCAGTAACCACACACACACACACACACACACACACATACATGCGCACAATCTAAGGAAGTAACAGAATATGGACAGAGAATACAGATGTAGAGAGTACAGATGTAGACGGTACAGACGGCGAGAGTACAGACAGAGTACAGATGTAGAGAGTATAGGCAGAGAGAGTACAGATGGAGAGAGTACAGATGGAGAGAAGGTGTAGTGTTAAATAATATAGAGCTTTGTGCCCTTAATAACAGGTTAACCAGCCTCTGTGTACGGAGTATGTTTTATAGGAGGTCTGTTTGGTGAGGTGGTGTGGATGAGCACTGCTGATGATTGGGTTGATGGTGTTAGTGTAACTGAAGTCATGGTTTAATTATTATCATAGGGTTTTCTTTTTTGCAAGCTGGAATAAACAGATTCAGTAATGCATTATTCTAGTTTACAACCTGTATTCAAATATTAAATATGGAAATAATAATAATGAACTGTGTACACTGTCTATATAAGAGATGAATGAACTACTGACTGTGTTGTAAAATGAAAAGCAGCTCTGATCTCTCCATCATTTTACATCAACAGAAAAACCCAAACCGACTGTGGCGGCGATGTCTCAGAGATCTGTCTACTCTGGAGATACTGTTACTCTGACCTGTGAGGTGGGACAGTCTACTGGATGGAGTTTTGTCTGGTATAAAGGCTCTCAGTCATTACAGTCTCAGTACCCTGCAGATAAAAACCCCAACACCATCAGTGTAACAGTGTCTGGAACAGCAGGGTTTACCTGTGCAGCGTACAGAGGAGAATACTACACTCAGCGCAGTGCTCCAGTCAGGATTACAGTTACAGGTACGTCTGTGTTCTTTTAGTTCAGAGTGAGTGGAGGAGGCATTACCTGTAATTATTCATAATTCCAGAATCAGTTATTCCATTATTCCCTCGTTTATTATTAAACTCACGTCTCTCCTGACTGAATGTTTAGGTCTAAAAATAATTTCCTAATTGTGTTTCATGTTTGTACAGCGAGACCGAAGGCTACAGTGAGCGTACAACCAGCTGGTCATGTATTAACAGGAGAGGGAGTCACTCTCACATGTGGTATAGAAAGTGGACGTGACTGGCAGTATCAGTGGTATAAGGACAATATAGCTCTCAGTTCTGCTCAGTGGTGGAACACATACACTATTTCTAGTGTTGGTCAGTATCATAATGGAGTTTATACCTGTAGAGGAACACGGTCTACAGAGACATGCTGTTACTCACAGACCAGTGAAGCTGTTACACTGACTGTATCAGGTGAGTAAGATCTCAGATGGTTGTTTCTGCTGTTACTGCTCTAAAATACTGACGTGTATTTAATGATCTGCTTCTACATGTTAATATTGTGCATGTACACAGGAAGTAATGAAGGTGGATCTTTAAACTTCACTTAGAGCCACACAGTGTCTTACAAGCCCTAATGACATCAGTGTGCATGTAAACACTGACCACATGACCTAAAGTCAGTTATGACGTGTGAAGCTTTTAAAATGAATCTTGATCTAAATGATCGCTCCTAACCAGGAGGACACATGATCTACACCTGTAGGTTTATTCAGTGTCTGAAAGAACACATAAGCTCACCAGACAAACAACCTCAGAGCATCTCATACCTCCATAAACACGAACACCAGCTTCAGTTTCACTGGACGAGTAGGCAACATCAAGGTTCAGACACTCTTGATTAAGTAACTGGAGTGGTTGGGCCAGATTTGGTGGATTCCCTCCCTGTCACAGTTCTGCGGAGAATTTCCTGTAGACTGGGATTTTTTCCAGACACCTGCAGATTCAGTTACTCCCTCCACACTGTGGCCTCTGACATGCCCAGATGCAGTCACTCCTTATAGCCAGTCATTCACATCTGCTCTGAACCCATTTCACATGGAATGAGTTATTCACACAAAGTCACAAATATTTTTGTCTGGTGAGCTTATTTGTAGGATGCAAATTCAGTGGTAATATTAGTGTCACATGATGCCTACATGATTCATAGTCAGAGGACCAAAAGGAATTTAAGTGAAGTAATTATTGGTCATTAATAATATTAATATATCATTCTATTTACATAATTAGTCTATTAAAACATGCTGGATCGTTACTAGAACATAGTTTGGGTTGGGGAGAGCAAGAGAGAATAGAGGAGGCAGCGGGAGAGCGAGCAGTAAGAGCAGCACATGCAGCATGTTAGTGAACTAGCACAGTTTCCCTAAAATGTGTTTTACTCTAATTCAAAAGAGCCGTCAGATTCAGTTACACTGCTGATTCATCTAATGTGTACAGGGTGAGTCAAGAGCCTCCATTTTGGATCAAGGGCAAATTTTTTCAATGGGAAGGTGAAGGTGGTCATGTAGCCTGTCAAAGAAGACCAGAATTAATTTGGAATTGGATCTAATTAATCGGATTTGCAATATCTTGTGGTTCAAAAGTTATCAACACAGGAAGCTGCAACAACAACCGATCAATTTCTGAACAAATTATGGTAAAAAAATATATGCTACATGACCTCCTACTCATTGGAAAAATTTGCACTTTATCCATTATGGCGATTTTCAAGATGTTCCAGCCTAAATGATAGCCCCCTCATACATTACTTGCTGGCGTATTCAGATGTGTGATTTTCCCTTTCGTTTCTGAAATAAAGCGTGTCTTTTGACCCACCATGTATTTAAAAGATATATGTTTAAAAGAAGCTGCTTCAGGAGAAAGAGGAGAAACTTGTTCCTCAGGTGCCCTGAAGTGATCAAATTCACAGTAGTGCTTCTCTGTGAAGAGAACAGTTTAAACTGCAGACATGATCAATATCTTCCAGTGCAGGCAAAAAACAATAACTACAATGTGTCATAAACATTTTAATACACGCACTGTAAACATACACTGATTCACGCATGTGTTTTTAGTGTTTTGACTGACTCTGCTTTTGTCTCCTCTTGGTGCGTAAAATCACTCTGTGATTGGCTGTTCTGCATGTCAGTCATTCACATTTCTGTAAAATAGGCGAGGTTGAGCTACTGTGTTGATCAGTATGTGTAGTAGAGCAAAGTAAAGCTTCTCACAGCTCCATATATAATCTTTTCTTTAATAAAGGCATATGTCGGATTATTACACTACTGTTAACCACCTTTAATTTCCTCAGAATACAGTTTAGTAACCCTTAAAGTAGCCTCTGGGTTTCTGTGCAACAAAGAGTTTTAAAAGCAGCTGATAAGTAAACATGCGACTCAGGCTGAAATTAAAAATAGTCTCTCTAACTGTGTATCAGAGTTTCAGTACACCACTTCAGAACATTTCTAGACCTGTGTAAGCAAACCTTTGATCAAAAACTAACCAGATTCAAAGATATAAAATTTCATTTAGCATCTACATCTCAAAAAGTTCCACATCTGAGCAGCGCTGGATCTCCTGAAAATAACCTATGGCATGTGTGACACTGCAGAACTGGAACTGTAATTTCATTTGTACCAAAATACCAAAACAATCACCCAAAATGACCCTCCAGTTGTTAAAGTCAGAGCAAAGCACAAATACAGGCATCAGTCACTTCTAACACACGAGGGGAGAAACAGTAATACTACACAACACAGCTCAGCTAAACACACACCAAGTGCCACTAGCTGGAGCTAAAGCATGCCTTATTACCTTTACTCAACCCCCATACATCTCAATATTTACAGTACTGAACTGGAATAATTCACTTAAATTAGTAATTAGAACAGAGCACTGCAGAGAGAGAGAGAGAGAGAGAGAGAGAGAGAGAGAGAGGGAGAGGGCGAGGGAGAGGGGCACTCGAGCACTGCATCATATCTACATTTGCATGATTACAAGCTGTAAATGATCACTATTGAATTTCCACAGTGGTCATGTTGTACAGGGGACCCACTATACAGATTCAGACACTGCTTTAAATAGGATGCACCTGTTCACTTGAAGAAGCCATTCAGACATATACAATGTAAACTCTAAATATCCAATATATTATATACATATATAATATACATATATAAACACAACATAAACTGATCAATGAAACTGGACCTGAACATTTAATGGTACAGGTACAGGAGCATCCGTGCTGTCACTGCACGGCTCTGCAACAGCTTTGTCCCACAAGCTGTCAGACTTTTAAACAACAGTGACTGAACTAAACCCGCCCCCACAACCACAGCCCCCAGCATTTTAAACCTGTCTCCATCCTATTTATCTTCTTATACTACACACTTATGCACCTTACACTTATACTCCTGCTCAGAACTGAGTCGTATTTATTGTATTTATTGTCTTGCACGTTGCACTTTCTGCAGTCTGTCCTGTTCTGTGATGTTCTATGTTCTTGTTTTGTTCCATGTAGCACCATTGTTCTGGAAAAAAACATCATTTAATTTCACTGTGTACTTGTACAGAGCTGAAATGACAATAAAAAGCCTTTTGAAAATGGTCATTAAAAGACATCATAGCTCCACAGTCTGCAGTGATCCAGATACTTTACACTAAACCACCAGCCATTTAAGCTTCTTCATGTCCTGCAGGCTCCAGTCCTAAACTTGTCCATACATGGTGGTGAAGAGTCTTCATTAATTAGAGAGAGAGAGAGAAAGTTGGTGTTACTCTGAGTTGTGGGATATAATTGTCTTTTGAGTGGAAGTTTATCACACTGAATAATCCAACTAAGAGCGACTGATAAAGGTGTAGAGTTAAACAATGCAGGACTCTGGGCCCTTAAAGCTGTGTGACATTATAAAATGTTCATCTGCACTATTAATACTACAGACTATTAATACTATACAGTATATGAGAGAGGACTGAACTACTGACTGTGTAAAATGAAAGCAGCTCTGATCTCTCCATCATTTACATCATCAGATACACCCAAACTGACTGTGAGGGTGACGTCTCAGAGCTCTGTCTACACCGGAGACACAGTTACTCTGACCTGTGAGGTGGAACAGTCTGCTGGATGGAGGTTTCTCTGGTATAAAGACTCTCAGCAATTACAGTCTCAGTACCCTGCAGATAAAAACCCCAACACCATCAGTGTAACAGTGTCTGATGCAGGAACACCAGGGTTTACATGTGCAGCGTACAGACAAGAATACTTCACCTACCACAGATACCGCTCCTCCTACCTTCCCTCCTACTACTACTACACAGAGTACAGTGGTCCAGCCGTGATTACAGTTAAAGGTATGTCTGTGTATTTGGTGGGGATTGGGGAAGTGCGGGTAGCATGTTTAACACTTACTCAAACATTATATTATTATTATATTACAGTTTATTATTTCATTCTTTTCTAAACTAACTCTCTGCATCTTCTGACAAATTACTTAAGTCTCAAAAGTTTCTCAATTATTTATGTTTGTACAGAGAGACCAAAACCTACAGTGACAGTACAACCAGCTGATCATGTGTTCATTGGTCAGACAGTCACTCTCACATGTGATATAAGGTGGAGGTGACTGGCAGTACCAGTGGAGTAAGGATGAGAGGTGTTTTGTGTGGGGGGTGGTGTGTGAGATTAGTATCTCCTGAGGTCTCTGTGTGATTTAGAACTGAAGGAGAAGTATGAATTACATAAGAACAGATAGTGCAGTATGTTCTTCTATCCTGTATTACTGTTTAACAGGGCAGGAGGAGAACAGTGTTACAGGAACTGTCACTTAGAAACAGAAAACGAGTCGCTTGAATAACAATAGTTAGATTTGAGTTACATCTCAAACCAGCAGTGATGGTGGAGCATCAGAGCCATTTCTATAATAGAGAGAGAGTTACTCTGAGCTGTGAGGTATAACAGTCTACTGAGTGGAAGTTTACCATGTAGAGAAACTCAATACGAGCCTCAGATCAGTAACCACACACACACACACGAACGCACACACACACGCGAACGCGCGCACACACATACACACACACCCACACGAACGTGCACACTCACACACATGCGCACAAACGCACACACATGCACAGGTTTTTAAGTCTTACAAGGACTTTCCTTACCAAACCAGTTAGAACATAGTTCATACATACTTGTTTTACCAGGACGCTGAGTAAACAACGCACACAAATTGTCATTTCACTGTATTACGAGGACAGAGGTGCTTTACTGGTACTCGATTGCACACAAACACAAACATGATAGATAGCATTATCAAGACACATGGTTAAGCTGAACAGGAACTCGTAATTAACAATCACTGGACACAATCCAGCACAGGATCCTCAGCGTCCTTGGACTGCTGACATTCCACCAGCGTAGCCTGTCTTCATTTGGTTATATGAGACTTGAAATGGATTGTCACACCCTGCACCTCCTGTTTAGAGTTCTTGGCTGAAATACTGTCACTGCATGCTGACAAGGAAACACAGATTAGAAACTTCAATTAAGTACATACAAAATGCTACTATCACGGTAATTCCCTCTGGATAAAAGTGTCTGCTAAATACCTTAAATGTAAATGTAAATCTAAATGTCACAGAGGTCATTACAACTGTTTCAGACATCTATCATGCTTAACACATTTGAAATAATCATTTCCTTTAGTACCTAGAAGCTGCCAACAGAAGCAGCTTGAGGTCAAATAAACAATCATTATCCACAGCTCTAAGATAACTGTTTTTGGCCCAGGACATGTCTCCAACTGTTTACTTCCCTTTTTATTTACATTTACAGCTGATAAAACTGCACACAATGCAAATGTCATGTGATCAGGTGAATATGGAAAACTATGACAGTCCGACTGTTGAGAATAGACACTAGCAGTAAATTAAAGTAACGGTGTACACTGTCATTACTGGACAGCAAACAAACCTTACAAAAGAGGAGAATTTTATTAAAGGAAAAAGAAGTCAAGTAAATTCCAAGACTGTGTCCAGCAGCGCTGCTTGTACCTGTCTGGGTGTTCTGAGTTCCTTTAAAAAGAGTAATTTGCACTAATTGGTAAAACAACATAAATAACTATTTCCCTGTATAGTTTGGCCCAGGACAGTTCAAACTACATGGCAAAGCTAAATATCAATAGCAAGATACAAACGGTAGAAATGTACAGTGTCATGTATGCAAAATAGTTGGATCTTCAGATTGAAAGAGAGACAGATTAACTGGCAATGTTTCTACGTTATGTTAAACTCACCTGTCTGTGTTGGGCAGTCATTGCAGCATCCACAGCTTCATTTTCAGGTTCACTTCTATCACTGCTGCTAGTAAAGACTGGAGAGCATATTCTTACATCATGATTACTGTGCTCCCTTCTCAGTCAGCAGAGGGTTAACTGTGACCAGTGCATTGGACTCAGCTATGTTCTAGATAAAGAGGAGGAATGCAAAACCTCCTCAAAAGTCTTACAATGTAAATTTAAATCTCTGAATCATACATTTACATGTAGCTGACGCTCTTATCCAGACCAACTGACAAAGTTGTTCATATTACAGGCCAGTGTAGTGTTAGGAGTCCTGCTGAAGGCACACCATAGTCACCCCAGGGATTCAAACCCCAGTCTCTGTTCCTGCATTATCAGTTTACCAGAACGATGAAGAAAAGATAAACTAAGACATGAATTATAGGTTCATAAACAGACGTCCCTCGAGACCACAGTTTCATCATGCACTACACAGAGGCTTCCATTAACATACACTGATAGACTTCTATACACTGATAGTCCTCACAAAACAGGCCTGCACCCTACACAACCTGGCACCTCGAGCCCTGGTAAACTTTGACATTGGGAGGTTCTGTCAATGTCCTCATTAACCACAGTGCTCTTATAAAACAGGACAAGGCCAACTGAAACTTGAATAATAATAATAATAATAATAATAATAATAATAATAATAATAATGATAATAATACTTTATTTTTGTATATCGCTTTTCACAAACCCAAAGTCGCTTACAATTGATTGTGGATGTCAAACAGCAAAGGAACAAACAAATATTGATAACAACAAGGACATACAGTAGACAATAGACAATCAATCAACATTTCTTTTTATAGCGCTTTTTACAACAGATGTCACAAAGCAGCTTTACAAAGAATCTTTACAAAGAATCTGGTGTTCGAGCCCCCAATGAGCAAGCCGAGGGCCACAGTGGCAAGGAAAAACTCCCTTAGTTAGGAAGGAGTAAACCTCAAGAGGAACCAAGACTCAAAGGGGGAACCCATCCTCCTTGGGTCAACACCAGATACAAGACAGCACTAGAAAGCAGAGTATAGTGTCTGATTAGTCTGTAATGATGTTGGTGGTTCATAAGATGGGTCAGCAGGCGCAGGCCAAGCTTCCACAGTGCAGGACAGCCAGGAGCTCCGTGGTGGGCAATAAGAGCGTGATCATTTAAGAGAGCAGTTTTAGTCTTGGTGCAGGTTGTAGGAGTGTAAAGAGATGTGTTTTCAGATTAGATTTAATTACAGAGAGGGAATAAACGTATAATGTAGGAGGAGGAGTTTTACTGGGGGTTGATTTGGATCCAATAAGAATAAGCAATTTTATTACTGTTTAACATGAGAAAGTTGTGTTCCATCCACGTCTTGATCTCGGACAGGCAGGTTTCTAAGTGAGTAAGAGGTGGGTCTTTAATAGATTTAGTACAATGAATAAGAGAGGTCCAGGGACTGAGTCTTGTGAACCCCTTGAGTGACAGCAGAAGTAGAGGAAGTGTGACCTGAGAGGGTGATGAACTGCTTTACATTAGTTAGGTATGATGAAAACCAGTCCAGGACAGTGCCACCAATGCCCAGCTCAAACAGCCTTGACAGATGAATGGAATGACACACTGTATCGAAGGCTGCACTCAGATCGAGCAGTAGGAGGATGCTGAGAGCACCAGCATCTGCAGCCACAAGCAGGTCATTGATGACCTTGATTAAAGCTGTCTTGGTGCTGTGGAATGCATGGAAACCGGACTGGAAAGGTTCAAAGAGATTATTATTTAATAAGTATTTTTGTAGCTGACTAGCAACTGTTCGTTCAAGGACTTTGAACAGAAAGGGAAGGTTAGAGATAGGGCGATAGTTATTGAGATCTGTTGGGTCTAGACTTGTTTTTTTTTAAAGTATGGGAGTAACTGCAGCAATCTCATAGATAGAGGGAACTTGACCAAGACGCAGTGAATGATTAATAAGAGTTGTGAGATGGGGGACTAGGGGAACTTCGGGGAAAGGAGCAGAGTCGACTGAAAAGGCAGTAGAGATGGCCTGGTTAAGAAGAAGAGGGTCAACGGACTGGGTCTTATGGAAGGAAATACACTTTTGAGAGGAGTGGTGGGGTACAGCCAGAGGGGCAGTGAAGAGAATGAGCCTATGGTCAGAGAGTGGGAACAGTAGAGGATAAGGATTAAGAACAGGCAGGAAGGAGGAACACACTAAATCAAGGGTGTGACCTTTACCATGAGTAGGAAAATTTACATGCTGTACAAGATGGAAATAATCAAGGATGGAGATAAAGTCCTTTTAAAGTCCAGGTTTCGGTTAGGAAGATCAATTCGATGTGGTTGTCCAGTATATACTCCTGCAGTACAGAGGCTTTAGTGGAAAGAGAGTGAACATTCAGCAATGCAAAAGTGGTATGAGGAGAAGCAGAAGGGAGAGTGCGCAGATTACACAGGTTAGCACTACGACACTCAGTCTGAATAGCCTGGGTGAAGCAACCGCGCTTGGTTGGCAGCAGGGCAGTGTTGCCAGGGTGAAGCAACCACTCTCGGTCGACGTGCAGGGCAGAGCAGCCACGGTACAGCAGCCGATTTCAGTCGGGGTGCAGGGCAGAGTAGCCAGGGTCGAGCAGCCACGTTCAGTCGGCGTGCAGGGCAGAGTAGCCGTGGTAAAGCAGCCACGTTCAGTGTGCGTGCAGGGCAGAGTAGCCAGGGTGAAGCAGCCACGTTCAGTCAGCGTGCAGGGCAGAGTAACCAGGGTGAGGGAGCTGAGTTCAGTCAGCGTGCAGGGCAGAGTAGCCAGGGTGGAGCAGCTGCGTTCAGTCGGCGTGCAGGGCAGAGTAGTCGCGGTAAAGCAGCCACGTTCAGTCAGCGTGCAGGGCAGAGTAGTCGCGGTAAAGCAGCTGCGTTCAGTCAGCGTGCAGGGCAGAGTAGTCGCGGTAAAGCAGCCACGTTCAGTCAGCGTGCAGGGCAGAGTAACCAGGGTGAGGGAGCCGAGTTCAGTTGGCGTGCAGGGCAAACAACCGAGAACACCACACAAGACATGTGGGACATGGGGAGAAGCGGCAGTCAAACAGAACGACGCCAGCGATACTCTCGCCCGGAAGTGACGTCAGACACACAGACACATTATATTATGGTTGTTGTATTTGACTCTGAGTTCACTTCTCTTGTGTGCATTTGTCTGACCTGTATATTTGTTTATGGCTGGCTGATTAATTTCCTCACATCCGTGACTACTGCTATTCATCCAGTGAAACTTCTTACTGATAGAGCCACTTCTAACTGAAACCCATCCTCACTGTCCAATGAAAAACATGTCTCTCTATTTTGTTGATGTTTCCCTTTTTATGCGTTTGATCACATGACCTGCTGTTTATATTGTGTGAAAACAGAAATGACCCAAATTTGTAGAAACAGTCTGGTTCCATTCACTTACATTAAAATTACATTAGGTTATGCCCTCTGCTATAGAGGTACTGTTTTGGAGATACTCGTGTTTCAGCTATAATTTGGAGTTTCTGTTTATTAGTTAATTAGAATGTAGATTGATAAATTAGTACTGGACTGCAGTATTACACTGTAAACAGATATTTACAAAGAGGAGATGGTACATAGTTAGACAGCGTCAACAGTTAGAGAATATGGTGAATAATTATTTTATTTAATACTACAAATAACATTGTTAATATCAGACTTAGAGAATATAGCACTGCACTGTGTACATCACTGTGTAGAAGTGCTGCCTAAATGAAGCAGTATGTCTGTTAAAACAGTGTATAACATTATAATAACTACAAATAATCATCAACACAGTAAAAATAGAGAGAGAAACCTAGTTCATATATTCTGAGCTCCTCAGATAAACAAAGTTTGGTTCCAGGTTCCTCCTCAGAGTCTCCAGCCATCAGAAACTCTGAAAGGACGTACTGATAGTAACTATGTGTTCAGGCTGTCACAAAGAGAGGTTTGGAAATGGACACATGTGTAAATCACCACGTACTGTATGAATATTATTTATATTTATTATAATTTTAGTGTTTCTGAGCAGATAAGCTCTTATACTGTAGTGTTTATACTACAGTATATTAATCCTGTTCTTTAAATAAGACTGTATGTTTACATTAAAGACTGGCACTGTCTGTATCAGGTGAGTGTGATTGTCTCTGCACTGATCATTAACCCCAGCACCACAGTAATACAGATGTGATGTTTAGTTAATTCATTAACACAGTGGTTCTGACCCTCCTCCTGGAGACCCCTCCTCTGTGTATTCATAGCGGTGCTTGAAAGTTTGTGTTTTCTATATTTCTGCATAAATGTGATCTAATGGGCTTTACACACTAAAAGTATATCACTATCTAAAAGTAGATAAGGAGAACAAAATAAAAGAAAAAAGTCATTTATTTATTAAAGAAAATGATCCAGTGTTACCTGAACGTTCACATACCTTTGCCACTTACAGATATATAATTCTGGATCATTTTTCTCAATAAATAAATGACAGAGTTCTAATATTTTTGTCTCATTTCTGTTATTTGGTTCTTTATGCCTGCTCTAAAGTTTTACATTAAATTCATGCAAAAATATAGAAAATTATATATTTTGGAGTTAAGCATTTTATGGATTTTCAGATTTGTTGTATTTGTAAATCTCTTATAATATTAGGTTCTCTCATCTGTTTCCACAGCTTTACCAACAGCAACACTGACTGCACATCCAGAGAGTCGCGTATTCACTGGAGAGTCAGTCACTTTAAAGTGTGTGATTAACACTCATGATGGATGGACATATCAGTGGAGTAAACTGTATTACAGGAATAGATGGGCTGCAGTGTCTCAGTCTGAGTATCACACTGTAAACAGAGACACTCTCACCATCAGAGGAGATGCTGTGTTTAATAGAGATCAGTATCGCTGTAGAGGAGAGAGAACAGGCAGACCAACATCATCACAGAACAGCAGTCCTGTTACTCTCACAGTGGAAGGTAAGACTACTAGTTTCAAGACTTTTGTTGTGTTGTTTTTTTGGGGAGAAAGTGTCTTATATAAACGGCTGTTGTGAAGCCTCTCTTGAAGAAGAAAAATCTAGATACAGCCTTTTTAAATAGCTAAAGGCCAATTTTAAATCTACCTTTCCTTGGAAAATTCATAGAGAGAATTGTGTTAAAACAACTTACAGGCTTTCTGTCCATAAACAACTGTCTCAACAAATTTCAGTCAGGATTCCAACCAAATCATTCCACTGAGACGGCTCTAATCAAAGTTAACAAGGACGTTCGCTCAAATACAGATTCTGGAAGACTGACCATTCTACTACTGTTAGACCTCAGTGCTACATTTGACACATAGTAACTATGTGTTCAGTCTGTCACAAAGAGAGGTCTAGAAATGGACACATAGTAAACACACAGATGTGTGTAAATCACCACGTACTGTATGAATATTATTTATATTTATTATAATTTTAGTGTTTCTGAGCAGATAAGCTCTTACAGCCCAGTTAGTTTCTTAACTGTGTTAGAACCCAGATGGAGTCCTCTGTTCACTGGAGAGTCAGTCACTCTGAAGTGTGAGATACAGTCTTACAGTAACTGGAGATATCAGTGGTATAAAGGCAGCAGTAGAACTGCAGCCTCTCAGTCTCAGACACACACCTTCACCATCAGATCAGCAGCAGATCAGGATCAGTACTGGTGTAGAGGAGAGAGAGATAACAGACCCACATCATCACAGTACAGCAGGACTGTTACTCTCACAGTGGAAGGTAAGATCACTGATCCTGTACTGTCGCTGTAAAATATGAGTTCATTATAATCATTTAATTACTAAATTATATTACTACACTGCTCAAAGAAATAAAGGGAACACTTTGAAAACACATCAGATCTCAATGGGAAAAAATCATGCAGAATATCTTTCCTCATATAGACTGGGTAATGTGTTAGGAACGAAAGGATGCCACATCGTTTGATGGAAATGAAAATGATCACCCTACAGAGGGTTGAATTCAAAGACACCCTGAAAATCAAAGCGAAAAAATGATGCAGCAGGCTCGTCCATTTAACCCACACTCCACTGCAGCCACTCAGATTGGTACTCAGTAGTTTGTATCAGACATGGGAACAAGTCACTAAGTTGCAAGTAAGTCTCAAGTCTTAACAAACAAGTCACGGGTCAAGTCCCAAGTCTTAAACTTCGAGCCCTAGTCAAGTCACCATATGTAATGTCATTTCAATATTTCACATAATTGATGCAGTTGATTTGTAGTATATTAAACAGACATTAATCATAAATGTTTTTAAAGTTTGTATTTAATATGACAAAAATAACTTGCATATGAAATTAGATCATTTCAAGCAGTTCAAACAACAAAGTGCAGGAACAAATAGTGCAAATCATTAATAAGACGTCTGGCCCCTATAGATGCTGTTAAGGATACCTATGGGAATGTTCATACTCATCCTTCGCAGGTCAATAGAGTTTTCTGTGAATTTTACTCAGGACTCTATAAATCTGAAGCAACCAGTGATTCAGTGGATATGAATACATTTATCGCATCTGTGGAGCTTCCATCTTTATCTGGAACGCAGGCCAATCTACTAGATTCTCTAATTACACTAGACAAGCTTAGGGCTGCCACTGTCTCTTTGAGGAAACGGAAGTCCTGTGGGCTAGACAGTATACCACCAGAACTCTTGTTGGAAATTTGGGATCTAGTCGGTCCGCTGCTATTAAATTCTATTTGGTATTCACTCAAAATTGGTCATTATCACAGAGATCAGAGGGCAGCCTTGATCTCGTTGTTGTTAAAAAGGCAGGACAGGGGGCTGGACAAACAACGGCAGGACAGGGGGCTGGACAAACGACGGCTGGACAGGGGGCCGGACAAACGACGGCTGGACAGGGGGCCGGACAAACGACGGCTGGACAGGGGACTGGACAGGGACAAAGACTACAGTGGGGACAGGAACAGAGACAGTAACCGGAACAGGGACGGACAACACTGTAGACACTGGAACATTAACATTGACAGTGACAGGAACAGGGACATACATAGTGACAGGGATGAACACAAAACTAGAAACAGGAGACGGACAGTACATAGAAGAAAACAAAGAACCATAATCAGAAAAACAGGCAGGGAACTGCGAAGCGGGCTGGGCAGGGAACTGTGGAGCGGCCGGGCAGGGAACAGCGAAGCGGGCCGGGCAGAGAACTGCGGAGCTGGCAGGGCAGGAGTCTCTGGGTTCATAGACAAGGCAGCAGTCTCTGACGTCCAACATCCACGGGTGCAGGCGGGCCAGGTGCGACGTCCACGGGCGCAGGCGGGCCTGCTGAGACGTGCTCGGAAGCAGGAGGGCCTGCCGCGTCCACCCTCCTCTGCCTTTCTTTTGTTTGTTTGTCAATCTTTCTTTTTGACTTGCCTTGTGGCTTGGGCATGGACATGTTTTCTCACCCAATTACCCTGTATATAAGTATAGTGTGTGCCATTACACTAACACAACCAGAGATTGAAACGCTGTATAACCACTAACACATTACTGCAAATAATAAATACAGTCTCAATACTGCATGTATATGCACATTACCTTACATGTGTGATCATTCATAAACTGGAGAAATATTCTGATATTATTATTTTGATGAATTAACACAGGCTTACAATGGCTTACAAAGGCTTACAATGAATTTCAGTATTCCCTTTTAAAGATTAAGGTGAGTGTGTGCTGTAAAAGCTTCTGATAGTTTTCAGGAATGTTATTTAGAAACATTTACTTTGGCAGGTGTGTATGTATTTTGTGCAGCATTGGTAATGACTATGTTTAGCTGCGTGTTAAGGTAATCCTTTTCTATCTTTTCAGATCTGTCTCTTTCTCTGATGGTCAGTCCCAGCAGAACTCAACACTTTACTAATGACTCTCTCTCACTGAGCTGTGAGGGACAGAGTAACTCTACTGGAGGGAGAGTGAGACGATACACACTCAACAAGAATGAGTCAGATTGTTCATCAGGCTGGGGATCAGCTTCAGGATCTACATGCAACATCAGCTCCCTCTCCACATCCCACACTGGAGTGTACTGGTGTGAGTCTGAATTTGGAGGGAGCAGTGATCCTGTCAACATCACAGTGCACAGTGAGTCTACACTATTCCAGTCCCGGACTGAGTTTTGCTGTTTGTACTGATGTTTGTGTCTGGAGCTGTGGGTGTTAGTTATGACCTCACTGAACTGGAGCTGTGGGTGTTAGTTATGACCTCACTGAACTGGAGCTGTAGGTGTTAGTTATGACCTCACTGAACTGGAGCTGTGGATGTTAGTTATGACCTCACTGAACTGGAGCTGTAGGTGTTAGTTATGACCTCACTGAACTGGAGCTGTAGGTGTTAGTTATGACCTCACTGAACTGGAGCTGTAGGTGTTAGTTATGACCTCACTGAACTGGAGCTGTGGATGTTAGTTATGACCTCACTGAACTGGAGCTGTGGGTGTTAGTTATGACCTCACTGAACTGGAGCTGTGGATGTTAGTTATGACCTCACTGAACTGGAGCTGTAGGTGTTAGTTATGACGTTACTGAACTGGAGCTGTAGGTGTTAGTTATGACCTCACTGAACTGGAGCTGTAGGTGTTAGTTATGACCTCACTGAACTGGAGCTGTAGGTGTTAGTTATGACCTCACTGAACTGGAGCTGTAGGTGTTAGTTATGACCTCACTTAACTGGAGCTGTGGGTGTTAGTTATGACCTCACTGAACTGGAGCTGTGGGTGTTAGTTATGACCTCACTGAACTGGAGCTGTGGGTGTTAGTGATGACCTCACTAAACTGGAGCTGTGGGTGTTAGTGATGACCTCACTGAACTGGAGCTGTGGGTGTTAGTTATGACCTCACTGAACTGGAGTTGTAGGTGTTAGTTATGACCTCACTGAATTGTAGCTGTGGATGTTAGTTATGACCTCACTGAACTGGAGCTGTAGGTGTTAGTTATGACCTCACTGAACTGGAGCTGTAGGTGTTAGTTATGACCTCACTGAACTGGAGCTGTGGGTGTTAGTTATGACCTCACTGAACTGGAGCTGTGGATGTTAGTTATGACCTCACTGAACTGGAGCTGTGGATGTTAGTTATGACGTTACTGAACTGGAGCTGTGGATGTTAGTTATGACGTTACTGAACTGGAGCTGTGGACGTTAGTTATGACCTCACTGAACTGGAGCTGTAGACGTTAGTTATGATCTCACTGAACTGGAGCTGTGGGTGTTAGTTATGACCTCACTGAACTGAAGCTGTAGGTGGTAGTTATGACGTTACTGAACTGGAGCTGTGGATGTTAGTTATGACGTTACTGAACTGGAGCTGTAGATGTTAGTTATGATCTCACTGAACTGGAGCTGTGAATGTTAGTTATGACCTCACTGAACTGGAGCTGTGGGTGTTAGTTATGACCTCACTGAACTGAAGCTGTAGGTGGTAGTTATGACATTACTGAACTGGAGCTGTAGATGTTAGTTATGATCTCACTGAACTGGAGCTGTGAATGTTAGTTATGACCTCACTGAACTGGAGCTGTAGGTGTTAGTTATGACGTTACTGAACTGGAGCTGTGGATGTTAGTTATGACCTCGCTGAACTGAAGCTGTAGGTGTTAGTTATGACCTCGCTGAACTGAAGCTGTAGGTGTTAGTTATGATGTTACTGAACTGAAGCTGTGGGTGTTAGTTATGATGTTACTGAACTGAAGCTGTAGGTGTTAGTTATGATGTTACTGAACTGAAGCTGTGGGTGTTAGTTATGATGTTACTGAACTGAAGCTGTAGGTGTTAGTTATGATGTTACTGAACTGAAGCTGTGGGTGTTAGTTATGATGTTACTGAACTGAAGCTGTAGGTGTTAATTATGATGTTACTGAACTGGAGCTGTGGATGTTAGTTATGATGTTACTGAACTGAAGCTGTAGGTGTTAGTTATGATGTTACTGAACTGGTTATTATGCTAAATTGCCACATTGTTAAGTGTCTTACTTTTTCCTACAGATGGGTCTGTGATCCTGGAGAGTCCTGTTCATCCTGTACCTGAGGGAGATCCTCTGACTCTACACTGTTTATACCACCACACAAACTCCTCAAACCTCACAGCTGAGTTCTATAAAGATGGATCACTCCTCCAGACTCGGACTCCAGGAGAGATGACCATCCGTACTGTCTCAAAGTCAGATGAAGGTCTCTACCACTGTAAACACCCAGAGAGAGGAGAGTCTCCACAGAGCTGGATCTCAGTCAGAGGTGAGAGGTTTCTTATTATTTGTTCTTTTCTTAACAAGAAGATTTTTTTCAGGCTGTTAAATTATCACATGGAAGTTGATATACAGTCTTAGTGGTGGGTTTGACTGATCAGGCGTGTGGACAATTAAACTGATAGCAGACGGTTTTACCTACAAACGTATTTGTTTGTGCTGATTTTAGGATCAGAATGAATAAGGGTCCATGTGTTAAAGGATAAATATTAATTCTACACTTTTACAGACGGTCGTTCATCTCTCATGTCTGCTGAGTGTCTGACATTGTTCTGTCTAGCTCCAGTGTTAGCTTTAGCATGTCCTGCACTAATACCATAATCACAGAAGACCTGAAAACCTACTGCTCTAACATGTAGATACCAAATGATTTAGATTAGTGTGAACATGGTTTCCAGAACTGGCTGATCTACCTGCATGTTTGATGGTCATTTTCTGTCCTGGAATGAAAAAGTCTGGTGTATTTCAGTGAAATAGGACTCTGTAATCTCTAGCACTGTGATAGTTATAGATCAGTTTCAAATCCCTGTGATTAGATTAGATGTTTGTGACAACGGCTGAGTTTTTTACATCGCTGTAGAGGCATTCTCAAACTATGCGCTTAAGCTCTTGCAACAGCATCTCAAACAAGTTCAAGTCAGTCACTGTCTGTTCTTTTTGGTCGACAGTGGTTTACACTTATCAGCTCTCACATGGGTGCCATATTTGCCCAGCGTCTTCCTTATTGTGGAATTGTGTACACTGACCTTAGCTGTGGAATGCGAGGCCTGCAGATTATTAGATATTTGGCCGGCCTCTCCTGGGAAAGGTTCATCACGTTCCAAGTGTTCCAACTTGTGGAAAATGGCCATCACTGTGGTTCACTGAGGTCCCAGATCTTTAACAATGCCCCTGTACCCCTTTTCCAGGCGGACGGATTTCAGTGGCTTTGTCTGGCATTTGTATGTGGATCTCTTTAGACTGTCGTATCATGTGCTGCTGTTTGAGTTCTAGCTGCTTCACTCTGCCCGAGAGGCTTTTATCTAAGAGATGTTTAGATTTAACAGGTGTGTTAGGAATCGTATCTGGGTGTGGTTACTGAACCTAAACCCAATAGTGAACTGAATTTGTTTATCTGGTTGATTTGGTAGCTAAAGAACCACTGAACATTGTACTGTATAATACATATAGGTCTGTCCTGGTTTCCGTGTACCAGTTACTGAAAAGAGGGACTGAAAAGAGGGAGTAAAGGTGTAGTGTGTGAGTGAGGGTTAATGCAAAAGCAGGATTTGTGAGTCAGTGTGAATTAAGCTGATTGTAGCTGAGGCAAGCGTCATCACAGTACAGTAACAGGTTCTCTCTGTTAAAGCTGAGTAAGTACTGAGTTAAAGAGAGCAGTGTGTGCTTCATCTCCAACCACAGAAAGACCTAAACCTGAACTCACATCCAGCCATAAAGGAGCTGCACTGATAGGAAGTCCAGTGGTTCTGAACTGTAAGCTGGATCAGCCTGCTGGATGGAAGTTCTACTGGTCCAAACACACACAGAACCCTGAGAATGAGACCGAGACTGAAACACCCTCCTACACCATCATCTCAGTTAGTGTCTTTGATGGAGGACAGTACTGGTGCAGAGCTGGGAGAGGAGATCCAGTCTACTACTCTCACTACAGTGATGCTCTCTGGATAAAATAGAGTAGATGAAGTTCTTCTGTTTCTCAAATGTTTCACTAATTCAGAATCAGAATTTTATTATTATTATTATTATTATTATTATTATTATTATTATTAATTATAATAATGAACATTTACTAAGAACTACTATTGTTAGTCTACAAACCCAAATCCAAAAAGCAGCTTTTGCAAATAAAACCACAGAACAGTGATTTATAAACTCAGAGTTTAAACATTTTAATAAATAAATTAGAACCAGCACTTTAATAAAGACAGTAGACAAGATATTTACTGTTTCACCTCATTAACATCATTGTTTGTTGGAAATATACAGAACGTTCATAATGACATGGATATTTACATTGATGCTTTGTCGAGGAAAGGCCTAGACCTTTAGAAGATAGGATGGAAACTTACATCATCAACGTGTTTCTATGATGGGTATCACCACATTGGTTTGGGAATTCTTTGACTGTCCATTCTGTAAGAAATCCTGAGCATAATCCAGCAACAACAGGAAACGGAGGAAATGACCTCTTTAAAGGACAGTCTGTTATTTTATGCTAATAGTTGTTATGCTAAGACAGTTAGGGAAAGATATGTGGAGGGAGTGCAGGCACTACAGAAATACAAATAGAGTTTTAGTGTGAAGAGCGTGTGGTTTACTTTAGCTTTTCCACTTATTATAGACATGCAGCAATATTACACCCCTAATATTACTTAACCTGAAATATTACTTTATATAAAAATACTTATTTTAAACAGTGTGTGTGTGTGTGTGTGTGTGTGTGTGTGTGTGATATATCAGGTATATCAGGTGTGTCTGATTCAGGATCTTCATTCTCAGTGCTCAGTCTGCTCAGTAGTTTAATGGCAGTGTCTCCGTATCTGCTGGTGTCCATCATACTGGCAGTCAAATACTACAGAGCTGGAGGTAAAAGTACTCTTTCTGTTGGTGAGTAAATCATGCAGTAACAGTCCTGTACCTGAAAGTTTACTAAACTGTTACTACCACATAGTCTTCTAATGTGTCATTTTTAAACTTATTCACATTTATTGTATTTTACTTTATATTGTATATTTACAATATCTAGGTCTGTTTTTTTGTTTCATGTATAACAGGCAGGAGTTTAACCTGAGATACAGTGGGGTGGGCGAAAGGTTTTGGGGCAGCCTTGTTAATTTTTCCTGATTTACCTTTATAAAGCATTGATTGTTTGGATAAAAAATTGCGTTAAAATAATATCATATAGGGGACAAACAACAGTGATATTTGAGAAGTTGAAATGAAGTTTTATATGATTTACAGAAGTTGTGCAATAATTGGGTTAAACCAAGTAGGCAGGTGGCATAAATTTGGGCACTGTGTGTACATTTTATTCATTTTATTGATTTCAAAACCTTTAAAACTAATTATTGGAACTCAAATTTGGTTTGGTAAGTTCAGTGACCCTTGACCTCCATACACAGGTGACTCCAGTTATGAGAAAGGGTATTTAATGGGGGCAATTGTAAGTTTTTCCCTCTTTGCACCGAATAGTTGAACGATGCACAGGAACACAATGGGAGAGCGATGCAAGGACTTCGGGCCTTTTCTCGCGGGGCCCGACATCACACATTCACAAACAGAGGTATGGTATGCTGGCAGGAAAGAAAGGAGACATTGTGGACAAGGGTGCTGTGGACTCTGATGAAACTTAAATAGAGTTATTTGGGCAATAACAAGGGCCGTTATGCATGAGGAAAAGAACACAGCACTCCAAGAAAAACACCTGCTAAAAAATTTGTTGGTGGTGGTTGCATCATGCTGTGGGGGCTGTGTGGCCAGTACAAGGGACTGGGAATCTTGTTAAAGTTGAGGGACGCATGGATTCCAATCAGTATCAGCAGATTCTGTGAGACCAATGTCCTGCTGAAGCTACACCGGGGCTGGATCTTCCAACAAGAACAACGACCCATAAACACTGCTCAAAAATCTAGTAATGCATTCATGCAGAGGAACAAGTACAACGTTCTGGAATGGCCATCTCAGTCCCCCAGACCTGAATATTATTGAAAAAATCTGTGGTGTCACTTAAAGAGAGCTGCCCATGCTCGGAAACCATCAACCTTAATGAACGTAGAGCTGTGTTTTGTAAAAGAAGAATGGTCCTAAGAATACCTTCAGGTCCACTTTTTTTGGTGCCCAAAGAATTTATGCACCTGCTTTCTTTTGTTTAGACAATTATTGCACACTTTTCTGTAACTTCATAATAAACTTCATTTCACTTCTTAAATGTCACTGTGTTTGTCCCCTATATGATATATTTAACGGATTTTTTTAATCCAAACAATCAATTCTTTATAAAGGTAAATCAGAAATTAACAAGGCTGCCCAAAACTTTTCGCACCCCACTGTAATCTAATAACTTGTAGGGTGATGTAGGTTTTTTAATTGTGCTACCAAGAGTCACAGGTTTAGACACTAATGGATGATGCTGTTGATCGTAAAGACTCTACAGGTGTTTTAATCACTTAACAGCTCCAGACTGATGAGACAGTCTGAAACCAGTCCATACACCGCTGATATTCCACATATACTCTTAAATGTGTTACAGTGTTATATTTCTCCACTTCTTCCACCTCTACTTATATATTTTAGTTATATAAAATCTTTCTCTCCTTTTCCTGCACAGTGTAAAGCTCAGTTCCTCTTTTTAGTTTATGAATATTCATCATGGACAGATCCATAGAATTGGTCCAAAACTGCTTTGCAGAAGATCTTGTTAGAGTTTTTAAGTGGACTGTGTAATTCCATTAGTGCTATTTTGCTATAGATTTATGTCTCCACTGTTTAAT
>JAMWET010006603.1:0-40000 GCA_024036415.1 Prochilodus magdalenae
AGTTTTGGCAATTGTGCAGTGCAGCAACATGCATTTTCTTCACGGCCTTAATAGTGAAAGTGATAAGTTTCTTCTTTGAAATGGGGTTACTCTTTCAAAGGAGGGGGGGCCAACATTAATTTAGACTTTAAGTGTAAGAGTCCAATGGAACCAGTACTCTTTGCGCCAGGGCGATTTTGGGCCACTTCCGTTGCTCGATTCATTGTGAAATTCTCATTCAGTGTAAACAGCGGCTGCCGTGTTCAAATGGTGCATTAAAATAAAAATCAACAAAAATGGAGAGACCTGCTCTCATTGGACTGTGACGATATACGAAGAAACAAACTCTGTTCTGCGTCTGCTATGCTCTCGCGATGCATGCTACAGGAACATTCAGAAATGAGGGGACATGAACTTTTACAGGACTGTTTTAGGGCCCGGTTCCTATTTATTAGCAGAGTTCAACATATCAGTAAGGTATAAACCACACAATATAAGACGTGCCATAACTTTTGCACGAGCCAAACGTTCTGTTGAATGCTCAGCGAAGAAGCACTCAAATTTGCTGACGTGTGTTGCCTGTAGAGGATAAGTCCACTTTATCATCACTTAGGACACTGCGCACGACTCTACCTGAACGCAGCCCTGAATGGCTCCTTAATTGACAGGCCGCTCTTGTTGGGTCGGCTGGTCAGGGCAGATCCCGCTACGGCCCGGCCACTGAAAATAACACTCGGCTGCAGCTCTTCCACAGGATGCTCTGGTGCTCCCTCCCGACTACATGCGTCTTCATTTGCAGCCTCGTGCTCACCTTTAAATTTGTCATAGCGGGTGCGATCGGGATTGATGACCAGCGCCATCATGCAGCTGATATAGGGGCTATGTATAGGGCTGTTGTAACAACAGCTTGCCCGCCTCCCAACAGCGGCTGCGGTAATGAACACCAAATGGCCCTCCCTGTTGTCTTCTAATGGGAAGCTCGATAACAACGACGCACTAATCAGGTTATTTGGTAAGCCGGTGTGACTGAAGATCACTTATTTCCCCACACAATGGCTGACAGAATTAAATTCCCATCACAGAGTTGTCTTTTTTTTTTTTTTTTTTTTTTTTGCACCCCCAACCCCCAACCACTCCACCGCCCCCTCTGTTTCCTGGTGAGATTGTTGATATTTTATTTATTTATTTTTGTTCCCCCTCTTCCCAAATCCGAGCCATGCATGCCCATGTGAGGATACTGCGGACAGCAGATGTAAACGAATGTATTCGAGACCTAGAGGTTGCGAGAGAAAGGTAATTAGCAGATGGTTGCTATGCGCCGTCCCCGTATCCCACATTGCGGTGAAATAGATGGTCTTTTAGGCGTGACAGCGTTTGGACGTTGACCATTTATTCAGAGAGAATAGCCTCCATTGATTTTCGCATTAGGGGTGCCTCTGGTGAAATATCATTCTCAATAGATATGACATAGTAAGGTGAGAAAAGTAAACTGCTCTCTTCGTAGGTCCCTGCGCAATCGTAAAAAGCTGGCATGGACATTAATCTGCACCACAAAGTGTCGTGCGGGTGAGTCTGCTTCGCGTGCCGTGGGAGGCGGCGGCTGGAGTTGGGTCTGTGTGGTAGTGGCGGCACTTGCGCATGCTGTACACAATTTAGAACCTTTAGCCGTTTGTGTTTGCATACAGAACACATTTAACGAATCCATGAACTGCACACACACACGTTAGGGGCAGTAAACACTCTTGCCCAAAGTGTGGGCAGCCCTATCCATGGCATCCAGCGGGCAAGTAGGCATTAGGTACCTTGGTCAAGGCCATTCAGTCGTGTCATGTCCTGTCAGTTGAAGGAATTGAGCCAGAAACCCACCGGTCACAAAGCCAGTTACCTAACCTCCAGCCCACGACCGCACCCTTTAACATGGTGTTTAGGACATCATTCCTGCACACTGTACTATACTGCACACTGTATATGGCCCCCGTGTGTGGTATACAGTACAGTAACGAGTTCTGACCTACAGTGTAGTATACTAATACAGTCACATGACCAGTTACCTCACATTTACCTCAGAGCTGTTATTACTGTATCCACTGTTTAGAGCTAGCTGCTGCTAACGCTGCTCAGTTCATCTGAGATACGGTTAGCCTAGCTGTTAGCTCTCCTCGGCTATTTCACTCTAAAACTGATCCTCTAAAGCGAGTTCATCTTTTATTAATCTTCAGACCTGTATATTTAACTTTCTGAGGCTCATTCTGAACAAAACACACCCCACTACAATCACTACACCCACGTTTACCTCAGAGCTGTTATTACTGTACCCACTGTTTAGAGCTAGCTACTGCTAACGCTGCTCAGTTCACCGGAGATACTGTTAGCCTAGCGGTTAGCTCCCCTTGGCTATTTCATTCTAAAACTGATCCTCCAAAGCGAGTTAATCTTTTATTAATCTTCAGACCTGTATATTTTAACTTTCTGAGGCTCATTCTGATCAAAATACCCCACTACAATCACTACACCCACATTTATACCCAAAGTGGGCTACGTTTAGCTCCCCAGTGTTACCCATCGCCATTTTCTCTGGCTGAAGCAGGCTGGGAGCTGGTGAGGCTGCAGCGCATGATGGGATGCAGTACACCACAAACATAGTTCCCCCTGTAGACTAGAGTAGAACACCTTACGGGGATCTTCAGTGCACTACAGATCTACAGTTTGGTCACATACTACATACTACTATTGGGTAGGTTTAGAATGAGAATCGTATGCAGTACGCCATTTCAAATACAGCCACAGTATATTTTAATTAACTGACAGAAAAATCATAGATAAAATCAGCTCTATGTTTATTTGTATTTAGAAACCCAAAAGAATTAGTTGAGTAGTCATTCAAGGCTAGCAGGGTTTGCTAAAAAGCGACATTTAGTGGTCACAGGCTAAAGCCCAGAGAACCAATCTCGTGGCTGGAAAAGGGTACCTCCATCTACCGAAGGGCTGCTTCACTGACAGACACCATTACACATCCACTATCTTGGGGCACAAATTCAGTGTTGATCTGACCCACACTCGTCTTTTTTCCCCGACTGTCACTCTTTTCTCCCATAGAGCCCCATTCATTTTCACCCCCATTCATCCTACACCTATCAAACTGAGTTCACTCAGGGTAGATCTCCAAACTGTACTACAGTCATACTGACCTGGACTCCTCTATGTGTTGTTTAACTAACACACACACACACACACACAAATGCATATGTATGTGTATATATATGGATGTGCGTATACATATATATGGATGTATAGAAAATTCATAAGTGTATGAAAAAAGGAAAACTCATATTGGGAATATTCAGAGTGTGCACATATTCGGATGGTTCCCATTGTGTATTCAGGAACACCCTTTTCCCGCACCCTCCTGCAGACTAGCTGCCCTTCATCGCCGGCCGCCAGCATTAACCTACCTTCCCCCCGCGGGTTTCTCCACTTCCACAGCCCGTCCACCAAAGCCCTCAGCTCAGCTGCGATTCTCCACACCCTCTGATCCGTGTCATTCTCCTGCCAAGACGCTTCGGTCTGCCTCGTCCGCCTTTCCAAGCGGCGCCATGGCGATGGCCTGATCCCGATGAAAGGAAATTGGAAAAAAGCTCAGCCGGCCCGAATTAGGCCCCCGAGCCTGTGTCAGGCCGTAACTACCCTATTGATCTCTCAGTGTGTCAGGGAAATGAAGAGAGGTGCAATTAGGCACTGAGGCACTAATCAGTGCTGGGGTTGCCATTCAAAACAAGCCAGCGCTACAGTGGGACTCCTGACAGCATTATTAGTGAGAGATGTACAGAAGCGGTCAAAGAAAATTACCAATAGACACAAAGTGGTTTAACTGGTCAATTTCTACCATCAGAGATTGTTTCGGGCGAAGTGGGAGTCAATCATTCGATGGCCCGGGTGTCAGGAAACATATGGGAAGCCCCGCCTACGGCCTTGTCGGCGGCTTCTTGAGGAATGATGATGTTAGCGTGATGAGCGGTAAAAGTTGGGGACATACGGAGAGGTGTGCTGGCTAAGAAAGAGGCGTCTCCTGGATAATTGGCCCACGACAAGCCAAATGAAATGGGCGCCTTTTGGAACCGAGCAGAAATGCCACAGATTGCGGTGTTCAAATCCCATTACGTTGACCCTCATTCCTTGCCACCGACCGCTAATCAGACAATAAATCAAATGTTTACCAAACTGTACGTTCCCTCCAACGCCGGCGCGGCAGAAGACACCGTCAATTGAGAGCGTGATTAATGAACACTGCTATTCCAGTTGCCTGCGATGTCTCGGGGGAGAGACATTTCCAAAATGAATTATTGCAGATTAAATCAATTGCAAGTCCTAAATGCTTAAAATAGAGCTGGAGAGAGACAGGACTTTACTCTCCAGCACTGCTACCTAGCAATTTGATTGCATCCAGGCCCGAGAGCACTGACTGATCTACATGAGAGCTGGGGTTTGCATTCGTTTGGGTGGTCTAAAAAAACATCTGCTGACAGTTCCCTGACTTTTGAGTTCCCTGTGACATATACACTCACTACAACCACCTCCTTGCCCATGTCATCAGCTCCACTGACCATATAGGACACTCTGTAGGTGTACAGGTCCAGACTGTAGTCCATCTGTTTCTCCGTGTACTGTATGACCCTGTTCTTCAATGGTCAGGACCCCCACAGGACCACCACAGAGCAGGTATGTCACTACCGTGACACTGACGTGGTGGTGGTGTGTTAGTGTGTGTGGTGCTGGTGTGAGTGGATCAGAGACAGCAGTGCCACCTCAGTGTCACTGTTGGACTGAGAATCGTCCACCAACCAAAACTATCCAGCTCAACACACACTAACATGCAACCACCACGTCTGCTGCTTGGTGGTGGTCCTGTGGGGGTCCTGACCATTGAAGAACAGGTTAATACAGTACACAGAGAAACAGGTGGACTACAGTCTGGAACGGTAGAACTACAGAGTGCACCAGGAGAATCAGCTCTTCGCTCTTTGGCTAATTGCTGAAGCTTAAAAATGGCAGCCCCCTTGGTTTAGCGCTTTAGGTTTCCCCTGGGGCTCCAAGACTTTGTAACATCTTCCCACATTCTCCGGATTGATCTTGGGGATGAAAGTGTCTCAATATAGATGCATCGAGCTGACTCTCATGGCTTGAAAGTCAACACAGAGTATGCAAAGAATGCAGTGGAGGGGTGGTGGTGGTGGGGGGGCTGCAATGGCGCGACCTATGTGCTGTAACTAGGGCTTATTTCTTTAGCATCTCAGTGGATGCCTTAAAAATCGTCAATGTCCAATGAAAAACATGTACCTCCATTTCTGTTGATTTATACTTGGGCATCATTGGAGCACAGCCGCTGAATGGAGCATGAATGGAGCAACAGAAATGGCTTAAAATAGCTGAGAAAGACGTCTGGTTCCATTGACCTCCATTATAATGAAGGTTTTGGGGTTTTTGCCCGCCCTCCTCTCTAAAGTTGGAGATACTTGTTTATGATTCTTGTGTCTTTGGAGAGCGACGATATGCTATGTGAAGACGGGGTGGTTCCACACCACCAAAAGTTTTGGGACAAATGTTTGAGGCAATTTTTCTGGGGCACAATGCAAGTAGGCCCGTTACTGATTGACTGAAACTGTCTTTTGTATCATGCTAACAGGCAAAGTGTTAGCTAACATCTCTGAAGAGCTAGATTTCTAAATAGTTTTTTAAATTTGACTTTGTAATGTTCATTTTCTAAAATCTGTCCCTACCAAAGTAGTTCCTACACTACACCATCATTTATACCATGGTGTTCAGTTTATACATCCATCCTGCTACATAAAGAAACACATGGCTTGATGTGCCAGAATTGATTCCTGAAGCTAAAGGTCAGGATTGGAAGCATCAGTATTTACATTTACAGTGTTTAGCTGCCCACTCTTATCCAGAGCGACTTACAGTGTTAATCATATTACAGGTAGGCCAATGTAGTGTTAGGAGTCTTGCCCAAGGACTCTTATTGGTGTAGCACGGCATAGTCACTCAGCCCGGGATTCGAACCCCAGTCTCCCACGTGTGGTGGTGGCTACTTGGCAGGTATTGGTGTTATCCGCTGAGCTACACCAACCCAGTCCATTAGCAGTGTGAGCTGTGGCCAGGTGTATTACTGATAAGGGGTTAGTGAGGTGCAGCTCCTGCTACTGAACGTGAACATCTCGAAGGCTTCACTGTTTAGGACAGTCTGGTGACTCCTCAACTGAAATGGAGATTTGGATTGGCTCTGCCAGCGAGTCAGCGTTCCATGCCAGTCTTAAGATTTTTCAATGTAACTCAAACATAAAGTGGTGGGTCTTTGCCACCATCAAATAGTTATTAAAATCCGTGTTGGGCTACTTTACATATCTTATTTGTGGGATTATGTGGTTTAATCAATGTAATCTCTACAAGCTGCATCGGTAGAATATGATTGATGGAATCAGCGGGTGCAAATTTGCTCCGCCAAATATTTCGAAATATATATATGGATGCCAACAAACATATTTCCCAGCTAGAAATGATCTGTTCTGAAAGTGTTCAGAGAATATGCAATGCAATGTTTCATTAAGGTTTCAGTGGGACGGTTTATTTTGGTTCCTGGAATGTTCTTTCTAAGATCAGATAAGATGCCTTTGTACAGTGTACAACGAAATTGAGCAGCAATCCAACAGCACTTTACACACAAAATAATTAAAGATAGGGCTAAAATATATAGTGCAAAATTTAGAGAGAGACAGAAAGAAAATAAATAAATAAATAAAACAATATATAAAAAAATATATATAAAAATATAATAAATGACTATAAAAACTGTATATTCTAAACAGACAATAGACAGGTGAGGTAGCAGTTAGTTATTGCACATTCTTTGGATGGCTAATAGAGTTATTTTAGAGTGTATATATACAGAGTAAGCTTATAGAGATATAATTATTGCATATCAAGAGAACTTCAGGTAAGCTTAGCCGAAGTTCTGGGAATGTTCCCAGCTAGCTGGGTTACTGTTGGCTGCTTGTTCTTGGGGTGCTTTTAGTTTTGCCTTCAGTAAGTGAAAGGCATGATTGCTTTACAGGACATTCCTTTTTTTTCCTTGGAAGGCTTTCACAGTGTCACTTTCCATCTGCATTGGGAAGCACAGTTCGATGAGATTTGATTTTGGCCAAACCTGGGCAGAAGATAATAATCCCAGCCATGAATCTAACCACACATCATAACACTACCGCCACCATGCTTCACAGAGGTGGTGATGAGCTTTGGATCATGAGCAGTTCTCTTCTCTTCTCGATATTCTGCTTTTCCTATCCCTCGGAAACAGGTCGATCTCATCCCATCGGTCTAAGAGATGTAGTTTGGAATTGTACCCTGTAAAGATCGGAACTTTTTCCCACCAACTCCTTCACAAGGCTATCTTACATTTAGTCCACATTATCTAATATATCTCAAGCTGAGATTGTGGTAAGATAATTCCAAGTTTTATTTAACTTGACTTTCACAACAGACTATCAGTCGTGACAAGTACAATTCTTAATATTGGCAAATATAGATTTCACTGGTTTCAATAACAGTTCTTGAAATAAATCCTGAACAGTTCTCTTCTCTATATTCTTCTCTCCCTGTGATGCTGAAACAAGTCGACCTGGTCTCATCTCTCCGTAAGACGTTGTAAAAGAATTGTAAAAGAAAAGTTTGTTGAACTTCAAATATGTTAATAGAACATAAAACACTGAATTTTTCACAAAATTATTCTGTTAATTTACACTTTTAAAAACTTTTACACTGTAAAAAATGATGGTGTTTTAACTAATGAATATCGTACATCTTAAATTTAGTCCATATAGCTCATATAGCTCATGCTAAGATTGCTGTAAGCTAATTATAAGTTTGATTTAAAACTAGCTAGGCTGACCATCTATTTCAACTGTCGTAGCAAGTACAATTCCCAATGTTGGCTGAAATAGATTTCCCTGGTTTCAGTCATATTCATTGCAGTAAATCATAAACAGTTTTCCTCTTGTCTCCATATTCTTCTCTTCCTGTTATCCTAAAACCTGGTGATCTTTTCTCATCTGTACATAATGTTTCAGAATTGTACCCTGTAAAAATGAATCAAAGTTCGAACTTTATGTGAGTTGCCTTAAAGTTTTGTTGAACTTCAAATAAGTTCATAGAATATTAAACACTAAATTTTTCACCAAATTGTTCTGTTAATTTATTATTAAATTTTAAAATTCTACTCTGTAAAAATGATGGTGTTTTAACTAAAAAAAAAAAAAAAAGATGGCAAACGAAAATCATACATCTTAAATTTAGGCCATATAGCTCATGCTAAGATTGCTGTAAGCTAACTATAAGTTTGATTTAAAACTAGCTTGGCTGACCGTCTATTTCGACTGTCATAGCAAGTACAATTCCCAATGTTGGCTGAAATAGATTTCCCTGGATTCAGTCATATTCTTTGAAGTAAATCATAAACAGTTTTCATCTTTTTCCCCATATTCTTCTCTTCCTGTTATCCTAAAACCTGGTGATCTTTTCTCATCTGTACATAATGTTGTTTCAGAATTGTACCCTGTAAAAAGTTAATCGTAGAAACGTTGCCGTAAATTGTAAGTTCATTGAACTTCAAATATGTTAATAGAATATAAAGCACAACTTATTGTTCTGTTAACTTAGTATTAAAACTTTACTAGAACTCAAAATTGTAAAGTAGCCAAGTTACATACGTTTAAAAAGGTGGAACGTTTTTACAGTGTACATTTATTTAACGCGTTTTTGTTTTTTCTGGTCGTCCTGTTTTTAAAACTTACCGATGGTGTACATCTTGTAGTAACTGCAACCCCATCACCACCAGTACCTCCACCATCTACATCTATGGCATTTAGCTGACGCTCTTATCCAGAGCGACTTACAAGGTTAATCATATTACAGGTAGGCCAGTGTAGTGTTAGGAGTCTTGCCCAAGGACTCTTATTGGTGTAGCACAGCATAGTCACCCAGAACGGGAATCGAACCCCAGTCTCCCACATGGGACGGTAGCTCCAACCACACCATACCACCCCCATACACACACACCCTCCACCCCCACTATTATCTTTGTACCAGTGATTTGGCTCATTACACTTTCCCAGTTCGTGGAGAAGACTGGAAAACCTTTTGACTGGCTTCTAATAGCAGTAATAGAAGGAAGCCAGTGGGAATGGTCCATGCTCCTCAGCCTGGTGTTTCTGACGTAGGAGACGGAGATTAGGTTGGAAAGCACTGGAGTTTCCTTTTAATGTCTCAGAGATGTGCACACACGTCCCTGTTTCATCCTGTATTATTCATACAGCCCTGTGACACTTTCAGGCGTGTCACGTTTAAGTGACTTGATTACTGGCGTATTCTTTCAGCGCCGCATAACAAATAGCACACTCAGTCAATAACAGGCTGGAAGTTTGAAGCCCATATGAGCTGGCAAAATGATCCCTCCCTCCCAGCATTCGTTAGACAGACTAGTCCCCAAGGCTGATTTGCCTTCCGGGGAATTTTGCCTTTGACACAGTTGTTTCCACTCTGACAGGATCCAGCGATGCTCTTTGACACCGCCCTCGGGAATACCGTGCTAGAGAAGCTCACTGCTCATCCTGAAGAGTGACTCTATGCAGCACATTCTGACCCTGCGTTTCTTCTCTCACTCTGTCTCTGCCGGTCTGATTAAGGCTCCGAGGCAGATGGAAATGTTAATGTAGCTTGATGTAGATCTTACTGTAGGCTCTCGGGTTATTCCTCAAATAAGACCATGGACTGTTTAGCAATGCGCTACAGAAAGCAGCCATATAACCTAATAGCTGTTGGTCAATAGAGCCAAACATTAATGCATACTTTTTTACAGTCTACACTGATCCATCCATTCATCCTTCCATCCATCCATCCATCCATATGAATCTAAATATCATAAACATCCATCCATCCATCCATATGAACTTAAATATCATAAAAATTCATCCATCCATCCATCCATCCATATGAACTTAAATATCATAAACAACCATCCATCCATCCATATGAATTTAAATATCATAAACATCCATCCATCCATCCATCAATCCATATGAATTTAAATATCATAAACATCCATCCATCCATCCATCCATTCATCCATCCATATGAATTTAAATATCCTAAACATTCATTCATCCATCCATCCATCCATAAATTCATATGAATTTAAATATCCTAAACATCCATCCATCCATCCATCCATTCATTCATCCATATGAATTTAAATATCATAAACATTCATTCATCCATCCATCCATTCATCCATCCATATGAATTTAAATATCATAAACATTCATTCAGCCATCCATCCATTCATCCATCCATATGAATTTAAATATCATAAACATCCATCCATCCATATGAATTTAAATATCATAAACATTCATCCATCCATCCATTCATCCATCCATATGAATTTAAGTATCATAAACATTCATCCGTTCATTAATATTTTGGATATGGCATTATTCTCAAATTGATAGTCCAAGATATTGACATGGATGACTCTTACTTTAGCATACAGATGAATGGATGGAAGGATGGATGGATGGATGGATGGAATATAATGCATCACACACACCGCAATAGCAATTTCCCCTGTTGGAGTCACATACGAACGTGCCAGAATGAATCTGCTGCAGGTGTCGCTTAACAGTAGAACAGTGCACCACACCACTTTAGTGTTCAGGACCCCCACTGGACCACCACAGAGCTGGTACTATGTGGGTGGTGGATCATCCTCAGCACTGCAGTGACACTGGCGTGGTGGTGGTGTGTTAGTGTGTGTGGTGCTGGTGTGAGTGGATCAGACACAGCAGTGCTGCTGGAGTGTTGAGACACTGTGTCCACTCACTGTCCACTCTATTAGACACTCCTACCTTGCTGGTCCACCTTGTAGATGGACAGTCAGAGACGATAGCTCATCTGCTGCTGCACAGTGCAGTGTTGGTCATCCTCTAGTGCTTCAGCGGTGGTCACAGGACGATGCCCACAGGATGATGCCCACAGGACACTGCCCACAGGATGATGCCCACAGGACACTGCCCACAGGACGCTCCCCATGTGTGTGTGTGTGTGTGTATATATATATATATATATATATATATATATGATGTATGTGTGGGTGTGCAGACATGAGCTTGTTATTGATTCACTGGGCATTATAGGCAATATTTATGTGGAGCACAGAGAGCTGTTGGTCTCCTGTGCGTGAGCGGTCTCCTGTGAGAGTGTTGAGTGTTTGGAATAGGCTCAGATGTGAAAACTTCCTCAAAATTCTCCTGGAACCTGAACTCTCCAGAGACACCTTTTCTTTCAGGCTGTGTATGAAGATGAAACGAGACTCTGATCTGACCCTAAGAAGCGCCTGAGCGTGAGGTGGTACATGAAGAACAAACCGGAGAGTGAACAGCACATGCTTGCGTTCGTCTCTCCAGTCCCTCAGAGCAACGTCACTGAGAGAGGAACATGCACCTACACGGGGCTTAAAGTCTTCTCTGCTTCTGCTTTGTGTTTTCCAGTGCTGCCAAGTCACACATGCGGAAACCCGGGCCTCATTCCAAGAGGAATCATTCATGGGACGAGGTATAACATCGGGGACAAAATCCGATACAGCTGCGTGATGGGATATATACTGGAGGGTCACGCAGTGCTCACGTGCATCGTGAGCCCAGGGAGCGGTGCATCCTGGGACTTCCCAGCGCCGTTTTGTAGAGGTAAGATTTGCACAAGCATTTAATATCTAATTTTAGATTCTTAACTATGACTGATAACCCCACCGGACAAAAAATAATTTTAACCAATAGCAGCTGTGATTGGATTTGGCATGGACTGGACTGGATTCTGGATGTAGGCCACATCGGTGTTCAGACACATCAGAGAATTGGCCTGTTGGGCCAGATTTGGTGGAGGCCTTCCCTGGCACAATTCCAAGGAGATCCACTGCTGGTGGACCCGTATGACCGTATGCTTCCATACACCTGCAGATTCAGCTACTTCCTTCACACTATGGTCTTTGGCCACGCCCACATGCTCAGTCCCTCCTTTTAGCCAATCATTAACATCTGCTCTGGAGCGTTTTCCACATATGGAACGAGACATTCCCTGCACTGTAGCACCTCTTCTCAATCTATAGATCCCGTCACTCGCACCCCACAGGGTTTCATATATCCTCGTGCAGCACCATCTGCAGGGGCCTGAAGTTACTACACCTTAAACACACAAGGTGTTTCAATTCGTTGTTCTTTTGTGGTACCAGTCCCAGGTTTGATCTACTCATCATAGGGTTTGGAATGTTGTTGCTCTCTCCTACTTTTAGAATAACAGTAAAGACATCAGAACTGCCATATAACACACACGACAAAGTCCAGAAATATCATAAATGAATATAAACCTGCAGCTTAAGACTTTATCTTTAAGTCATTTAATCAAAACTTTGGAAGAATGCTCAGGATGGCCAAGTGTTGACCTTGAATTGAACTGAAAGTTGATATAATTGAATTGAATTCTGTCTTAAGGTTACTTAAGCATTTCTGGATAATCCCCCTTCCTCCTGATGCCATCTATTTCCTGAAGTGCCCAAGTCCCTGTTCATTAAAACATGATGCTGCCACCACCATGCTTCACCGCTGGAATGGTGATTTTCACTACCAAAAAATCTTGGCGATGATCTTAATATAAATACGTCGTCATTTTTACCTGCAGCAGTATGCCATATTATCGTTATACCACCCTGGGTCTGAGATGCAGTTTAGGATTCTGGAGAACAACCGTCGGACAGCTTAGCAGCAAATCTAACACACCCCTCCCTTCAGTCGCTCCAGCCCCCAAATTTATGAATATGCATTGGCAATGCGGAAAATACTGCGTTACCAAACTTGATTTCTTTATGGCCACAAAATCCTTTACAAATATTGTGCCTCCTGATGCAATCTACTTCCTGTTCATTAAGACATGATGCTGCCATCACCATGCTTCACAGCTGGAATGGTGATTTTCACTGCCAAAAATTCTTGACGATGATCTTAGATGATCTTAACCAACTTTATCAGCTTTATCAGCCTTGCTTAACATGGCCAACTGACCCAGGCATTTCTTTTCTTATACAGCCTGTACAGCTTCTTGTTCTAACTTCGCCGTTCCACCTTAAGTAGTACAGTAATTGGGATACTTGGGTGTATCCGATGTTTATTTTTTTTTTTTTAAATTTAAGGTGGAAACTTCATACAAGGAACTGGCCCATTTGAAGTCAGCTTCAACTTTGTAAGCTAGTAGATGTCTTGTTGATGTTGACACGGCTGCCTGATCCAACACACTCTTTCCCAGTCTTGGTTCTTTAAATCTTGGCCAGTGAAATGATCTTCGGTTTAGTTGAGACTGTGGTAAAATGGGCCAGTAGTCTAATTTTTTTTGTCCGGTGAGCTTATGATGTCATTAAGACATTCAGTGCTCTGGTATGATGCTAGTACCTCCAAGTAATGAACAATGTGGTTGACGTTTCTTTTTCAATTGTTGGTTGTAAACCACGTCGCCACTTTGATGTATGATAACATATATGTCCTACAAGTCCTTTTTTTTTCTTTCCCTGATCAGCTGAAGGAGCATGTGGGGGCACATTACGAGGGACAACAGGGACCATATCCAGTCCCCATTTCCCTTCGGAGTACGAGAACAACGCGGACTGCACATGGAGCATTCTGGCGGAGCCCGGAGACACCATCGCCTTGGTCTTCACAGACTTCCAGCTGGAGGATAGATATGACTTTCTAGAAATCAGCGGCACAGAAGCCCCTTCAATATGGTGAGTAAACAGACCATGACCGTGGCTGGGAGCAGAACACTGCTATCTGTCCTGATCTCGGGCACCGTAGCGTGCATTGAAAGAGGGGAATAATCAGTCTGGAATGAGGGGCCTCGGATAAAGACGCAGGTCCAATGAATGGCGTGTTGTTGCGGAATTGTTTTCTGATCAATAGGAGAAGCAGAGACGCGACTAATCCTGCTCATCTAGCGGCTGAGATGCGGTTGAGCTCTCCTTGCATGCTCAGGAAGGTAATGTTCCCTTCTAGACCCTCCAGCGGAAATGAAGTGGCATCTCAATTGATCCGACTGATGGTTTTTTTAAAACGCGTCCTCCCACTGTTCAGACCCTCCTACTGTTCAGAAGGGTTACCTACATCATTAGGCGCATGCCGGGTGGGTGGAATGTGCTTATTAGGAATAGAATTTTGACGTGTCGTCATTTTTACCTGCAGCAGTATGCCATATTACCGTTATACCACCCTGGGTCTGAGATGCAGTTTAGGATTCTGGAGAACGATCGTCGGACAGCTTAGCAGCAAATCTAACACACCCCTCCCTTCAGTTGCTCCAGCCCCCAAATTCATGGGTGTGCATTGGCAATGCGGACAACACTGGGCTACCAAACTTGTTTTCTTTATGGCCACAAAATCCAGACAAACGGCGTGATACCTGTATGGCCTTAAAGCAAACAATCACACGGCAAGCAATGCAGCTAGCATTAGCGAGTACTGGATTAGCAAACTGTTGCTACAACTGCTGCTGTGATGCTAACCAGTTGCTACCACAAAGCTAGCATTAGCGAGTACTGGATTAGCAAACTGTTGCTACAGTTGCTGCTGTGATGCTAACCAGTTGCTACCACAAACATTAGTAGGCAAATCAATCCTAACCTATTGCTGGGGGCAGTAGTTGTATTTTGATGCGCCAGCTTCTACCTGTCCAAGTTCTTATTCAGTTTTCCCTGTTCCACCTTAATAGAGGCAGTAGTTGCATTTTGGCACCCAGGCTTCTGGTCTACCCCCCCTACCTGTCCATCTGGTGCCCCAGCATCTTTTCTACCTGTCCAAGTTCTTGTGCATATTTCCCCGTTCCACCTTAAAGGGGGCAGTAGATTTCCCCGTTCCACCTTAAAGGAGGCAGCTGTTACATTGTGATGCTTGGATGCATCTGCTGCACTATTTAAGGTGGAACAGGAAACTTTATACACGAAACTGGCTAATAGTAAGCCAACCTTCCCGTTATCAGCTCTAGGAGGTCTCCTCACTATTGAAACGCCTGGTGGATGTTAACACGGCTGATCCAAGAGATTCCTTCTCGGGCTTTGTTCTGCAGATCTTCCCCCCTTTTGCTCTTTCTCGGCCATCTCTCCTTCCTGGCACTGCATGGTAGGCCCTACCAGATGGTAGCCCTTCCTCTTGTCCTGTGCACAAATCTAAATGCCCCCTGTTGGGGATTGACTGGAAGACTGTTGGGTGGTTTGACCGAGCCACTTTGTTTATTTCCCATTTACAGGTTCAGGGCCACTCACTGCACATTTACATCAGGCCCAGAACCGACCATCAGGTGACCCAAAATAATGATCTAGTACTTTTTGGTTTGGACCTTACACATACCTGGTTAATGCCTGGAACTTAAGGGCCTGGCAGCCGCAGCATGATTACAGCACTGAGCTTTTTAAGAGTACCTCTCACGCTTCCGCTACTTCTAAGTTTTGTAATGACAGGCAAATTGTGAGAGCTACCATAGTGAGAGAGAGGAAGTGAGAGAGAGGAAGAGAGAGAGAGGCATGCTGAGAGTTCGGTGAGAAGACTCTGGCTGAAGTCCATTAACTTCACGCTCGGCGAATAAACACGTCCTCACTCGTGATGCAGGGGGCATTGTGGAGGCAGTATGGTCGGTTTGGCAAACTCAATGAAGGCCTGTCACAGTGAAATTTGTTTTTTCTTTCCTTCCTTCTTTTTTTTCATCATCTTTTTCTTTTATTCCACTATAAACAGAAGCTTGAGATCTAACCGAAATGGCATTATTTCACTGGCTCGGAATTCATCACCGTTTTTTCTCCCCCTGTTGGAGTCGCGTACGAACGTGCCAGGATGAATCTGCGAGGCTTTTTGACGGGCGGAATTTTTGGGGCCTGATGTGGTCTATTTGGGGAGCCTGTTAAGGAAGAGGATCTTGAACTCTGCTCGCTTTAGCTCGAAGTTTTAGCCGGAGGCTTGGGAGGCAGGTGGAAGTGTCAGGGCTGAGAATTCGACGGCGTGGGTTAATAGCCCTTGAGAGAGTGCCGTTTGAATGCGGCTCGAATTAGGTCTGCTGGAAGGCAGCGTCTGTGGCCTGAGCTCCACTGAGCACCCGTGTCAAATGTAAATCAGATCTGAGCAAAATCAATCTCGTGTCCTGCTGTCTCACATGTCCTCCGTGTGAAGGATCCATCTGGGCCCTGCACTGGATAAACAAGGAGCGGGGCACTACCCGCTGAAAACTATGGCCCCACTACTTGGAAAAGAGCCGCCAAGGCTCAGTTGCCCATTAACTGGCCATAAGTTGGTGCAAGACTCGGTAATGGTGCTGCTAGCATGGTCTCAGATGTTGGTCTGAGTTAGCGTTTGGGGAGATGGGCTTACAATGATATGAACTAGATATCAAAATAATACATGGATGGAAGAAATGCTTTGGCTATGCCATTTCTAAATTCTAGCTGTAGATATTAGCATGTAGCTCGCTTAAATCTTGAGTTGTACAGTGCTGTAGGAAGCCGTATCCGTTATTCTACAAAGAGCTGGACAAAAAATGAGTCACCAAGGTGGTAGTAACTTCAGGCTCCTGCAGATGGCACTGCATGAGGATGATGGGGCGATAAATCCCTATGTGGTGTGAGTGACGGGATCCATAGATTGAGAGGAGGTGCAACAGTGCTGGCAATGTCTCGCTCCATGTGAGGAAAACGCTCCAGAGCAGATGCTAATGATTGGTTAAAAGGAGTGACTGAGCATGTGGGCGTGGCCAAAGACCATAGTGTTAAGGAAGTAGCTGAATCTGCAGGACCTTGGATAGCACCAAGGTTCTAAGAAGCCTGAATGGAACCAGGTTGAAAAGAGCTATGTGTGGGTCCTTCCACAGTCCGAAGAGTCCGGTGGACTGGAGATGCTAAGGTGTCCACTATGTGTTGTAAGTTTGAGTTTCTGGTCTGTGATGGACTGGTGGCTTGTCCAGGGTGTTTCCTGCCTTCTGACCAATGAGCACTGGGGTAGGTTCAGCTCCTCCCACAACCCAAACCTTATTAAATAAATAAATAAATGACTTTAACTAGCTAAAATAATTTCATAGTGACCCCCATACCCCCCACACCGCGCACCTGACCCCCACGTCTCTCTTTCACCATGTTTTCCAAACCTTATCAAAGCCCTGGACAAACTTCAGAAGTCCTCGTCCGTCCTCGTCCATGATTCTGAATTGGGGGTGGCCCCGTGACCTTTTAGATCATCCTGAGTGGGTTTAATTGATTGGTGTCTCCAAAAATATTCGGCAAGGGAAAAACATCTTGGCCTGCGTTTTATTTTAATGCCACCGGGGGGAAAGGGATCGATACTCGGAATGCTTTGACTGTCACGGCAGAAGAAGGGATGCAGGAAAACTGTGCTGTAGTAATTGGGATGGAGCTCTGGAGCACCTATTTGTTAAACGCCACGGCCCTGCTATTGGAATGACTCCTGTCGTGGTATTCCTCACTCATCCTCTGTGATGGGATGTGCATTGTTTAAAGCCCCCAGAAGCGTTTGGGGAAGATGGGCGGTAGCGAAATCGATAGCTCAATGGTGCGGGGGTGCGCTAGCATGAGAGCGGAACGTTGTGACAATTCACGCTCTGGAAGCTGCATAGTGGTTTCAATTTTCTTTAGTGCCACTGTTCTGGCTGAAACACGTCTACCAGCACTGGATTTCCTTTACACCTCTACACCACCAGCGTGTGCGGAGTTTCTGTTCGCATGTGTGCGTTTGGAAGGTGTGAGGAACAGCAGTGTGCTGCGACCGTGTACTGGAGATCTCTAGCCAGCAATCGGCTCCTACTGCTTCTGGAGGAAAATGACTGAGGTCCGAACAGTGGATCTCACAGAAGATGCTTTGGGGTTCTACAGGTCCAGACTGTAGTCCATCTGTTTCTCTGTATACTGTATTACCCTGTTCTTCAATGGTCAGGACCCCCACAGGACCACCACAGAGCAGGTATCATGTGGGTGGTGGATCATTCTCAGCACTGCCGTGACGCTCATGTGGTGGTGCTGGTGTGAGTGGATCAGACATGGCAGTTCTGCTGGACACCTCAGTGTCACTACTAGACTGAGAATCGTCCATCAACCAAAACTATCCAACCAGCAAAGTACTGTGGGCAGCGTCCTGTGGGCAGCGTCCTGTGGGCAGCGTCCTGTGTCCACTGATGAAGGACTAGAGGATGACCAACACTGTACTGTGCAGCAGCAGATGAGCTATCGTCTCTGACTGTTCATCTACAAGGTGGACCAGCAAGGTAGGAGTGTCTAATAGAGTGGACAGTGAGTGGACACAGTGTCTAAACACTCCAGCAGCACTGCTGTGTCTGATCCACTCACACCATCACCACACACACTAACACACCACCACCACGTCAGCGTCACTGCAGTGCTGAGAATGATCCACCCCCACATCATACCTGCTCTGTGGTGGTCCTGTGGGGGTCCTGACCATTGAAGAACAGGGTCATACAGTATACAGAGAAACAGATGGACTACAGTCTGGAACTGTACACCTACAGAGTGTCCTATATGGTCAGTGGAGCTGATAACATGGCCAGGGACATGGTTTTAGTATTCTGAAATTCTGACCATTGTATACTTAAGATGGGCTGGGCAATATATCATTGTTGTTTATTATGTGATATCATTTTTGCAGCTCACAGCAACAATATGTACTTGTGTTCATGGTTTGTAATTAAGCACAGCCTCAGGCTTTCCAGAGCATCGTGTCTTTTTCCTTTGTCAGACTCTATAAAGCCATAAACATCCATAAGCTCATTTCCGAAACCTTCATCAGTCAACAACCACAAAAAGAGCTTTATTATATTTAGAGTTTATATTCTTAACTGCATCGTCCATAGCTTCTATCGCGGTTTCGCAGCTTCGTTAATGCTTTTTGAAGTTTTTGATGAGTCCCTATTTATTTATTTATTTATTTATTTATTTATTTATTTAAACTAATCATAAAAACAGTAACTGAACTAATAGCTGCACCCAGAAGGAATCAACCAACAGCAATAAAACTGGGTGGGTAGGTTGGACCTTGTGAGACACGCGTATGATTTAAGGACGGGTCCTTAAATGCACACAGAGCGTTACCACGACTGTCCTTAACACCACGTCACCGTCACCAAAGACTGCAGTGGTGTCGTACCAGACTGTCATGGAGTGACTCAGAATGGCAGCGGGTCATCTTCAGTGACGAGTCCCGCTTTAGTCTTGGTGGAGACGCCCAACGAATCCGTGTGTGGAGGCAGATGAACGATTTGTTGTCACATGTCCAGAAGGCCTGGTGTCCTTCCACCTCCACCCCTACCGCACCATCTGCAGGAGCTGTGTGAGGGTGTTCAAGCTGCATGGGATGGATTATCACAGGACTCCATTAGGAACCTCTACAGCTCCATACCAAGACGTCTGGTGTGTTGGGTTAGCAAACGTGGCAGCCCGACTCCATACTGAGAGACAGACTTCTGTATGTGTAGCTCAATAAATATTAATCATATCAGTCTAAATTTATCATCAGTTATTGATCCTGGTCCCCTTTACCTTCCTTCCCAACAGCACCGCACTCCCACACCTCCTCAGGGAAGTTATTTACTGGTGGAAGCCATTAGGATGCTGGTGCCCTCAAGTTAAGGACTTTGATAGAGATTCGCTCAGACACAGTGGAATGAGACTGTGGCGGAGAGACTGATGGCTGACAGGTGGTCACGTTCTGACGTCGTGTGTCTCAACTGCCGCCTCCTCCTTCCAGGAGAAACTTGCGATTGATTTGGGGGAAGCAGAATTCCGGTGCACGGGCCTCGCCTGGCCGACTGTCATGTCGGGTTTTGTCACTTAGCTGAGAAATGAGGACATCCTTTCTTATTCGTGTCACATTGCACGGCATGATAGATATGTTCGTCTTGTCATTGAACTTCTGTGTCAATCTTGGATGTGGACCCTGTCCATACTGGCATGCGCGTGTGTTCGGCAGTGCGCTACATGCGCCAGAGGGGAGAAAAAAACGAAGGACGTCTTGCATGTTTGTCCCACTTGTGAAAGCTGTGTGTAAAGTGAGTTAGTCTTCGTCTGTGGGCCGTGGCGTTAACACACGTGCACCAGATCAGCTCAGTGTTGTATGTGTAGTGTCCAAGGTTGGGAGGATTAATGGACTAATAATCTCATCCAATGGATTACTATGGAACAGTAACAGCATTCTGCTGCTGCCTCCAGGACGACCTCCAAACACAAGATGATACAGTGTTCAGTGTAAGTGTAAAGCAGGCTACAGCTGTGTACAGCCTACCAGCCCAAATTTGATTTTTGGCATATCCAGATTATATCCAGATTGGTAATTAATAGTTTGGAAAGGGGACAATTGGATTTTTGCAAATCCGATCCAAATTTGGAGGTGGTTCGAAATGCGATTTCAAATTCTTACGGATGCGCCTCAGTCTGGACACTCGGATTTCAAGGTGGCTTTTGCGTTACTCAGGTCAAAGAGTTGTGAACTGTGACTTGGCAAAGCGGAATTATGCATCCCCATCTGTCCTTCATCTTTATATGCAAGACACATCGTCAGTCTGGACATCGGAAAACCACAGGAAATTGGATTTTTGCATATAGGATCCAAATCACATATAGAGGTGGTGTAAAATGGGATTTCAGATTTTTACCTCCGTCTGGACTCTGGATCGGATTTCAAAGTGGCTTATGCGTCACTCAAAATTTGACAAACAGTGGTGTCAAATCCAGAGTGACGGAAATGTTGGGATTCATGAAGAGCATCAAAGTGCTGTGAACTGTGACTGGACAAAGCAATTTTATGTAGCAAGGAATGATGCAACCACGTCTGTCCTGCATCCACGTATGAATGCCAGTCACGAGTGTTGATTCATGATAGTCTGAAGATTGAATTTTTGTAAATCTGATCCAAACCACATTCAAAGGTGACTTAAAATGTGATTTCAATCGGATTTTCAGTCTGGACACTCAGATCGGACTTTTGCATCACTCACACAATTACAAACTATAGCACTGTCAAATCCAGAGTGAGGGAAGTGCTGGGATTCAGGAAGAGTTGTGAACCGTGACTTTACAGAGTGATTGTTTGAAGGGCGAAATGATTCACCTCGGTTTCTATTGCTGCGTGTAGTTACTGAGCGTTATGTCGCTACCACAGTTGATAGATTGGGCATGTCTGGACAGGTGACATAATGAAGACTGATATGATCAATATTTATTGAGCTACTGAGAGAAGTCTGTCTCTCAGTATGGTGGTGTCGAGCCGCCATTTTTGCTAACCCAACCTGCCAGACGTCTCGGTATGGAGCTGTAGAGGTTCCTAATGGTGTCCTGTGATAATCCATCCCATGCAGCTTGAATATCCTCACACAGTTCCTGCAGATGGTGTGGTAGGGGTGGAGGTGGAGTGACACCAGGCCTTCTGGATTGGTCTTGGTGCTGACCACGGTGCCTCCACACACGGATTCGTTGGGCGTCTCCACCAAGACTAAAGCGGGACTCGTCACTGAAGATGACCCGCTGCCATTCTGAGTCACTCCATGACAGTCTGGTACGATACCACCGCAGTCTTTGGTGACGGTGACGTGGTGTTAAGGACAGTCGTGGTAACGGTCTGTGTGCATGTAGTCCTGCGTGGTGCAGCCGTCTGCCAATGGTGCTGCACTAACAGGATGACAAATGATTGAGGCATCACTGCCTGCTGAGTGTCTGCAACTGTGGCTGTTGGATCGGTCAGGTACAGATACTTCCTCATGTCACATGACTTGAATAATTTGCATATGCCATGATGTCAAACCTGACCACCAAGTTTCCTTCCTGTTGGTTGACTCCTCCCTTTATAACCCTTATTTCTTGATGGACTTTAGCTATTAGCATATTAGCATGCAATGGAACTACGCAGAACACAGGGGAAACTTGCAGACTCATATTTGCACCCCCTCCCACGGCTGCCTGCACGGATCCTAATCCGACCCACGGACCCCGTTCTCATCGCTTATTGCCAGCAGTCATCAAAGTCCAGATGGGCTTGTTCTCACGACCTCACCGAGTCGGCTGCTGGAGCCTGGATGAATTTTGCAGCAGCCTCTGAATAAAATAAAGGCTTTTTCCTCTTTGAAGACTTTACCGCTTTTTAGTTATTCATCAGATTCTTTATTTAAGGCTTTCCTCCACTTTATATCATGTGTATCTGAGATCATCTGGTGCTACTGGCTGTCAGCTCAACATTTGTTCTAAGCAATGAAAACAGTTGCAGGGGAATAACTAGGATCACGCACCTGTAAGATCAGGCTTGTTGCGCCTGTTTGGATGCAGACTGCAGGAGCTGCGTACCAAATAGACCTCTCCTTCTGGAAGGCGCTCAGGCCCAAAAGGCAGGTCAGAGGTTGGATGTGCAGGAAGAGTTCGGACTTGGTACCAATGGGAACCACAGCTACAGGAGGAAATCACTGAAACCTGAGATGAGACGTCTTTTAGTAGTAGTGCAGCAGGATCTACGCCCAGCCGCTGCCTGGGGTCACCGGGGCCTTTCATTAGAAGAAACTTGAGATGTGCGTCCACAGTATCTTACTATCGGATTTCTATTAACATCCTGGTGCTAACGTTCAGCTTCTTATTGGCCAGCTTCTTCGTTTGATTTTCCCCATTCCACCTTAAATGGGGCAGTATTTACGTTCTAGCACCAACGTTCAGCTTCTTATTGGCCAGCTTCTTGTTTGATTTTCCCCATTCCACCTTAAATGGGGCAGTATTTACATTCTAGCACCAACATTTAGCTTCCTATTGGCCAGCTTCTTGTTTAAATACCCCCATTCCACCTTAAATGGGGCAGTATTTACATTCTAGCACCAACGTTTAGCTTCTTATTGGCCAGCTTCTTGATTTTAATTTCCCCATTCCACCTTAAATGGGGACAGTATTTACATTCTAGCACCAACGTTCAGCTTCTTACTGGCCAGCGTCTTGTTTGAATTTCCCCATTCCACCTTAAATGGGGCAGTATTTACATTCTAGCACCAACGTTCAGCTTCTTATTGGCCAGCTTCTTGTTTGAATTTCCCCATTCCACCTTAAATGGGGCAGTATTTACATTCTAGCACCAACGTTCAGCTTCTTATTGACCAGCTTCTTGTTTGATTTTCCTTATTCCACCTTAAATTGGGTGGTGTTTACATTCTAGAACCAACGTTCAGCTTCTTATTGGCCAGCTTCTTGTATGAATTTCCCCATTCCACCTTAAATGGGGTGGTGTTTACATTCTAGTACCAACGTTCAGCTTCTTACTGGCCAGCTTCTTGTTTGAATTTCCCCATTCCACCTTAAATGGAGCGGTATTTACATTCTAGCACCAACGTTCAGCTTCTTATTGGCCAGCTTCTTGTTTGAATTTCCCCATTCCACCTTAAATGGAGCGGTATTTACATTCTAGCACCAACGTTCAGCTTCTTATTGGCCAGCTTCTTGTTTGAATTTCCCCATTCCACCTTAAATGGGGTAGTATTTACATTCTAGCACCAACGTTCAGCTTCTTATTGGCCAGCTTCTTGTTTGATTTTCCCCATTCCACCTTAAACGGGGCAGTATTTACATTCTAGCACCAACATTCAGCTTTTTATTGGCCAGCCTCTTGTTTAAATCTCCCCATTCCACCTTAAATGGGGCGGTATTTACATTCTAGCACCAACGTTCAGCTTCTTATTGGCCAGCTTTTTGTTTGAATTTCCCCATTCCACCTTAAATGGGGCAGTATTTACATTCTAGCACCAACGTTCAGCTTCTTATTGGCCAGCTTCTTGTTTGATTTTCCCCATTCCACCTTAAATGGGGCAGTATTTACATTCTAGCACCAACGTTCAGCTTCTTATTGGCCAGCTTCTTGTTTGAATTTCCCCATTCCACCTTAAATGGGGCAGTATTTACATTCTAGCACCAACGTTCAGCTTCTTATTGGCCAGCTTCTTGTTTGAATTTCCCCATTCCACCTTAAACGGGGCAGTATTTACATTCTAGCACCAATATTTAGCTTCTTATTGGCCAGCTTCTTGTTTCAATATCCCCATTCCACCTTAAATGGGGCGGTATTTACATTATAGCACCAACGTTCAGCTTCTTATTGGCCAGCTTCTTGTTTCAATATCCCCATTCCACCTTAAATGGGGCGGTATTTACATTCTAGCACCAACGTTTAGCTTCTTATTGGCCAGCTTCTTGTTTGAATCTTCCCATTCCACCTTAAATGGGGCAGTATTTACATTCTAGCACCAACGTTCAGCTTCTTATTGGCCAGCTTCTTGTTTGAATTTCCCCATTCCACCTTAAATGCTGCAAAAAAAATGTTTTAAGAATGGAACCTCAACCCTTTTAAGGTGGAACGGGAAAATTCAGACAGGAAGCAGGCGAGTCGGGTAGCAGAGCTTTCAGAGGCTCTGGTTCCAATCACTACCATTGTAAGGAATTTTGATTCTCTAGAATGAGGCATCTCATGTCTAATCAAACCACTCCGACTGAGATTCATTATTCAGACGTTTAGGGAAAGTGGTGGAATTCCCGGAGCCAGGATCCAAGTTCCAGTGTGGCAGAGGAGTGTGAGGGTATCCTGAAAGGATAATGCCTTCAGTGTTGAGCATTGATTGCGTCGCTAGTTGTAATCCCCGTTTATTGACGCCTCTAAACGCAGGCCGGATTCCTGCTGCCTCTCCGCAGCTTTGCTCCTCAGTACCGTTCGGTTTGCGCTCTGCAGTTTGAGAATTAAGATGGCTTTTTCTCTTGCCCTGCTTCCTCGAATCCGGCTCCCTCACAGTTCTTCCGTTTCCACTCCCTCTGTGCTCCAGCATCTCGGAGCCGATTGAGCTGGCAGGCCGCAGGTTTACTCGCCTGACTCCCGTAGCAGTCCGCTTTCTTCCTCGCTCTCTTAGCTCCTCTGCCTCTTCGGCGCCGACCGGTTTTCATGCTCCGCTGAACTTCACTTTGCTGAAAAGAAATAGAGGGACCTCCAACAGCACCTTCCGTTAATTGCAAGTGGCTGTGGCTTAATGCCAGACTCGGCTGTTCCCTCCGTCTGCCGCACCAATGCCTCCCCGGCCACGGAGAAGACGTGCAGGCGGACTGACTGTGGACAGCAGCGGAATAATCAGACCCTTCCTGTTCCCGGGTATAAATTGTTTAACGCGCGGGGAGTGAGAATCGGCCCTGTTTGTTAATTTTCCATAAAGCGGGGACATGTCTCGGAAGGGTCCGGTCTTAGGCTAAAACGTGAGCGAGTAATAATGCATGCTGAATTCCCCGACGGAACGGTCAGTCAAACAGAGGCACTTGAAGAATGCAGGCTGAAACTGAATTATTCATCAGCTGACCTCATTGCTAACACCTGAGTGAGACGTACCAGGACACTGCCATAACACACTCATCATCAAAAGAACAGCAGCAGCTGGAAGGAGGTGTGGGAGTGCCGTGCTGTTGGGAAGGAAGATAAAGGTGACCAGGATCAATAACTGATGATCAATATCTATTGAGCTACACATACAGAAGTCTGTCTCTCAGTTTAGCATTGAGCCGCCATGTTTGCTAACCCAACATGCCAGACGTCTCGGTATGGAGCTGTAGAGGTTCCTAATGGTGTCCTGTGATAATCCATCCCATGCAGCTTGAACATCCTCACACAGTTCCTGCAGATGGTGCGGTGGAGGTGGAGGGACACCAGGCCTTCTGGACGTGTGACAACAAATCATCTTGGTGCTGACCACGGTGCCTCCACACACAATTCGTTGGGCATCTCCACCAAGACTAGAGTGGTTCCAGATTACCCAGAATGCCCTGCTTCCCTATAAGGACCGCAGTAAGGCTGTGTTACCTCTAAACCTTCACCCACTGACCCTCTCTGCAGACCTGGCTCCTGGGGAAGGCAGCGGCGTGTAGTGAGATCTGTATCTTATCCCATTCTGTGGTCTCGCCCTCCGTTACTGGTGTGCAGTCCTGGTATTGAACAGTACAGGTTTGAAAAGTATTACATCAGTGACCCAGAGCAGACCAGGTACACCTGATTCAGCTCATTAACAAGCCCTCTCAGAGGTTCAGGGGGTGTGTTGAAGCAGGCAGTCCAATAAAATGTGCAGGGGACAGGTGTAGCTCCCACCAGAGAGCCGCCACCACCATGTGGTAGACTGGGGTTCAAGTCCCGGTCTGGGTGACCATACTGTGCTACACCAGTAAGAGTCCCTGGGCAAGACTCCTAACACTACACTGGCCTACCAGTAATATGATGAACCTTGTAAGTCGCTCTGGATAACTGAATATGGATAACTGAATATGGATAACTGAATATGAACTAGCTTTGAACCTTGTACGAGTTGATCAGATGGTGGCAGGTGTAGTAGGACACAGGAGGCGTAGGGCTTCATGCCAATGCTCTTTTATTGAACACTGCAGCAGTGGAGTGGAAGCAGACAGGTCACTTCTACACATGCCTACTTTCCGTTCCTGGTAGATGTGCAGACCTACAGCCCAGCACAGTATGGCACAGTTGACAGGTGTGCATGTCTTGCTGACATTGCAACTGGTATACAGCATATGGATTTCTCCTATTGCAATTGCGGTGCTTCCCGAGAGCCTCCGTGCTTGACCACTCTGCATGAGCCAGTGGTCTTTACTCAAGTCCCACCACAGTGGAAAAACTAAGTGCTGCGTCTTTTACCAGAGTCGCATGCCGACTCCCTGACTTGAGTCAGGCTGTCGTATTCTTGAATGCCAGTTATGTGTTAAATACAGCTTTCATTTAATTATTGCATTAATTCATTCGTTCATTCATTCAATTACCTTACAAGCTGCTTCATTCTTCTGGGTCGTGCGGGCTACTGAAGCCTATCCCAGCCCTCGTTTCACAGAATGCATGAAACACTCTAGACAGGCTGCCAGGGCATCACAGGGCAGATGCACAAATGAACACATTGTGCCACACACACCTAGTGAGGTCAGTTTACCGTCTTCAGTTCACCTCACTGCATGTCTTTGGACTGTGGGAGGAAACCAGAGCTCCCAGAGCACCACAAAGAAAGGACCCCAGGCACCCCAACCGGGTACTGAAACAATTCCCCATTAGGGAATGTGCAGAAGTCTGTTTGGTTCTACTTCATATTACGTTCATGATAATAACGGTGTAGTTACACATTAGCAACACATGCACCAGCAATGTGACTACTGGTGTTGGGTTCTCTATTACAGGTGGGAAGCAACTTATATAACCTGTACTATTACCACACACATGTATCTTGTGTTGTAAAGGCAGGTTTTCTTTTTGTTATTACACATGTAATTACACATGTAATTACACATGTAATTACACAGACAGGTTGAATTACCTACATTACGTAGGCACTTGCACTGCATCTGCACCGGAAAGGCCAACTAATCACTGTGTACTACTGTACATAATGCCACCAGTAGTTACATTGTTATTACAGGTCTTGTTAATGTGTAACTACACAGTTATTAAACACTTAATATAAAGTTGGGGCTTATGTTCCATGTCGTTGGACCGGGGGGGGTGCCCACACTTTTTCGCGAGCACATGATGTATGTGCAACGGTCAACGGACTGGTGTAGAACCAACAACCTGTCTCTGAACGTAGACAAGACCAAAGAGATGGTTGTTGACTTCAGAAGGACAAGGCGTGACCACTCTCCACTTCACATCGACAGCTCCACTGTAGAGATCGTCAAGAGCACCAAGTTCCTTGGAGTTCACCTGGCAGAGGATCTCACCTGGTCCCTCAACACCAGCACCATAACCAAGAAAGCCCAGCAGCGTCTCTACTTCCTGGGAAGGCTGAGGAAGGCACATCTCCCACCTCCCATCCTCACCACCATCTACAGAGGAACCATCGAGAGCATCCTGAGCAGCTGCATCACTGCCTGGTTTGGAAACTGCACCGCATCGGATCGCAAGTCCCTGCAGCGAGTAGTGAGGACGGCTGAGAAGATCATCGGTGTCTCTCTCCCCACCGTCACGGACATTTACACCACACGCTGCATCCGCAAAGCAACCAGCATCGTGGATGACCACACACACCCCTCACACACACTCTTCACCACACACACTCTTCACACACACTCTTCACCACACACACCCCTCACACACACTCTTCACCACACACACCCCTCACACACACTCTTCACCACAAACACTCTTCACACACACTCTTCACCACACACACCCCTCACACACACTCTTCACCACAAACACTCTTCACACACACTCTTCACCACACACACCCCACACACACACTCTTCACCACACACACCCCTCACACACACTCTTCACCACAAACACTCTTCACACACACTCTTCACCCTCCTGGCCACACACACCCCACACACACACTCTTCACCACACACACCCCTCACACATACTCTTCACCACACACACCCCTCACACACACTCTTCACCACACACACCCCTCACACATACTCTTCACCCTCCTGATCACACACACCCCACACACACACTCTTAACCACACACACCCCTCACACACACTCTTCACCACAAACACTCTTCACACACACTCTTCACCCTCCTGACCACACATACCCCACACACACACTCTTCACCACACACACCCCTCACACACACTCTTCACCACACACACCCCTCACACATACTCTTCACCCTCCTGACCACACACACCCCACACACACACTCTTAACCACACACACCCCTCACACACACTCTTCACCACAAACACTCTTCACACACACTCTTCACCCTCCTGACCACACATACCCCACACACACACTCTTCACCACACACACCCCACACACACACTCTTCACCACACACACCCCTCACACACACTCTTCACCCTCCTGACCACACACACCCCTCACACATACTCTTCACCACACACACCCCTCACACACACTCTTCACCACACCCACCCCTCACACACACTCTTCACCCTCCTGACCACACATACCCCACACACACACTCTTCACCACACACACCCCTCACACACACTCTTCACCGTCCTACCATCTGAAAAAAAGGTACAGGAGCATCCGGGCCCTCACATCCAGACTAGGCAACAGCTTCTTTCCCCAAGCCATCGGACTCCTTAACACCCAGAGTCTGGTCTGAATAACTGCACACATTCAATGGCTGGACTGAACACCCACACACAACCTCATCTCTTAAATCTGTCCACACATACCACTTAAAGTATAGAATGTTTACATGTATACCAAATATGGACATAATCTTTAAAAAAAAAAAAAAAAATGGACACAACCACGCTTAACTCCACCCACTACCAGTGGGCTATCTGCACTGCCCCCTCCCTGTACTTATTGTTTGCTGTTTCGTGTATTGTAAATTGTTGTGTGTATTTATTGTATGTATTGTTCTGTGTAGCACCTTGGTCCTGGAGGAACGTTGTTTCGTTTCACTGTGTACTGTACACCACAGTATATGGTTGAAATGACAATAAAACGACTTGACTTGACTTCATGCTCAGTGATGTACAGATGCTGGAGCGTAGTTCTCATATTAAGCCTCGGCTGCACCACGCAGACTTCACGCGCTATAATAAGACTACCTCACACTCTCACCTACTTCATCAGACTTTTTTTGGGTGACTGAAATACTGGGGATCATACAACAACACCTTGTAAGTTCTGGATGAACTGAACTCACCCAACCCTCTCTCATGCGCACATAGTCTCTCGTTACTAGGAGACACAGATAGCAAAACCAGCATGGAAGCCTAGCAGCTTGGTGGTGGTGGTGGTGGTGGTGCTGTTTTCGTCACTCATCTCGAAGTAAAGACGCTTGGAAACCACACGTGAATGAGGATCATGGAAGTGAGAGGTGATTGTACTGGAGTGCGCCTCCATCATTAACCCAGGCAAACAACCCCACTTCACGTATGAGTATCTGTTCACCATTTTCTTGTGGCATTTCTCAGCTCCTATTGGCTGTGAGTGGAGTATACGCTACACTGGAATACACAGTTCTTTCAGGATCCTTTATCAAAGACGAGGGTTCTAAATATAGAAATCTGAACGCTTAATGAACACTGCATGATTACAGAGTTCTGTGCATTCTTCAGAGTGATGGATCATGTGTGAGTCACCTGTGACTGACCTGTACCTTGTAGCGTGTATGAGCACCAGTAATAGCTTGACTGTATTTGGCATGTACTGGACACGGTTCTGGATGTGGGCCACATCGGTGTTCAGCCATTCTTGCATCAGAGAATTCCACAGTTGGGCTAAATTTGGTGGATGCCTTCCCTGGAAAAACTTCCCTGTAGACTGGGATTGTATCCACTGCTGGTAGACCCGTATGACCGTACGCTGCTTCCATACACCTGCAGGTTCAGCTACTTCCTTCACACCATGGTCTTTGGCCACGCCCACATGCAGTCACTCCTTTTAGCCAATCATTAACATCTGCTCTGGAGACATTTTCCACACATGGAACGAGACACTCCCTGCACTGTAGCATCTTTTCTCCATCTATGGATCCCGTCACTCACACCCCACAGGGATTTATAACCCCCTCAAGGTGGCGTGTTTTTGTCAATGGTGTGGGGGTTGCTGTGGTTGGCTTATAGTGTATGGTGTGGTGGGTTTGGAAGGTATGGGGTAGGAGGTATGTTGTAATTAAGGAATGGGGTGGGGTGGCACGTTTTTGTCAATGGTGTGGGAGGTTTGCTGTGGTTGGCTTGTGAGGTATGGAGGGTATGGGGTTATTGAGTATGGGGTGGGATATAGTGTTGGGGGTTGGCTGTGGTTGGCTTATAGTCTATGGAGTGGTAGGTTTGGAGTGTATGGGGAGATGGGGGTATGGGGTTGGGGGTATGCTTTAATTGAGGTATGGTGTGGGGGGTTTGCTGAGGTTTGCTTATGGGGTGTGGGGTAAAGAGTGTATGGGGTAAGGGATGTGGGGGTATTGTGTATGCTGTAAATAAAGAAAGGGGTGGGGAATATAGTGTGGGAGGGTTACTGTGGTTGGCTTATGAGGCATAGATTGGTTGGGTATGGAGGGTAGCGGATATAGGGGTATTGATTATGGTGTGGGGGTATCAGTGGTTGGGGTATGGGGTAAGGGATATAGAGGTATTGTGTACGGGACGGGGTAGACTGGGGGGTATGTTGTGATTGGGTTATGGGTTGGGAGCATAGAGGGCATGGGGTGGGAAGTATGTGATGTGGTGCATGCTGTTGTTGGGGTATGGGGTGAGAGGTATGGAGGGTATGGGTTGGTAGGGTATAAAGGAGGCAGAAAGAGGAAGAAATAGATGCTGGCCGAGTGGTGTGAACACACAAGGACTGACACGGAACACCTGGTAAAGGAAGGAGCCACAACCTAGGGACAGGTGAGGGGCATGACAAGGGGGTGGGGCTACACATCAAAACAAGCAAAGGTGCATGGCGTAGACGTGAGGGTCAGGTAAGCAAAAACAGACAAAAGCAAATGATGTAGAGCAGCTCTGGCGTCGCAGTGTGATTAGCTGAGAGGCGTTCGGTGAGTGACAGCGTCTCCCGATAATGACACTCGAATGAGCGAATCTCTTTAGGTACCACTCTGCCTTTCTCACCTGTAACGGAACAATGACAGCCAGTCCTTTAGAACCTAACAGCCATAAAACCTGCCCAAAAAAGCGACAGCTAGGAACCCAGGCGCTGCCGCTCTAATCACCAAAGCTGCTTCCGTCAGACATGAGTGGCAGAGCAGCTGTTTCTATTTCTGACACGTCGCAGTGCGCCCATGTTCCACCTTTGGTGTATAAATCATCACTGAGGTGTAAGCACAGTTGTTCGGTGTGGCTTGGTGGTGAAATGGTTCACTGTAGAGAGACGCACTGGCTCCTTATTTCTCATTCCTGTACAGGGGGAGGTGATGGGAACCAGGGGTCACCATGTCTACAGCACCAGTATAGACCCTTCATGTCCACAGTGAACCTACACGCTCATGCGCCTACTGATGACCGTATCTTCTTGGTATGACAGTCTAGCTTTTTGAGACTGTAAGCTCGTTGTCTCTGAACAGGGGGCAGCACAGTGAGGCAGTGAGTATCACCGTCACCTAACAGCAGGAAGGGGCGGGGTTTGATTCCCTGGCATCCAGGGCATCCAGGGTCCTTTGTGTGTGGAGCTTGTGCTCCGGTTTCCTCCCACAGTCTAAAGACATGCAGCCAGGTGAACTGGAGATGCTAGATTGCCCCCCAGTTGGGAGAGGATATGTTTGTGTGTCAGCCCTGTGATGGACTGATGGCCGGTCCAGCTGTTTCCTTCTTTCTGTTCAATGGGAGACGGAATAGGCACTCCTCCGTGATCCGGAAGGATAAACAGCTTGGAAGATGAATGAATGGTGGTGAATGACCACCCCATGTGGGAGATTGGGGTTTGATTCCCGGGCTGGGGGACTGTGCTAGGCTATACCTGTACACTGTCCACTGTGCCTGTAGTATGAGTAGCCTTGTAAGTGGATCTGGATGGGGGCAGCAACTAAATGCCTCAGTTGTCATTAATGAAGTTTTGGATGGGCATCTCAACACAAGGGTGGGCATAGGATAAAAGAAGCCCAGCACCACCCAACCAACTACGACATAGCATGAAATGGGAGGATTGGATCCGTCCAACTTTGTACCAACCCATCATAATCTTTGGGTTGGGACAATAACCCAAAAACAACCCAACATCTAATAATACAGATCAGGGTGGGGGTGGGGGTGGGGTTGGGCCACACTACTGTGAGATATAGGCTTTGCTGTGCTGAACACCTCACGCATACTGCCTAAACGGCACAGGGTTGTTATTAGCGTTAGCCAAACCTATTTTCCCAGCATTATGATCTACTGCCCCCTCTACGGTCAGCCCATACCTTACTGTACCCCGGTGTATCGCTGCCGGTGAGGCACTTCTGCTGTACCTTCATTGTTTATGCTTGCGTGGTTCCTTACATCACCTATGACTTCTGACATTTTTGTTTCTACCTGCAAATAAAAGATTTATCGTTTGAAGTGCAACATCTGTTCCATCGGTCAAAGCCTGACAGGCACCTGCAGCAGAGAAAAGTCTGCCATGGAAAAAAGAAAAAGAAGTCAAATACCTCACCGAGCCGGAGCCCAGTGGCTGCTGCACAGCTCACGTCCTGGAGTTCGCTGTTGTAGGTTCTTGACGTGCGCCTTGCGGTGAACTCTGTCGTTGTGGCAAGTTTACACACCTGAAATGTCAGCAGAGGGATGTGGGGAGAAGGTTTTGGTGGGGTATGATGAGTTGGGTGCTCTGGTTGAGTTATGGGGTAGGGAGTGTGGTGTGGGGTATGATGGGGTGTTTGCTGTGGTTGAGTTATGAGTTAGGGTGTATGTGGTGGGGGTATGATGTGGGGGTGTGCTCTGGTTGAGTTATGGGGTAGGGAGTGTGGTGTGGGGTATGATGTGAGGTGTTTGCTGTGGTTGAGTTATGGGGTAGGGAGTGTGGTGTGGGGTATGATGTGAGGTGTTTGCTGTGGTTGAGTTATGGGATAGTGTGTATGTGGTGGGGGTATCATGTGGGGGTGTGCTGTGGTTAAGTTACGGGGTAGGGAGTGTGGTGTGGGGTATGATGGGGTGTTTGCTGTGGTTGGCTTATGGGTTGGGATGTATGCTGTGGTTGGGTTATGCGGGGGGGGGTTGGTAGTATGGTGGGGGTATGCTGTGGTTAGGTTATAAGGTATGAGGTGGGGTAGGGAGGGTAGGGGGCAGGGTTATAGGGTATGATGTGGGTGTTTTCTGTGGTTGGGTTATGGGGTGGGATTTGGCAGTATGGTGGGGGGCATGCTGTGTTTGGGGTATGGGGTGGGGGGTTTGTAGTATGGTAGGGGGTGTGCTGTGGGTGTTTGCCGTGGTTGGCTTATGGGGTATATGGTGGGGGTATGACGTGGTTGGGGTATGGAATGGGGGAAGGGGGGTGTGGGAGTACAGAGGAGGTGGGAAGAGAAAAAAATAGATGCGGGGTCTCTTTCTCTCTTTCTTTCTCTCTCTCTCCCCCTCTCTCTGTCTCTCCCCCTCTCTCTGTCTCTCTCTCCCCCTCTCTCTGTCTCTCTCTCTCTCTGTCCCTCTCCCTCTCTCTCTCGCTCTCTCTCTCTCTCTCTCTCTCGCTCTCTCTCTCTCTCTCTCTCTCTCTCTCTCTCTCTCTCTCTCTCTCTCTCTCTCTCTCTCTCTCTCTCTCTCTCTCTCTCTGTCTCTCTCTCTCTCTCTCTCTCTCTCTCTGTCTCGCGCTCTCTCTCTCTCTGTCTCTCTCTCTCTCTCTCTCTCTCTCTCTCTGTCTCTCTCTCGCGCTCTCTCTCTCTCTCTCTCTGTCTCTCTCTCTCTCTCTCTCTCTCTCTCTCTGTCTCTCTCTCTCTCTCGCGCTCTCTCTCTCTCTGTCTCTCTCTCTCTCTCTCTCTCTCTCTCTCTCTCTCTCTCTCTCTCTCTCTCTCCGTCTCTCTCCCCCCCTCTCTCCCCCCCTCTCCCTCCCTCTCTCCCTCCCTTCTCTCTCTCCCCCCCTCTCTCCCCCCCTCCTCTCTCTCTCCCTCCCTCTCCCCCCCTCTCGCCCCCCCCCCTCCTCTCTCCCTCCCCCCTCTCTCTCCCCCCCTCTCTCCCCCCCCTCCTCTCTCTCTCCCTCCCTCTCTCCCTCCCTTCTCTCTCTCCCCTCTCTCTCCCTCCCTTCTCTCTCTCCCCCCCTCTCTCCCCCCCCTCTCCCCCCTCTCTCCCCCCCTCTCCCCCCCACCCTCTCCCTCTCCCCTTCTCTCCCCCCTCTCTCCCTCTTCCCCTCGCCCTCCCCACCCCTCTCTCTCCCCCCTTCTCTCCCCCCCTCTCTCCCTTCCCCTCCCCCCCCCCTCTCTCTTTTTCTCTCTCTGTCTCTCTCTCTCTCTCTCTCTCTCTCTCTCCCCCTCTCTCTCCCCGCTACCTGTGTCTTAATCCGTGTGCGCCGGTGTGTCAGAACAGACACGGAGAACGCGGTGAGATTCCTTTAAAAACAAGTAAAGCATAAACCTCTTTAATGTCCACATCTCGCCGTGCAGATTACCGGCACCCTGCTGCTCACTGAAGTAATGAAAGGCAGCGCGCAACTGTTGACAAGAAGCGTAATAATTAGCAAATGGACGACAAGAAGACGTGTTCACGCCATATTCACACAGCTGCAGTCAGAACTTTCCATGTCCTGCTCGTCCTGGTGTAACTGACAGAAATGATAGGAAATTAGGCAATCCTGATTATACGTGTGTGTGTGTGTGTGCGTGTGTGTGTATATGCACATGTATGTGTGCATGTGTGCGTGTGTGTGTGTATATGTGCGTGTGTGTGTATATATATATATGCGTGTGTGTGTGTGTCTGTACATGTGTGCGTGTGCACATGTGTGTGCGTGTATGTTCATGCGTGTGTGTGTATATGTGTGCGTAAGTGTAGATGTGTGTATATGTGTGCGCGTGTGTGTGTGTGTATGTGTGTGTATGTGTGCATGTGTATGTGTGTGTGTGCGCATGTGTGTGTATATGTGTGCATGTGTGTGTGTGTGTGTGTGTGTGTGTGTGTGTGTGCATGTGTGTGTGTGTGTATGTGCGTGGGTATGTATGCATGTGTATGTGTGTGTGTGTGTATATGTGTGTGCATGTGTATGTATGTGTGTGTGTGTGTATGTGTGTATATGTGCGTGGGTATGTATGCATGTGTGTGTGTGTGTGTGTGTGTGTGTGTGTGTGTGTGTATATGTGAGTGTGTGTGCATGTGTGTGCGTGTGCGTGTGCGTGTGCGTGTGCTCATCAGGGATCATAAAGGCGTGGAGGGATGGGTAATTTGGAGCAGAGAGGGATGGGGGCGTGTTAAAGGGGGAATCCGTCACTCTGTGTGCGCACTGTATTGGCTGAGATGTAAACAGAGTCGTTGGGATTGGTCTGATGTGTAACGGGGCACCGTTGGGAAACCAGGACCATGTTTACACCTTCGTGTGACCGTATCTGGATTGTCACATGTATTTATGCCTCAGATGCGTCTCCGGTTTGCTGTGTGGGACGGATCATGCAAATCCGCTCATTAGCAACCAATTACAAACTGTTCCTGTGTTCAGCCTCGTTTGCTGTTTGTTCAGCACAGTAGTGTTTGTCCATATCCCTATTAAGCCTTTCGTTCTGGGTCCCTAACCAGGTGCGTCTCTCAGGATTATCGTCCTCACAGACACAGATCACATGCCCAGTGATATGGTGCATGGGGAGGAGTATCAGCTGTACTGGGAGGGGGTTTGGGTCCTCTGGAACGAGTTTCATTTTCACTGGGAGGAGTTTTGGTTGTAGTTCAAGCAGTTTCATGTGTACTGGGAGGAGTTTGGGTTGGACTGGAAGGTGTTGGTTATACTGGGAGGAGTTTGTGTCGTACTGGAAGAAGTTTCTGTTATACTGGGTGGGGTTTCTGTTGTACTGGGAGGGGTTTCAGTTATACTGGAAGGAGTGTGGGTTATACTGGGAGGAGTTTCTGTTGTACTGGGAGGGGTTTTGGTTATACTGGGAGGAGTTTCTGTTGTACTGGGAGGGATTTTGGTTATACTGGGAGGAGTTTCTGTTATACTGGGAGGGGTTTTGGTTATACTAGGAGGAGTTTCTGTTATATTGGGAGGGATTTTGGTTATACTGGGAGGAGTTTCTGTTGTACTGGGAGGGGTTTTGGTTATACTGGGAGGAGTTTCTGTTGTACTGGGAGGGATTTTGGTTATACTGGGAGGGGTTTCTGTTGTATTGGGAGAGGTTTTGCTTATACTGGGAGGAGTTTCTGTTGTACTGGGAGGGGTTTTGGTTATACTGGGAGGGGTTTCTGTTGTATTGGAAGAGGTTTTGCTTATACTGGGAGCAGTTTCTGTTGTACTGGGAGAGGTTTTGGTTATACAGGGAGGGGTTTCTGTTGTATTGGGAGGGGTTTTGGTTATACTGGGAGCAGTTTCTGTTGTACTGGGAGAGGTTTTGGTTATACTGGGAGGGGTTTCTGTTGTATTGGGAGGGGTTTTGGTTATACAGGGAGGGGTTTCTGTTGTATTGGGAGGGGTTTTGGTTATACTGGGAGGAGTTTCTGTTGTACTGGGAGGGGTTTTGGTTATACTGGGAGGAGTTTATGTTGTATTGGGAGGGGTTTTGGTTATACAGGGAGGGGTTTCTGTTGTATTGGGAGGGGTTTTGCTTATACTGGGAGCAGTTTCTGTTGTACTGGGAGAGGTTTTGGTTATACTGGGAGGGGTTTCTGTTGTATTGGGAGGGGTTTTGGTTATACTGGGAGGAGTTTCTGTTGTACTGGGAGGAGTTTTGGTTATACTGGGAGGAATTTCTGTTGTACTGGGAGGAGTTTTGGCTGTGTAATGTGTCTTGGAGTGAAGGATGTGTTTACAGGACCTCCTCCTGATCGGGAGCGGTTTGTTGTTATCCAGGTCTAAACCTGATGCTCAGGATGAATGAAGTGACACAGTGGTGGTGATAGGAACCAGATGTCCAGAGAACCAGAGTTCCTCACAGAAAGTCCTCACAGTAAATGATTTCTGATCTCCCTGCCTTCGTGGGAATCTCATTGACGCCCCACCAAGCCCTGATTTACGGCAGACACGTGTGAAACCCGAACGCTTAATTACTCTCGTCCTGTGGTGATGAAACGCAGCGCTGTGCAGATTTCCCTTCAGTGCGCTCCTCAGTGCGTCGGATGTCCGCTGCCCTCTCCGGTCACCGTTAAGGTTCCACTGAACTGAGGTTCCTGTTTGTGTGCTGTGTGTTTGTGCAGGCTCACTGGCATGAATCTGCCGTCGCCTGTCATCAGCAGTAAGAACTGGCTGAGGCTGCACTTCACATCCGACAGCAACCATCGGCGGAAAGGATTCAGCGCCCAGTACCAAGGTAGGGGGTGGCCTTCACTCGCTCCCCTCTCTCTCTCTCTTTCCTTCACTCGCTTCCCTCTCTCTCTCTCCTTCACTCGCTCCCCTCTCTCTCTCTCTCTCTTTCACTCGCTCCCCTCTCTCTTTCCTTCACTCACTCCCCTCTCTCTCTCTCTCTCTTTCACTCGCTCCCCTCTCTCTTTCCTTCACTCGCTTCCCTCTCTCTCTCTCCTTCACTCGCTCCCCTCTCTCTCTCTCTTTCCTTCACTCACTCCCCTCTCTCTCTCTCTCCTTCACTCGCTCCCCTCTGTCTTATTCCTTCACTCGCTCCCCTCTCTCTCTTTCCTTCACTCGCTCCCCTCTCTCTCTCTCTCTCTTTCACTCGCTCCCCTCTCTCTCTTTCCTTCACTCGCTCCCCTCTCTCTCTCTTTCCTTCACTCGCTCCCCTCTCTCTTATTCCTTCACTCGCTCCCCTCTCTCTCTCTCTCTCTTTCACTCGCTCCCCTCTCTCTCTTTCCTTCACTCACTCCCCTCTCTCTCTCTCTCCTTCACTTGCTCCCCTCTCTCTCTCTTTCCTTCACTCGCTCCCCTCTCTCTCTCTCTCCTTCACTCGCTTCCCTCTCTCTTTCCTTCGCTCGCTTCCCTCTCTCTCTCTTTCCTTCACTCGCTCCCCTCTCTCTCTTTCCTTCACTCGCTCCCCTCTTTCTCTCTCTCCTTCACTTGCTCCCCTCTCTCTCTCTCTCCTTCACTCGCTCCCCTCTCTCTCTCTCTCCTTCCTTCACTCGCTCCCCTCTCTCTCTCTCTCTCTCTTTCACTCGCTCCCCTCTCTCTCTCTCTCTCTCCTTCACTCGCTCCCCTCTCTCTCTCTCTCTCCTTCACTCGCTCCCCTCTCTCTCTCTCTCTCTCTCTTTCACTCGCTCCCCTCTCTCTCTTTCCTTCACTCGCTCCCCCCTCTCTCTCTTTCCTTCACTCGCTCCCCTCTCTCTCTCTTTCCTTCACTCGCTCCCCTCTCTCTCTTTCCTTCACTCGCTCCCCTCTCTCTCTTTCTTTCACTCGCTCCCCTCTCTCTCTTTCCTTCACTCGCTCCCCTCTCTCTTATTCCTTCACTCGCTCCCCTCTCTCTCTTTCCTTCACTCGCTCCCCTCTCTCTCTCTCCTTCACTCGCTTCCCTCTCTCTTTCCTTCGCTCGCTTCCCTCTCTCTTTCCTTCGCTCGCTCCCCTCTCTCTCTCTCCTTCACTCGCTCCCCTCTCTCTCTTTCCTTCACTCACTCCCCTCTCTCTCTCTTTCCTCTCCCCTCTCTCTCTCTTTCCTTTACCCTCTCCCCTCTCTCTCTTTCCTTTACCCTCTCCCCTCTCTCTCTCTTTCCTTCACTTGCTCCCCTCTCTCTCTTTCCTTCACTCGCTCCCCTCTCTCTCTTTCCTTTACCCTCTCCCCTCTCTCTCTCTCTCTTTCCTTTACCCTCTCCCCTCTCTCTCTCTCTCTCTCTCTTTCCTTTACCCTCTCCCCTCTCTCTCTCTCTCTCTCTCTTTCCTTTACCCTCTCCCCTCTCTCTCTCTCTTTCCTTTACCCTCTCCCCTCTCTCTCTCTCTCTCTCTCTCTCTCTCTCTCTCTCTCTCTCTCTTTCCTTTACCCTCTCCCCTCTCTCTCTCTTTCCTTTACCCTCTCCCCTCTCTCTCTTTCCTTCACTCGCTCCCCTCTCTCTTTCCATCACTCGCTCACCTCACTCTCTTTCCTTCACTCGCTCCCCTCTCGCTCTTTCCTTCACTCTCTCCCCTCTCTCTCTTTCCTTCTCTCTCTCTCTCTCTCTCTGCCTCGCGCTCTCTCTCTCTCCCTTCCCCTTCCCTCTGTCTCCTGGCAGATGTGATATGCTTGGCAGGCGAGTGACGGCGTGCTGCCTGGCATGCTGTCCTGTAACATGGCTAAATATGACATCTTGGCTTGTCTTGGCGACTCCGTGCTGCAGGACCTGAGCCACTGCTGTGGACTGCACCCCCACCAC
>JAMWET010006603.1:45000-145848 GCA_024036415.1 Prochilodus magdalenae
CCCCACCTCATGTTCCTTAGCCAGCATTCTTCCTTATTTTACACACAAACTAAAACAAGAATCACCCCTGAAACTCAAACCTGGCCATCTTCAGGGCCTCCGCTGGACCTTTCAGTGCTCTTTCTCACGTACAGGCTTTTCATCTCCCCGGTCTCCACATCTCCTCTTCCCTGTCCACTCCTCTTTAAAGGTACCCGTGTACCCTGCTAAAGCCAGAACGGCTTCAGGTGTCCATCATTAAGGAGCAGCATGAGCACCTGAACTGAGTGCGCTGCTCCGCCTCTCTTTTCACCACACCTCTGCCACCGGGATCAGTGGAACAAGAGGTGCGGCTCAGGAGGCAGTGCTCATGGCTTATGTGCCCGCACCACTCACAGTCATCCTCCCACTCCCCATATTCCCATCTCTGGTAGCTGTTCATCCTCTCCAAGCTGTCGTCGGCATGTAGACTTTCCCACCTCCTCTCACGACTGTCACTGGTTTCCAGGGGATGGGCGCCTGGCACAGGTTGGAACACCTGGAAGGTTGTTTATGAGGCATTGCTAAACTCTGGGATTAAGGCAGGTTGCAAGCGAGCTGAGGGCTTTTGAGTGTGGCTGTTCCCTCTGCGTATGTCAGGCAATCCGTTGGTTCTCTCTCTCTGTGGTTCATGAAGGTCTCCTAGATCCGTCACTAGTGCGTGCCTTCTTATATCCACTACCGCCAACAGCATGCTACGGTAGTATCTACACGAACGGTATAGCACGCAGTACGTCCATCCTGCTTCCCGGAGCCCTACGATGCGACCCCTCTCCAACTCTCAGCCACATAGATCACTAGCAAAGGCTCCTACCAACACAACAGCACAGGTCAGAATGGAAAGCATGTCCAACAGGATGACCGTGTAGAGTCAGTCAGGTACAGCGATAAGGTCCATTCTTGCTTATGTCACATGTGCGGCTGACCGTGAAACTCGAATCATATGCACGTCACATGATGTCAAAGCTACCCAGGTTCAATTCCTAGTTGGTTGATTCCTTCTGGGTGCAGCTACTGTTTGAAGATAAGTGTGTGTGTGTGTGTGTGTGTGTATATGTGTGTGTGTGTGTGTGTGTGTGTGTGTGTGTGTGTGTGTGTGTGTGTGTGTGTGTGTGTGTGCGGGTGTGTGTCTGAGTTACATGTGTCTACACACATATATATTGACGTATGCAACTCCTGGATGCTCGGGCGATTTCAGGGTGGTATAGGAGAGGAGAATGTACAGAAAGGAGAGACGGACAGAGAGAGAGAGAGAGAGAGGGAGAGAGAGAGAAATCATGCCCCGCTTTGATCACGCGGAATCACTTCTGAAACTCGTATCAACAATCAGAGGCGATGACATTTAAAGACCACATCAAACGGAAGGACATGACAGCTGATCAAAAGGGTTTTAGTTGGCGAGCTGCTGGCCCGGACCGCTCGTAAATCCTCTGACCTTGCGCTGAAATCACATCCCTCGCCATGGTCACAGATAGACGCCCCGGCGCAGGGCAGGTAATGCGATTCTACTGCTAGTTAATTAACCCTGTGTCGCATACATCAAGCCCCTTCCCCAATTACGCTCCTCCTCGATGGTGCTTCCCCAGACCATCTTACCAGTTTATGTCCGAACTGGTGGAGCATTTAGTCTTTACTGATGGTTTAATGTTACAGAAACAGTCAGTGTTCAATTTTACATCGTCCTGCGGAATTACACAGGCTGCTTGATGTGACGGGTATATGACTGATATATGTAAATGAGATGGATAGAGTACACAAGCCATGTAGTTGAGTTAAAGTAGGGATCCCCGAGCTAAACTCCTCCTCCAGTGTCAGTATAAGTTCCTCCCTTTAGACCTCCACTGGAGTAACAGTACTAAACTATGTACTGTACCTTCAGATTTACTTGAGTATGGAGAGTACCAGTACTAAAGTATGCAGCTTCAGATGTACCTAAGTATGGAGAGTAACAGTACTAAAGTATGTACCTTCAGATGTACTTAAGTATGGAGAGTAACAATACTAAAGTATGTACCTTCAGATGTACTAAAGTATGGAGAGTAACAGTACTAAAGTATGTACCTTCAGATGTACTTAAGTATGGAGAGTAACAATACTAAAGTATGTACCTTCAGATGTACTTAAATATGGAGAGTAACAGTACTAAAGTATGTACCTCCAGATGTACTTAAGTATGGGGAGTAACAGTACTAAAGTATGTACCTTCAGATGTACTTAAGTATGGAGAGTAACAGTACTAAAGTATGTACCTCCAGATGTACTTAAGTATGGAGAGTAACAGTACTAAAGTATGTACCTTCAGATGTACTTAAGTATGGAGAGTACCAGTACTAAAGTATGTACCTTCAGATGTACTTAAAATAGGGGAGAGTTAACAGTACTAAAGTAGTACCTCCAGATGTACTTAAGTATGGGGGAGTAACAGTACTAAAGTATGTATCCTTCAGATGTACTTAAGTAGGCAGAGTAACAGTACTAAAGTATGTACCTTCAGATGTACTTAAGTATGGAGAGTAACAGTACTAAAGTATGTACCTTCAGATGTACTTAAGTATGGAGAGTAACAGTACTAAAGTATGTACCTTCAGATGTACTTAAGTATGGAGAGTAACAGTACTAAAGTATGTACCTTCAGATGTACTTAAGTATGGAGAGTAACAGTACTAAAGTATGTACCTTCAGATGTACTTAAGTATGGAGAGTACCAGTACTAAAGTATGTACCTTCAGATGTACTTAAGTATGGAGAGAAACGGTAAAAGAGAGAAGTCTTTAATAGGAGCTCATTCGTTAGTCTGACCCTGACGTCTATTCACATCATCATCAGCACAGAACACTGAAGGAGAACAGGTTCCATTAGCTAGAACCAAGCTCTGTCCAACAGGTCAAAACAAGCTCAAAATAAAGGAACAGCTGTTCCCTGATTGGTCGACTCGCTTTATGCTTCTCTCGTTTGGACATATTACGTTTTTATGCCCACACAAGTCAAAAGGAAGGACAGATTTGGCCATAATGTAGTGGAGTCAACAGTTATATATTAGAAGATATTAGAGAATATAGAAATGGTTCTAGATAGCTCCATAAAGAGTGTTGGCTATTGCAAAGTCAAACTTAACAACAAGAACCCACGAGGAGCCTTATTACAAGACAATATAGAGTTATAGAGTGTCAGATGGTGCGAAAGAGTGGAGGTGGAATGACATCAGACCTTGGACCTGGACGTGTGACGTGTAACAACAAACTCCCCACATACGGGTTCGTTGGTCGTGTTCACCAAAGCAATGCGGGACTCGTCACTGAAGATGACCCGCTGCTATTCTGAGTCACTTCATGACAGTCTGGTACGACACCACTGCAGTCTTTGGTGACGGTGACGTGGTGTTAAGGACAGTCGTGGTAACGGTCAGCGTGGATGTAGTCCTGCGTGGTGCAGCCGTCCGCCAATGGTGCTGCACTAACAGGATGACTCATGGAGGACACCACTGCTCGCTGAATGTCCCTTGTCGTGGCTGTTGGGTCAGTCAGGTACACCGATAAGCCCTTATCCTTGGTCTCTGTCATGATGTCATACCTACACACGAAGCTTCCTTCCTGCCGACAGACCTGCATAGGGAGTGTAGGTAATAACATCAAACCCTTGTTTCCTTATATAGACTGTATGGCACGTGTTGAAAAGTTAACGGTGTTGACGTACTCCATCAAACTCTGTTATTCCTAAACCGCGAGTGAAAAACGTCTCTATGAAATGGGCACTTTCAGGAAGAGGCGAATGATAAAGCGCCGCTGAAGGTGTTCCTGTAGTTCTCCCGTACAGAGACGAGTGCGCGTACTCTTGCATGAAATTCCGCTTAATTGAAAACCATCTCGGAGCTTCGCCCATATAAATCGTGTTGGATTTATAAGAGGGCTTCGGAGGAGCAGCAGTTTGGAGGTGTTTTATGAAAAGATGCCATGCTTTTTCATTGCGTTGTGATGAGAACACAAAGGAAAGATAGAGGGAGAGAGGGAGAGAGAGAGAGAGAGAGAGAGAGAGAGAGAGAGAGAGAGGTCTGTTTGAACCGGCCTGTCCCTGCAGCAGGATCCGTAAGCTGACCTGATGTGATTTCGGCCAGTAAGTGAACCTGAGCGATGCTGGAGAGTGACGCAGTGTTCGAGGTGCGAACGCAAACGCGCTGTGGCTCAGGAGGGCCGCAGAGTGGACGTGACGGACGCCTGCTGTGACCTTTCCTCGTTTCCTCTCTCTCTTTCTCTCTCTCTTCTCTCTCTCTATCTCTCTCTATCTCTCTCTCTCTCTATCTCTCTCTATCTCTCTAACTCTCTCTCTCTCTCTCTCTCTATCTCTCTAACTCTCTCTCTCTATCTCTCGATCTCTAACTTTCTCTCCCCCCCTCTTTCTCTATCTCTCTCTCTCTCTCTCTCTCTCTCTCTATCTCTCTAACTCTCTCTCTCTATCTCTCGATCTCTATCTTTCTCTCCCCCCCTCTTTCTCTCTCTATCTCTCTAGCTCTCTCTCTCGCGCTCTCTCTCTAGCTCTCTCTCGCTCGCTCTCGCTCTCTCTCGCTCTCTCTTTCTCTCTCGCTCTCTCTCTCTCTCTATCTCTCTCTCTCTATCTCTCTATCTTTCTTACCCCCCTCTTTCTCTCTATCTCTCTCTCTCTCTCTTGCTCTCGCTCTCTCTTTCTCTCTCTCTCTCTCTCTCTCTCTCTCTCTCTCTCTCTCTCTCTCTCTCTCTCTCTCTATCTCTCTCTCTCTATCTCTCTCTCTATCTCTCTCTATCTCTCTATCGCTCTCTCGCTCTTTCTCTTTCTCTCTCTCTCTCTCTCTCTCTCTCTCTCTCTCTCTCTCTCTCTCGCATGCTCGCCCTCTGTGTCTTTTATGGGAAATAGCCTTGAGCCCCTGATCACTAAATCCCCTGTCACCACAGCAAGAATAGATATTTCATCTACCAATGCAATCCGCCCAAGCCCGCCGATGAATGCGGCACCTTTCTCCGGTGCTCGGGATGCAGCTTTACTTCTGCACACCGGCCCTGTTTGTTGTTTTCTATGAGGCTTTTATTTATTTATTACATCCACCCCCCCCCACCCCCCCACGCACCACCCCTAATTTTCGGAAGGTGCCTTTGAAATTCCCATAAGCTCGGTAGCCACGTTATTCCTTTGTCCTTAAATCTGATGCTCCCAGCTTAAAAACATTCCTATAAATACAGCAGCTAAAAGGGGCTCTTTGGAACGATGGCCTGAAGGTACCGCTTTTGGGCAGCCAAACAAGATTCCAGGGAATGAGTCTTTAAACAGCCATCGCTGTAAATGGGATGTGCACGCTCTTGAAGAAACAGGCGATAGATTCATGGAGTGACTCAGAATGGCAGCGGGTCATCTTCAGTGCCGAGTCCTGCTTTTGTCTCAGTGGAGTCGGCCAACGAGTCAGTGTGTGGAGGCACCGTGGTCAGCACCAAGACAAACAGTTTGTTGTCACGTGTCCAGAAGACCTGGTGTCTCCACCTCCACCCATACCGCACCATCTGCAGGAACTGTGTGAGGGTGTTCAAGCTGCATGGGATGGATTATTACAGGACACTATTAGGAACCTCTACAGCTCCATACCGAGACGTCTGGCGTGTTGGGTTAGCAAACACGGCGGCCCAACGCCATACTGAGAGACAGACTTCTGTATGTGTAGCTCAATAAATATTGATCATATCAGTCTAAATTTATCATCAGTTATTGATCCTGGTCACCTTTATCCTCCTTCCCAACAGCACCGCACTCCCACACCTCCTTCTGGGTGCGGCTGTTTCTTGAATAATAAGTGTGTATATATAAACCTCTCCAGACAAAAGGACACCTTGTGTATTTAAGCTGGTAGTAACTTCAGTCTCCTGCAGATGGCGCTGCACGAGGATGATGGGGCTATAAATACTGTGGGGTGTGAGTGACGGGATACATAGATTGGGAAGAGGTGCAGAGAATGTCTCGTTCCATGTGTGGAAAACGCTCCAGAGCAGATGTTAATGATTGGCTAAAAGGAGGAACTGCATGTGGGCGTGGCCAAAGACCATAGTGTGAAGGAAGTAGCTGAATCTGCAGGTGTACGGTCATACGGGTCTACCAGCAGTGGCTAAAATCCCAGTCTACAGGGAACTCTCCTTGGAATTGGGCCAGGGAAGGCATCCACCAAATCTGGCCTGTAAGAGTGTCTGAACATTGATGTGGCCTACATCCAGAAACTTGTCCAGTCCATGCCAAATCCAGTCCCAGCCTCTTCCAAATAGGACTGGAGGACTAGCCTTGCAGTTCCCCAAACTACTTCCTGTTTAAGGATGGAGAACCTCCATGTAGAGTAAATGTTCTATACTAATCATACACTGAGGCCCGGAACCTTTTAGGGACCCTTGTTTATTAAACGTCCGATGCTGTAAACCATAAGCCAGAGCGCTGGCGTGAGCGCTGGCGTGAACGCTGGCATGCCTGCACCGCTGTGTCGGTAATAGGTTTTGATTTTAAAGCGCAGCTGAGTGGAATTCCGCTCTGATTGAAACTAATGGCCCTGATCTTCTTATAACATGAAGTAACGATTTACAGGGCTATTTTTCCGGAGTCCCTGCAGGCCTTTTTCCCTGGTCCTGCCTGACACACACAGCCTTCTCATGCCCGCGTTTACCGCTCGGCAGCTTATTTACAGATTGCTGCTCTTTGGTGTCCTACCATAGACGCCATGGCGAAATCCATAAATCGTAGCACAGCCCGGACCGCTCGGTTTACAGGCCTGTTTGTTTCATTTTCATTAAGAAGGTAAGTGAGTCATTGGTTTTCCAACATCAGGGGAAAAGCTGAGAAGTGTATTTAATGGAGAATGGCACAGAATGAGCTTCCGTTTGGGCGGCATGCTGGTGCAGTGGGTAGTACTGGCATCTCACAGCAGGAAGGGGCTGGGCTCAGTTCCTCGGTCAGGCGGTCATGGTCCCTTCTGTGTCTGCACGGGCTCCAGTTTAGTCCCACCATCCAAAGACATGCAGTTAGGAAAGGTGGAGATGCTATATGGCCCCAGGTGTAGGTGTGTGTGTTAATGTACCTGTCTGTGTCTGGACAGTGATGGACTGGTGACCTGTCCAGGGTGATTCTGGGTCCAGTAAGCACCATGATGGGCTCCAGTGACCTAGAAGACACAGTGTCCATTATGTTCAGGAAACTGTTTGTGTTTGATGATCTTGTGTGTTTGTTTGTTTCACCCTGTTCTTCGAAAAGGTCAGGACCCCCACAGGACCACCACAGAGCAGGTATTATGTGGGTGGAGGATCATTCTCAGCACTGCAGTGACACTGACGTGGTGGTGGTGTGTTAGTGTGTGTGGTGCTGGTGTGAGTGGATCAGACACAGCAGTGCTGCTGGAGTGTTTAGACACTGGGTCCACTCACTGTCCACTCTATTAGACACTCCTACCTTGCTGGTCCACCTTGTAGATGGACAGTCAGAGACGATAGCTCATCTGCTGCTGCACAGTGCAGTGTTGGTCATTTGCTAGTCCTTCATCAGGGGGCACAGGACGCTGCCCACAGGACGCTGCCCACAGGACGCTGCCCCACAGGACAGTTTTGGTCGGTGCACGATTCTCAGGTGGTGTCTAGCAGCACTGCTGTGTCTGATCCACTTACACCAGCACAACACACGCTAACACACCACCACCAGCCATGTCAGTATCACTGCAGTGTTGAGAATGAAGTGTTGAGTAAACCGTAGCTGCGTAGTTATAATATTCTCCTTAACGCTGTATGGAATATCACTGAGCAAAATTACAGCCGTTATTAATACCACAGGTGATTCCGGGTTAATGAACAGAGATCCGAGGGAGGCTTGATGAGACGTCCGTGCGTTTATGGGTCAAAGGTCATGCTCTGATTGATCCTTGTTTTGAGCGCTCATGTCCTGTACTCCTCTCTTCCTCTCTGTTCTCTTTCTTTGACGCAGTGAGCCAAGGGGGCATGGCGGCCGACATTTGTCCAGATCCAGGGATTCCGGAGAACGGGAAACGAATCGGCTCCAGCTTCCAGTGAGTCCTCCCCCTGCTTCTCTTCCTTGCCGCACTTGTCCGCTGTAATAGGAGCTGCATGGCTCTGTCGTAATTAGAGCCGACCCTGCTGTTTGACATATGCGGTGTGAGCCACCATGCCGCTGCGCCGTCAGGGCTAGGGACGTTAAAAGTCAAATCCTCTCAATTACCGACACCCTGGTGGAGTTATTTTGCCCCCACCCCTCTCCCTCATCCCAACCTGAATAAATTTAGTACATGCCAGTAGCAGGATTCCGGCCCAAATGTCTACCTTTGTACAGAACAGAGCCGTACAGTGCACAAGTACAGTCAAATTAGCTGAATGAATTTCATTCCGGTTGCCAGTTAGTGTTTGGTTTTTACAAAGGTGCCACTTCTATATTTCAGGGTGCCAAATTGTGTACTGCAAATGCCTGAGAGCAGAACAGGCACACACAGAAGAGGTGTAGACTCACACGCTTTCACTGTTGGTTTTACTGTGGAGTGTTTGCTATGGGGTTGCCAGATCTGCAGTTTTCCTGCCAAACTGGGCCAGTGTAAAAAAGCAGTCACCGATAAATGTCATTGGTGGAGTTTGAGCTCCTGCTGGATGGCTTTTAAGCTAAGGTTGAGCTGGAGATTTGCTGAACCTGGCAACCTAGGCAACTACAGTGCCGCTACAGTAGAGTGTAGTTGCTAAGCTAACCACAGTGCTGCTTCGGTAGAGTGTAGTTGCTAAGCTAACCACAGTGCTGCTTCAGTAGAGTGTAGTTGCTAAGCTAACCGCAGTGCCGCTTCAGTAGAGTGTAGTTGCTAAGCTTACCACAGTGCCGCTTCAGTAGTGTGTAGTTGCTAAGCTAACCACAGTGCTGCTTCGATAGAGTGTAGTTGCTAAGCTTACCACAGTGCCGCTTCAGTAGAGTGTAGTTGCTAAGCTAACCACAGTTCTGCTTCAGTAGAGTGTAGTTGCTAAGCTAACCACAGTGCTGCTTCAGTAGAGTGTAGTTGCTAAGCTAACCACAGTGATGCTTCAGTAGAGTGTAGTTGCTAAGCTAACCACAGTGCTGCTTCAGTAGAGTGTAGTTGCTAAACTAACCACAGTTCTGCTTCAGTAGAGTGTAGTTGCTAAGCTAACCACAGTGCTGCTTCAGTAGAGTGTAGTTGCTAAGCTAACCACAGTGATGCTTCAGTAGAGTGTAGTTGCTAAACTAACCACAGTGCCGCTTCAGTAGAGTGTAGTTGCTAAGCTTACCACAGTGCCGCTTCGGTAGAGTGTAGTTGCTAAGCTAACCACAGTTCTGCTTCGGTAGAGTGTAGTTGCTAAGCTAACCACAGTGCCGCTTCAGTAGAGTGTAGTTGCTAAGCTAACCACAGTGCCGCTTCAGTAGAGTGTAGTTGCTAAGCTAACCACAGTGCCGCTTCGGTAGAGTGTAGTTGCTAAACTAACCACAGTGCCGCTTCAGTAGAGTGTAGTTGCTAAGCTAACCACAGTGCCGCTTCAGTAGAGTGTAGTTGCTAAGCTAACCACAGTGCCGCTTCAGTAGAGTGTAGTTGCTAAACTAACCACAGTGCCGCTTCAGTAGAGTGTAGTTGCTAAGCTTACCACAGTGCCGCTTCGGTAGAGTGTAGTTGCTAAGCTAACCACAGTTCTGCTTCGGTAGAGTGTAGTTGCTAAGCTAACCACAGTGCCGCTTCAGTAGAGTGTAGTTGCTAAGCTAACCACAGTGCCGCTTCAGTAGAGTGTAGTTGCTAAGCTAACCACAGTGATGCTTCAGTAGAGTGTAGTTGCTAAGCTAACCACAGTGGTGCTTCAGTAGAGTGTAATTGCTAAGCTGACTACAGTGCTGCTTCAGTAGAGTGTAGTTGCTAAGCAAACCACAGTGCTGCATCAGTAGAGTGTAGTTGGTAAGCTAACCACAGTGCTGCTTCAGTAGAGTGTAGTTGCTAAGCAAACCACAGTGCAGCTTCAGTAGACTGTAATTGCTAAGCTAACCGCAGTGCTGCTTCAGTAGAGTGTAGTTGCTAAGCTAACCACAGTGCCGCTTCAGTAGAGTGTAGTTGCTAAGCTAACCACAGTGCCGCTTCAGTAGAGTGTAGTTGCTAAGCTAACCACAGTGCTGCTTCAGTAGAGTGTAGTTGCTAAGCTAACCACAGTGGTGCTTCAGTAGAGTGTAATTGCTAAGCTGACTACAGTGCTGCTTCAGTAGAGTGTAGTTGCTAAGCTGACTACAGTGCTGCATCAGTAGAGTGTAGTTGGTAAGCTAACCACAGTGCTGCTTCAGTAGAGTGTAGTTGCTAAGCAAACCACAGTGCAGCTTCAGTAGACTGTAATTGCTAAGCTAACCGCAGTGCTGCTTCAGTAGAGTGTAGTTGCTAAGCTAACCACAGTGCCGCTTCAGTAGAGTGTAGTTGCAAAGCTTACCACAGTGCCGCTTCAGTAGAGTGTAGTTGCTAAGCTAACCGCAGTGCCGCTTCGGTAGAGTGTAGTTGCTAAGCTAACCACAGTGCCGCTTCAGTAGAGTGTAGTTGCTAAGCTTACCACAGTGCCGCTTCGGTAGAGTGTAGTTGCTAAGCTAACCACAGTGCCGCTTCAGTAGAGTGTAGTTTCTAAACTAACCACAGTGCCGCTTCAGTAGATTGTAGTTGCTAAGCAAACCACAGTGCTGCTTCAGTAGAGTGTAGTTGCTAAGCTAACCACAGTGCCGCTTCAGTAGAGTGTAGTTGCTAAGCTAACCACAGTGCTGCTTCAGTAGTGTGTAGTTGCTAAGCTAACTAACCACAGTGCCGCTTCAGTAGAGTGTAGTTGCAAAGCTTACCACAGTGCCGCTTCAGTAGAGTGTAGTTGCTAAGCTAACCACAGTGCAGCTTCAGTAGAGTGTAGTTGCTAAGCTAACCACAGTGCCGCTTCAGTGGAGTGTAGTTGCAAAGCTTACCACAGTGCCGCTTCGGTAGAGTGTAGTTGCTAAACTAACCACAGTGCCGCTTCAGTAGAGTGTAGTTGCTAAGCTAACCACAGTGCCGCTTCAGTAGAGTGTAGTTGCTAAGCTAACCACAGTGCCGCTTCAGTAGAGTGTAGTTGCTAAACTAACCACAGTGCCGCTTCAGTAGAGTGTAGTTGCTAAGCTTACCACAGTGCTGCTTCGGTAGAGTGTAGTTGCTAAGCTAACCACAGTGCTGCTTCAGTAGTGTGTAGTTGCTAAGCTAACCACAGTGATGCTTCAGTAGAGTGTAGTTGCTAAGCTAACCACAGTGGTGCTTCAGTAGAGTGTAATTGCTAAGCTGACTACAGTGCTGCTTCCGTAGAGTGTAGTTGCTAAGCTAACCACAGTGCTGCATCAGTAGAGTGTAGTTGGTAAGCTAACCACAGTGCTGCTTCAGTAGAGTGTAGTTGCTAAGCTAACCACAGTGCAGCTTTAGTAGACTGTAATTGCTAAGCTAACCGCAGTGCTGCTTCAGTAGAGTGTAGTTGCTAAGCTAACCACAGTGCCGCTTCATTAGAGTGTAGTTGCAAAGCTTACCACAGTGCCGCTTCAGTAGAGTGTAGTTGCTAAGCTAACCACAGTGCCGCTTCAGTAGAGTGTAGTTGCTAAGCTAACCACAGTGCCGCTTCAGTAGAGTGTAGTTGCTAAGCTAACCACAGTGATGCTTCAGTAGAGTGTAGTTGCTAAGCTAACCACAGTGGTGCTTCAGTAGAGTGTAGTTGCTAAGCTGACTACAGTGCTGCTTCAGTAGATTGTAGTTGCTAAGCTAACCACAGTGCTGCATCAGTAGAGTGTAGTTGGTAAGCTAACCACAGTGCTGCTTCAGTAGAGTGTAGTTGCTAAGCAAACCACAGTGCAGCTTCAGTAGACTGTAATTGCTAAGCTAACCGCAGTGCTGCTTCAGTAGAGTGTAGTTGCTAAGCTAACCACAGTGCCGCTTCAGTAGAGTGTAGTTGCAAAGCTTACCACAGTGCCGCTTCAGTAGAGTGTAGTTGCTAAGCTAACCGCAGTGCCGCTTCAGTAGAGTGTAGTTGCTAAGCTAACCACAGTGCCGCTTCAGTAGAGTGTAGTTGCTAAGCTTACCACAGTGCCGCTTCGGTAGAGTGTAGTTGCTAAGCTAACCACAGTGCCGCTTCAGTAGAGTGTAGTTGCTAAGCTAACCACAGTGCCGCTTCAGTAGATTGTAGTTGCTAAGCAAACCACAGTGCCGCTTCAGTAGAGTGTAGTTGCTAAGCTAACCACAGTGCCGCTTCAGTAGAGTGTCGTTGCTAAGCTAACCGCAGTGCTGCTTCAGTAGAGTGTAGTTGCGAAGCTCACCACAGCGCTGCTTCAGTATAGTGTAGTTGCTAAGCTAACCGCAGTGCTGCTTCAGTAGAGTGTAGTTGCTAAGCTTACAACAGTGCCAATTCAGTAGAGTGTAGTTGCTAAGCTAACCACAGTGCCGCTTCAGTAGAGTGTAGTTGCTAAGCAAACCACAGTGCCAATTCAGTAGAGTGTAGTTGCTAAGCTAACCACAGCGCTGCTTCAGTAGAGTGTAGTTGCTAAGCTAACCGCAGTGCTGCTTCAGTAGAGTGTAGTTGCTAAGCTAACCACAGTGCCAATTCAGTAGAGTGTAGTTGCTAAGATAACCACAGTGCCGCTTCAGTAGAGTGTAATTGCTAAGCTAACCACAGTGCTGCTTCTGTAGAGTGTAGTTGCTAAGCTAACCACAGTGCTGCTTCAGTAGACTGTAATTGCTAAGCAAACCACAGTGCTGCTTCTGTAGAGTGTAATTGCTAAGCTAAACACAGTGCTGCTTCAGTAGAGTGTAGTTGCTAAGCTAACCACAGTGCTGCTTCAGTAGAGTGTAGTTGCTAAGATAACCACAGTGCCGCTTCAGTAGAGTGTAATTGCTAAGCTAACCACAGTGCTGCTTCAGTAGAGTGTAGTTGCTAAGCTAACCACAGTGCTGCTTCAGTAGACTGTAATTGCTAAGCTAACCACAGTTCTGCTTCAGTAGAGTGTAATTGCTAAGCTAACCGCAGTGCTGCTTCAGTAGAGTGTAGTTGCTAAGCTAACTGCAGTGCTGCTTCTGTAGAGTGTAGTTGCTAAGCTTACCCCCACAGGACCACCACAGAGCAGGTATGATGTGGGTGGTGGATCATTCTCAGCACTGCAGTGACACTGACGTGGTGGTGGTGTGTTAGTGTGTGTGGTGCTGGTGTGAGTGGATCAGACACAGCAGTGCTGCTGGAGTGTTTAGACACTGTGTCCACTCACTGTCCACTCTATTAGACACTCCTACCTTGCTGCTCCACCTTGTAGATGGACAGTCAGAGACGATAGCTCATCTGCTGCTGCACAGTGCAGTGTTGGTCATCCTCTAGTCCTTCATCAGTGGACATGGGACGCTGCCCACAGAACACATTTCTCAGTCCCGCAGTGACACTGAGGTGTCCAGCAGCACTACTGTGTCTGATCCACTCACACCAGCACCACCACCACGTCACTCATGACAACCCAAGTTATTAGAGCCAGGGTATTAATGTCTCCACGCTGAAGCGGAGAAGGAAAAGATTACGCGTCTTCAGTATTACAGGAGGACAACAGGAGACTGGTTCGTTTGGGGGACGTGCCATGCTTGCCCTGCTTTATGTCGTCAAAGCTGCGGAAGAAAGGTTGACTGGAACCGTCAGAACGGAATATGAATCGAATGTAAATGCGGCTGTTTATGTAACTAATCTGTAATGAATTGTGCGATTACATAAATCTGAATACTATAGACAAGCCGGGGCGTCCTCATGCTCTCCACAGTTCTCGAGCTCCTTCTGGAGACGCCGCCTCCTCTGCGTAGCCCGGAGTCCTGTCTGGAGCACTCAATTTAATAGAACGGCTTTGGGATGACTGAGAAAATAAGGGGGCTAAACCGGGTCCGGAAAAAAATCCTGGTTTATTGCAGGTTTAGTGACTGGAAGGCGAAAGTCCGGCTGCTGAGACAAGCGCTTCGCGAATTGCATTGCTCTCCACCACCCTTTCCAATTTGACACGAGAGAGAGAGAGAGAGAGAGACAGAGAGAGAGGCAGACAGAGAGTGTGTGAGAGAGAGAGAGAGAGAGAGAAACAGAGGGAGAGAGAGAGAGCGCAAGAGAGAGACAGACACAGAGGGAGGGAGAGAGAGAGACAGAGAGATAGAGACAGAGAGAGAGAGACAGAGACAGACATAGAGTGTGTGTGAGAGAGAGATAGAGACAGAGATAGAGAGAAAGACAGAGAGTGTGTGTGTGAGAGAGAGACACAGAGAGAGAGGCAGACAGAGAGTGTGTGTGAGAGAGAGAGAGAGAGAGACAGACACAGAGGGAGGGAGAGAGAGAGAGATAGAGACAGAGAGAGAGAGAGAGAGAGAGAGCGCAAGACAGAGACAGACACAGAGGGAGGGAGAGAGACAGAGACAGAGAGAGAGAGAGAGAGACAGACAGAGAGTATGTGTGAGAGAGACAAACAGGGAGAGAGAGAGAGACAGAGAGAGAGACAGACAGAGAGAGTGTGTGTGAGAGAGAGAGACAGACAGAGAGAGAGAGAGACAGAAACGGAGAGAGAGAGAGAGAGAGAGAGAGAGAGAGAGAGAGAGAGAGAGAGAGAGAGAGAGAGAGAGAGAGAGAGAGAGAGAGAGAGAGAGAGAGAGAGAGAGAGAGAGAGAGAGAGAGAGAGAGACAGACACAGAGGGAGAGAGAGAGACAGACAGAGAGTGTGTGTGTGTGTGTGTGAGAGAGAGAGAGAGAGAGAGAGACAAAGAGAGGGACATAGAGAGAGAGAGAGACAGACACAGAGGGGGAGAGAGAGAGAAATATATAGAGAGAGAGAGACACACACACAGGGAGAGTGAGAGAGTGTGAAAGAGAGAGAGAGAGAGACAGACACAGAGGGGGAGAGAGAGAGAAATATATAGAGAGAGAGAGACACACACACAGGGAGAGTGAGAGAGTGTGAAAGAGAGAGAGAGAGAGAGACAGAGAGTGTGTGAGAGAGAGAGACAGAGAGAGTGAGAGAGAGAGAGAAAGAGAGACACAGAGAGAGAGAGAGAGACCCCCAGGCCTGTAATGAATGTTTGTGATTTACGTAGCAGGTCGTTCGCTGACGGTCATTTCTTCTTTTCTTTTTTTTCTCCCTCAAACTCCCGCAGGGTCGGCTCCAGCATCCAGTTCTCCTGCGATGACAGCTATGTGCTGCAGGGATCAAAGAGCATCACTTGCCAGAGAGTGACTGAAACCCTGGCCGCCTGGAGTGACCACAGGCCGATCTGTCGGAGTAAGTGTGAATATGGCTCGCCCCGGCCCTGTCCCGACACTTTCTGTAAGGACATTGTCAAATCCTGTTAAGCAAGATGCGTGCCACATGCCAATGAAGGCCGAGGTGGCGCAGTCTATAGTCTTATCCAGGGTAGCATCTGGCAGAGGCCCGTGGAGTTCATATACGGGGGCGCCGCACACGCAAGAGGCATCATCTGACCACCACACTCACTACATACATTAAACCATACATGTTTGGCAAACTGCCAGATAAATCATTCTCCTTCTGTGGACACTCAAAAATTATATCTAGGCAAGAGGAAACATCTTCAGTATTGTTAGTATATCTAATATTTCTGATTTTAAGGATATTCTATGTCATAAAATAGTGATATTTCATTAAATATAAGAAATAATACATTTTTTAAATTTCATTTTAACTTTGTTCTAGCCTGGATGCTGCGGTACCTCCCGCCTGATGGCAGTAAGGTGAAGATAATATAGTAATATACTAGATAAAACATCTTAAATATTGTTAGTATATCTAATATTTCTGAGTTTGAGGATATTCTAGGAATTCTAGTCAGTTTGTTTCCAGAAAGTTGCTGTAATGCTTGAGTGCATTATGTGCTAATAGAAAATAATTAATAAAATCTGATAAAATGGCGTAAAATAGTGATATTTTATTGAATATAATAATAATAATAATAATAATAGTAATAATAATAATAATACATAATTTTTTTATTAATTTTAACTTTGTTCTGGCCTGGATGCTGCGGTACCTCCTGCCTGATGGCGGTAAGGTGAAGGTAATATAGTAATATACTTATATATATATATATATATATATATATATATATATATATATATATATATATATATATATATATATATATATATATATATATTTCTGATTTTAAGGATATTCTAGGAATATTAAGTCACATTTTAAGTCAGTTTGTTTCCAGAAAGTTGCTGTAATGCTTGAATGCGTTATCTGCTAATAGAAGATGATTCATAAAATCTGATAAAATGTCATAAAATAGTGATATTTCATTAAATATAAGAAATAATAATAATTTTTTGTATTAATTTTAATTTGGATGCTGCAGTACCTCCTGCCTGATGGCAGTAAGGTGAAGATAATATAGTAATATACTAGATAAAACATCTTAAATATTGTTAGTATATTTTAATATTTTAATATTAATATATTTCTGATTTTGAGGATATTCTAATAAATAATATATTTTTTTAAATGTTAACTTTGTTCTGGCCTGGATGCTGCGGTACCTCCTGCCTGATGGCGGTAAGGTAAGGGTAATATACTCGTAGAATAAGACATTTTCAACATCATGCTACGGTTACTTAAAATAGTGGCGTTCTATTAAAATCATGAAACTGTATATGATGGTAAATGATGTCAGATGCAAAACTTGTTGGCTCTTTTGTCACAGACAACAAAGTCATAGGATGTACAACAGCCTGTCTGCAGCCTTCGTTCTTTGTTTCCATCTGCATTCGGCCCTTTCATGCATCCGTCTAGCAAATTAATTAGACGTGATGTTTGCTTTAATTACGCTCAGTCATTTTGAGTGCCTACCCACGGTGCCTCTCTTCACATCTCAAAAAATGCACTAACCTGGACAGAAACCTCATTTAAATACACAATTTCAACTTTAATTAAAGTTTTGTTTGCTTTTCGCAAACATGAATGTCTTCGCGCCGCACTGTGGTGAATTGATGAGCAGGAGGAAGAGGAAAGGAATCTGGCGAGAGCTCGTTCAAGCACAAGATTCAGAACCCGGGGAGTTAGGTCCCTTATGTTTCGAAGTTTATGAGGAGTTCAGAAAGTCGAATCAAAAATGTGACCAGGGTTCTTATGACCATTTGGGCTTGACAAAACAATGATTGATAGGCAGTCAAAGTGTCTTTACCATCAGAACAGAGCCTTATATCTCAAAACAAGAAAACAAGAAGTCTCTTTGAAGAAACATTTTTAATATTAAAGTATATTGAAAATGACATTGTTATTATTACGTTATTATTGTGTGTATGTAAATCATTCTCCTTCTTTGGACATTGAAAATTATATATATATATATATTGTCGCTGTCCAAAGAAAAACATGTATCTCCAAAATGGCAACTTTACAGGAGAGGCCAAAAACCTCATTCAATTTTAATGTAAGTCAATGGAACCAGACGTCTTCCCAAGCAGTTTTGGGCCATTTCTGTTGGTCCATTCATCATGAGATTCTCACTCAGTGTAAACAGCAGCTGATGTGTTCAAATGATGCATAAAAGCCAAAATGGACAAAACTGGAGATACATGGAGATGGAGAACTGGATATATATATATATATATATATATATATAGATATATATATATGTGTGTGTGTATATATATATATATATATATATATATATATATATATATATATATATATATATATATATATATATATGAGATAGAGAGAGAGAGATATAGATAGATAGAGAGAGAGAGATATATTCACATTTTAAGTCAGTATTTATTTAGTCAGCATAAGATATATATATATATATATATATATATATATATATATATATATATATATATATATATGTATATATATATATATATATATATATATATATACATACATAATTTTTTTCAAAGCCATACATGTTTCGCAAACTGCCAGATAAATCATTCTCCTTCTTTGGACATTGAAAAAAAATTATTTATATATATATTTAAAACAAGTATAAGTAAACAAAACATTCCAACAAACAATATAAGCCAACAAACAAAAACATTCAATACACGAGCGTACGTATTAATAACTAGACAACCTTCAAGAATCTTTTGAGAATCTTTTATTATAACAGGTTCATAATGAGAAATATTTTAAATAATATAGATTATCTATATTTATGATGGTTTCACTTGCCAGTTTCCCTATGTATGGCTTATGATGCTTTTAGAAATCATGAAACAACACAAATAATATTAATGGCTCTCATTATTGGTTCTCATAAAGAGTGCTTACCATCTATTTCCATTTTTCTTTTAAAAAAATGATGATTAACATCACCTACTTTTCACCCTACATGTACTGCAGCTGGGTACATCGCGGAACACTCCTGAGTGATTTTCGTCTAATTAATGAAGCTGGGCTTTGTTCTGCTGTTCTGCCACATGCGCCTTAGACCCAGTTCCAACCCCCTATACAGGTTTTTGATTTCCTTTGCGGCTCTAATTTACAACCTCAAACGGGTCTTTACAATCAGGGTGCTTTCCAGACTCGCTAAAAACCGCAGCGATAAAACCACTTCTCAGGAAACGCAGCTACAGACCAATCTCCAATCTGCCCTTTCTGGGCAAAATGATAGAGAACGCAGGGCACAATCAGTTAAATGCTTCACTTCTACATAACAATACATATGAAATATTTCAGGCAGGCTTCAGGTCAGGCCACAGTACAGAAACAGCCTTGGTAGAGTTAGTCAATGACCTCAGAAGGAACGCCTAGTAACAATCCTTATCCTGTTGGACCTTACCGCTGCATTCTTATCATTCTATACTATATATATTTAACCTACTGAAAAATCAGATCAGACTTTCTGGAAATGTACTGGTGGTCTTGTAGACAGTTATTTTGTTAAACCTCTGTGAATGTGTCACAGGAAAGCATGGCATTTGCTGTGGCGTACCACAGGGCTCTATTCTAGGGCCACTTGCTTTTCTATTTTATGACTCCCTTGGCCCACCTTCATTGGTTCATCAGCAAACATGGAGTCAGCAAGTTTGAGGATACACAGGTTTACATCCCTGTTGCATGAGAAGATAGAAATATTGGTGATCGGCTGGTTAATTGTTGATCAGTTACAATCAATTGGATGAACAAGAATTTCTTGAAAACTAACGAAGATAAAACTGAAATCCTTTAAAGACATTTGTTGCAGCCATAGTAACAATCCGTTTTTGCTTCCTTTAAATGAAGATGCAATGAATGAATGAATGAACGAACAAGTGGTTTTTTTTCATAAACTCCTAAAAGCGGTTCTTTAAGTGGAATGGTTCTGTTCAGAACCTTGGAATCTGTATTAAGGCATGCTTAAATGGTTCTTCTGAAAGAACTCTTGCATATGACACACAGCAACAAATCTTGGCAAGTGAAATGATGTATAGTTGAAATCTTTTCTACTAGATATCATTTGATGCACACCAAGTGGAGATGATTGTAAGCAAACTGGGAGGTCTGGCGACCTGCATGACCTTATTAATATTATTACTGCATTCATTAAAGGCTGTCGCTTTCTGTTTAACCATTTCAGAAAGTCTTTCATGGCTGAAAGGCAGAACTTAAAGTGAAATGTTAGTAGTGCCACACAGTCCAGGTGCGTCAGAGGCAAAGAACTTGGACCGACTCGCACAGAGCTAAAAGTCAGATGAACGAGGGACAGGCTAAGGTCAGAACCAGGGTGGTCAGGCAGCGAGGCAACCAGAGTAGATGATGGCGAGGAGAGCAGTCAGAGGAGCGAAAGGAGTTAAGAGCCAGAGAGTAGATCAGAACGAGGAAGCCAACAGGGATAAGGAAGAAAGCGGAGGTGAAGGAACAATGGGAGTCAAAAGCCAGAGTCGAGATAAGCACAGGAGAAACGCTCAGTAATGTAAATAGGGTTTGGCAAAACTTCACTGTGTGTGTTTAGTGTGTGTGTGTTTAGTGTGTGTTTAATGTGTGTGTGTTTAGTGTGTGTTTAATGTGTGTGTTTAGTGTGTGTGTGTGTGTTTAGTGTGTGTGTTTAGTGTGTGTTTAATGTGCGTGTGTTTAGTGTGTGTTTAATGTGTGTGTGTTTAGTGTGTGTGTGTGTTTAGTGTGTGTGTTTAGTGTGTGTGTGTTTAGTGTGTGTGTGTTTAGTGTGTGTTTAGTGTGTGTGTGTTTAGTGTGTGTTTAGTGTGTGTTTAGTGTGTGTGTGTTTAGTGTGTGTTTAGTGTGTGTGTGTTTAGTGTGTGTTTAATGTGTGTGTGTTTAGTGGGTGTGTTTAATGTGTCTGTGTTTAGTGTGTGTGTGTGTTTAGTGTGTGTTTAATGTGCGTGTGTTTAGTGTGTGTTTAATGTGTGTGTTTAGTGTGTGTGTGTGTTTAGTGTGTGTGTTTAGTGTGTGTTTAATGTGTGTGTGTTTAGTGGGTGTGTTTAATGTGTCTGTGTTTAGTGTGTGTGTTTAGTGTGTGTGCGTGTGTGTGTGTGCTTAGTGCGTTTATCTGTGTTTAATGTGTGCGTGTGTTTAGTGTTTAGTGTGTTTAGTGTGTGTTTATTGTGTGTGTGTGTGTTTAGTGTGTGTGTGTTTAGTGTGTGTGTGTGTGTGTGTTTAGTGTGTGTTTAATGTGTGTTTGTTTAGTGTGTGTGCGTGTGTGTGTGTGCTTAGTGCGTTTATGTGTGTTTAATGTGTGCGTGTGTTTACTGTTTAGTGTGTGTGTGTTTAGTGTGTGTTTAATGTGTATGTGTTTAGTGTGTGTGTGTGTGTGTGTGTTTAGTGTGTGTTTAGTGTGTGTGTGTTTAGTGTGTGTGCGTGTGTGTGTGTGCTTAGTGCGTTTATGTGTGTTTAATGTGTGCGTGTGTTTAGTGTGTGTGTGTTTAGTGTGTGTTTTATGTGTGTGTGTGTTTAGTGTGTGTTTTATGTGTATGTGTTTAGTGTGTGTGTGTTTAGTGTGTGTGTGTGTTTAGTGTGTGTGTGTGTTTAGTGTGTGTGTTTAGTGTGTGTGTGTGTGTGCTTAGTGCGTTTGTGTGTTTAATGTGTGCGTGTGTTTAGTGTTTAGTGTGTGTGTGTTTAGTGTGTCTGTGTGTGTGTGTTTAGTGTGTGTGTGTGTGTGTTTAATGTGTGTGTGTTTAGTGTGTGTGTGTGTGTGCGTGTTTAGTGTGCGTGTGTTTAGTGTGTTTAGTGTGTGCGTGTGTTTAGTGTGTGTGTGTGTGTGTGTGCGTGTGTTTAGTGTGTGCGTGTGTTTTGTGTGTGTGTGTGTGTGCGTGTGTTTAGTGAGTGTGCGTGTGTTTAGTGTGTGTGTGTTTAGTGAGTGTGCGTGTGTTTAGTGTGCGTGTGTTTTGTGTGTGTGTGTGTGTGCGTGTGTTTAGTGAGTGTGCGTGTGTTTAGTGTGTGTGTGTTTAGTGTGTGTGCGTGTGTTTAGTGTGTATGCGTGTGTTTAGTGTGTGTGTGTGTGTTTAGTGTGTATGCGTGTGTTTAGTGTGTGTGTTAAGTGTGTGTGTGTGTGTGTGTAAGCAGACTAGTAGATTGCGAACAGCTGTGCTAGTACTCAGGTGACCTAGAACAGGAATGATTGGTATACAGGGGACATGTGGGTGTGACGTCATCGGGTGATGCACTTTGGAAAATGGAGTTTGGGAGAGCCAGGGAAACCCGGAAGCGTGACAAGGTGCTGAATGGTCAGAATAGAATCAAATTAAACACAAAAATATAATTAATAACTCAACATCAAAGGAGCTGAGTCAAACAAACAAACAAACAAACAAAAATACAGATTAGTCTCCTTAGAAATACAGGACTTATGATTTGAAAGCACTCTGAGAAGTCCAAACCCATCGCCGCGTCCCTAAGCACATGTACCTGACTAAACGTAGCTAGGTGCTACCCACCTCTGCTAAAATATGATAAGAAGACAATGTGAAGGTTTAAGCTTTATTGTTAGAGCTTATGGAACTCTTTGAAGACTCTTTGTTAGAAATTGTTCGGCAAAAAAGGTCTCCGACTCTCTACAGAGCTGTCTTCGGTTTAAATACAAATTCCCAAATTTATCCCAACTCTACCGTAGAAGTAGGCCAATAAATGAATTAGCTGGGAGAATTGTTCACTGGGATTGTGTTAAAGACCACCCTGCTAAACAGTGAGGTGGGGTGCCCTGCTTTTCGAAGCTTCAGCAACTTAACTTTATCACAGTGCATAATGAGTCATGCAGAGTAACCTCCTCGCTCATACGGACCAAACTGAAATCAGCAAAAATCATGGTTATGGGATTTTCCCCTCTGTCCCCCAGGGCTGTTTAGGTGCTGCCGAAGGGGCTGATTCTGTTCCAGAGCCTCAGTGTTCATTTTCATTTTAGGCTACCTTCAATCAGGTAGTTTACACCAAGCTACTATATTCATGTACAGCTCTGTACATAAGAGCCCACTGCGGATTCTTCTTAAATCAGCATCTCCACATGTACAGCAGGTTCTCAGTGAGGAACCGAAGGTTGGGTTCTGCTTTACTGGTTCATAAGAACAAGGTCCAGCAGCAAACACACAGGACAACACAGCTACAGACTGGCAGAGGGCCAAACCCCCTCTCTACTGACCGTGATGAGGGCCACCTCATTCCAATGCCCCTTACCCACCGTAAGATGACCTCAGGTGACCTACAGAGAGACTGGAGAGTGGTGGCTGGGGTGAAACGCACAGCTAGCATGGTTCTAAAAACAGGCTTCTGGAGGACATTAGTGATTTTCTAAATAAACAGATCTAATACAATATCTGATCTGGAGTTTGGGAGACATGGTTCCAGTAGAGTAGAGAATCAAACAGAACTGAGGGATTCTGGTCCAACACAAACCCAGAACCTGCACACCTAGAGACGCTAATCATTATCAGGTGGGCTCTTACATTCTTCCAAAGTGGAATTATGTAACGGAGCTGTTGTTGCTTCTGTTTGCTGTGTGGAGTGCCATGTGCAAGCTTGTGAGATGAGCTGAACTATACTGAAGAATATACTCCTCACTTATCAGCCATTCACCTCTTCGAGTGTCTTTCTAGAAGTGAAGTGAACCTTAAAACGTTTTTAGTGTCGTTCTTGGATCTTATGCATCATTAGTTGCGTTGTATTCTCTGGTTTATTACTGTTTTTTAAGACAAGCATGACATTTGATATGGTGTTCCACAGGGTTCTAATCTTGGGCCACTCTTATTTCCATTATTTGTTGCAATTTGGTCATATCAGTGAACATGGGCTTATGTTAACAGTATAATTAAGTATTATTAAATAAATAATTATTTATATAAATAAATTATTATTATTATTATTATTACTGGTCTGAGAGTGGAATTACAGACCATAATTCCATCTAATAATTTAGCCACTTTTTTGCCAGTTTGTATTGGTCTATTTCAGGAAATGCAACTAAATCTTCTTATTTTATAGGTTTTTTTTAATTAATTTTTTTAGTTTGGTTTTTTTTTTTAATGGAATTCACCAAAATTATATAATGAATAGCGTAACATAGTGAAGTGTTCGTTCAAACATTTTGGAATTTCTTTTTTTTTTTTTTTTTTGTGGAAAGAAACTTTTTTTTGCATCGTTTTTGGTGCTTATGTTACAAAAAAAAATTCTATGAACAGAGGAACCATATACAACACATTCATTCATCAACCTAATGAACTATTTCATCATACAGAGGATGTTTTATGCATGCATATGTTTCTTCAAGTGCTCAGCGGTCTTTAGTAAAGACCCCTGGAGAACCATATTTTCAGGAGTGCATGAATTGCTGACATATGTCAACATGTGACCTTTTGTTCACCTCATCACATCATCACTTATTCCAAACAGTCCTATGTCAGTAAACCCACCTCATCATATTCCACTTGATCCAAACATGAAAACTTCTTTTGGAATATTCAGCATGGAATATTCAGCACCCCACGCCCCCCGACCCACCCACCCCCCCCACAAAAAAACTACACCAATGAGATGGACAGAAAACCCACTAATGTTATCGGTGTTGGGCTAAACAAGCTGTTACTTCCAAGCATCATATTAGCCCTGAAATTCCACACCACTGCCTTCCTAGTCCTCCCTGAGGAACCCGCTCGTCAGCGGGAGATGTTTTCCCAGGATGCATGTAAGGGTTAAGCTGAGACCTGGCCCGGTTGCTGTCCTGAAAGGCAGAGAGGACACAGGCTCCCTGAAGACATTAATCAAAATTAAATACGGCAGGATTTCAGACCTTCAGGCGGAAGAGTAACCGTGTTTGACAATTTCTTTGCGCGGCTCCTCCACATGCCTGATTGATCCCGACACTTTTTGTCTCGGCATCGCCAAGTACCCTCTTTAAAGATCACACTTAAATACCCCCCTCCCCCCTCTATCCAGGGATGAGTTGGGGGGCCGAAGGTATGAAACGGAAAGTTAAAAAACTCTTTAGCCTCATGATTTAATAATTCCCTGCGGGTTTTCTTTTCTCCGCCGCACCTCTTGAAGAGAATCATTGGTGATCTCCAGAGATTATTTAGACTTAATTACAGACTACGTTGCAGACCTGTAAATGAGGAATGGCTCCGTTTGACTCTTCCTTGTTCATTCACCATGCCGGCTGTTGGGTAATTAGCGAGCCTTCCGGTTTTAGCCGATCGTGTGCAGCATTCATTTGCAGCTCCGCGGACGGGGCCAAAAGCCACCACAGATCCCAAAGACTTGTGAATGAAGAAAAGATTATTTATTTATTTATTTATTTATTAAATAATAGTTAAGCAGTTCTTTTCATCTGTAGCTGCTAATCATGAAGCCACACCGCTGATACCACTCACAGTAAGTACTTGCAGCTACGACTCAATCATGATCCTTGTTTGCTTCTTGTGAATGAAGAAGCTGAGAAGTTAATGATGTTTACAGCTTAGCATGCAAACAATGAATGAATGAATGAATGAATGAACAGGGGCCATTTTCATACGTTCTTGAAAATGGTTCTTTAAGTGGAATGGTTCTACTTAGAACCTTGAAATCTATATGGAAGCCTTTCATGCGTAAATGATTCTTCTGAAGGAATACTTACATATGATACATAGCTAAAATTAATATCTAGGCAGAAAATTTGATTATATATATATATATTAAATATTAGATATTTTATTTTATATCTATCTATCTATCTATCTATCTATCTATGTGTGTGTATATATATATATATATATATATATATATATATATATATATATATATATATATATATATATATATATATATATATATAATAAATAAAATGAGTATAGTTAAATGAGTAATAAAATATATATACTGTAGTATATATATATATATATATTATATATATATATATATATATAAACAGATGGAATATATATATTTATCCTATAACTATATTTAACTATACTCATTTTTTTTTTTTTTTTTTTATATATATAAAAAAATGAGTATAGTTAAATGAGTTGAGTATAAATATATTTATTTCACCTGTTTTAATTCCCCAGTATTAAGAAGAAATAAAGACAGGTTGGAAAAATATCATGCAAAAACCATAAACAATGTTAATTTTTGGTACATGAACCACTCAACCTACATACCGTCGCTGTCAGAAGAAAAACATGTATTCCAGGCTGAATTTTTTTATATCTTAGTCACATCATTGCTGTGCAGAATGTGGAAATTTCATAAAGAATGGCCCGTTAACTGTGGCCCAAAGCTCTGGAAAAAAATCCTCGTTGAATTCATTCAAGCAAATGAGGTTTATGAGAATCCTGTAAAGTTCTTTGGACGATATTGATGTACTTTGGACAGCGACGATATGCAAATGTTTCAGGAAGAATTTTTAGATGTAGTTTCATTACTGCAGAAGTGATAGCAAGTGAAGGCCCGTTAACTGTGGTCAGTATCTCTAATCTCCCTCAATTCTGAGCTTGTGAGAATCTGTGCTCTTTAGACACTTACATAGAAGAGAAGAAAAAACGTAATAGTGTTAGAATATTTTACATTAGTCTTATTCTGAGAAATTGAAATACATTGACATCATTTAAGATGTTTTAACTTGCAATTGCAATTAAGTGTTTTATGCCTTCATAAAGTCGTTCATACACAATGAGATCTGGCATGTAAGATTATCTTAGAACTAGTTGACATATGTTTTATCGTACTTCCAGACATTGTTCTCGTTTTAAGTCAAATCAAGTCAACATTTATTTATATGGCGCCTTTTACAACAGATGTATCACAGAACAGCTTTACAAAGAATCTGATGTCCGAGTCCCCCAGTGAGCATCCAAGTCGACAGAGGCAAGTAGAAACCCCCTCAGTTCAAAAGTAAGAGACCTCCAGAGGAACCAAGACTCTACAGGAGAACCCATCCTCCTCGGGTCAACACCAGATACAAGACAAGTCGAGTGAAGGAGCGTTCAGTGTCTGTAAGGTGGAGGAATGAATGTCTGATTAGTCTGTAGTTAAGTAGGTGGGTTATTGGATGGGTCAGCAGGTCGCAGGCCAAGCTCCCACAGTGCAGGACAGCCAGGAGCTCCGTGGTGGTTAAAGGAAAGCAGTGGCTCCCAGTCAGAGCAGATGTAGCAACAGCATCAGACCGCACAGGATGGGCAGCAGTTCAGCTCAGACAGAGAGATCAGACAGACTGTTAGCTCTGACAGAAGACCTGAACACACTATACGGCTGGCTTTGTAAGCCAAATTTCATCACTGTGTTGCCAGATACGTTCAAGCACATTTCTTAAAATAAGCTAACTTATCTGCCACTACAGTGGAAAACTATTTATCTTACTAAAACCACCATAAAGAAGAATGACTTATCTTTAAATTAGTTTACAAAAATCTCAAAATTAGAATTGTAAGATGTAGCACGTAGGTATGAGACAATATGACTTACTAGAGATGATCTTTTGTGGTGTATTCCCAAATCTCATTTCCAAAAGTGGCTCTTCTGGGGAACTCACATGGTTCTTCTATGGCAGTACTCTGTGTTTTAGTGCAGTGCAGCTCAGTACCAGTAACATTCAAACTCTTCTCAGTCCTGGAGAGAAAGTGTTGTTTATCGAGCAGTCCACTGCTTGGGGGTTAAAATGGATTATTGTGGTGTTTCGCGTTTGATGAGCCTCTTTATGAGGATCTTTTTTTTTTCCTGTTGTTTGGGGGCTGCATTCCCAGAGCTTCCAGAGTGCTTTCAGAACGTCCTCAAAGACGAACGTGAATTCCCCATTTGAGAATATCTGCAGCCTAATCTCCTCGCATCTCTACCTTTCCAAAGCTCTGGCAGTGTCCCGCCGAGGATCAGATGAGGCCACGGTAAAAGCGCCAGCGTGCTCTTTCAAGCTGCCAAAGAAAATCCTCGACTAAACGCAAGGGACGGCGCGCAGATAACTCCCGCTCAGAATAGGCCCAGAGAAAGACGGCAAATATGAGCAAGCTACGTCAGTGATGGAAATCGTGCAGAGAGGCGTAAACCGTAAATGAGGCTGGATTAGTTGATCGCTCTTTTCAACGTTCCCAGATAATAATAAAAACGATGTCCTGAATCTGGCAACATGAGGCCGTATGGTAAGAGTGATGGACAACGTTGGTAGAGTTGCTCAAAAAGTTATTATATAACTATATAAAAGTTAAAATGTGGTGGGTGTGGCGCAATGGATAACACCGCTAACCTCCAGGGCGCTACTACTCCATGTGGGAGACTGGGGTTCATTTCCCAGTCTGGGTTACTATGCTCTGCTACACCAATAAGAGTCAGTGAGCAGGATTCCTAATACCAGACTGGCCTGTATGTAATATGATTACCCTTCAGTGGGTCGCTCTGGATAAGGCTGTCAGCTAAATGCCCATAACGTAGCATCAGTTACTTCTTACACACTTTAATTTGGCTACTTTTCTTATAACCTTCTAGAAAAAGTCATCTTACTACTAGGGGCGGGCAATATGGTGATGGTTTTATCGATATTGTGATTAATTCTGGGCGTATTGTGGATATAACAGTTTCATTAGGCCTGTCGAATTTGATTGATGCAGTGCAGGTTGTATAGTTTTACATTAAGTACATTAGTTAACATGAAGTAACACTTTAACAGTGGTTGGGCAGTTATGGGGTTGGAGGTTAGGGAACCAGCCTTGTGACCGTAGGGTCACCATTTTGAGTCGCTGGACCGAAAGGACATGACTGAAGTACACTTGAGCAAGGCACAAACCCATTACTGCCTCCTGGGCGCTAGCATGGATGGGGCTTATCTTGTGTTAAAGTGGTAGTAACGTCAGGCTCCTGCAGGTGGCGCTGCAAGAGGATGATGAGGCTATAAATACCTGCGGGGTGTGAGTGACGGGATCCATAGATTGGGAAGAGGTGCTACAGTGCAGGGAATGTCTCGTTCCATGTGTGGAAAACGCTCCAGAGCATGATCCGCTGATGTGGGCTTGTATACAGCTTTTTGATCGGATGTTCGGATTCCGAGCAGGAAGGAATTTTTCCGGAATTTTTTCCCATAGAGAATGAATAGGGTTAAAAAACGCGTGCCAATCTAACCTACTCCCGCTTGACCTAGAGGCACCAAATCGGATACACTGGCTCGAGGGCCAGCCCCGAGCAGGAATTTAGTGTTGGATTGACCCGCACTCGTCCGTTTCTCTTTCCTTTCGCATCCCTCTTTCCTCTAATAGTGAATGAATAGGACGGAAAATTGTTTGCACACATACTCTACTCCCACGCGACCTAGAGACTCCAAATCGGATACAATGGCATTCAGTGATGGATTGACCTGCACTCGTTTATTTCTCTTTTTTTTCCCTGCATCCTTTGTTCCTCCCTTAGAGTCTCAGTCATTTTTGGACCTACCTAAAACCGGCTGTGCCGTTCGCCCGAGAGGCGAGAACTTTACATACACACTAAGGCAGGCCCCTAAGCGCTAATCCACAGCCATACTGACCTGCACTCCTCTATCTGTCCTTTATTCATCCCTCGCTCCTCCCATAGAGTCCCAGTCATTTTTGGACCCCTCTAAAGCCGGCTGTTTAGTTCTGCGTAGAGGCGCGTAACTTCACATACACACTAAGGGCAGATCCCCTAACACTAGTGCACAGCGATACTGACCCGCACTCGTCATTTATTCATCCCTCGTTCCTCCCACAGAGTCCCAGTCATTTCTGACCCAAACCAAGCAGTAATGCTTTCATTCGCCCAAGAGCCACCAAACTTCACATACTCACTAAGGGTAGGCCCCCAGACGCTAATCCACAGCCATACTGACCCGCACTCCTCTATCTGTCGTTTATTCATCCCTCGCTCCTCCCCTAAAGTCCCAGTCATTTTCGACCCAAACCAAGCACTAATGCTTTCCTTCGCTCGAGAGCGACCAACCTAAGGACAGGCCCCCAGACGCTAATCCACAGTCATACCGACCAGCACTTGTTTACTCATCCCTCGTTTCTCACTGAGCAAGCTGCGCAACCATCCCGTGTTTCCTTCAGGAAATGCACTTTTGTAGTTATTAATACTGCCCATCTCACCTCACTGCTTGGTACTCTCAAACACCTCTACCTGTGTCTTCAGCAGCTGTAAGGTATAGGTGAAAGGTCAGCAATTCTTACAGCACTGTGTTTAGACAGACGTAATCAATCAATCAGAGAAAAAAATCATTATTCAAAAGGCCTGCCAGAATCTTCACCTTTGAACAAGACAAGGCCAGATGTGGCTGATTAAAAATATGAACAGCTGATGAAACTGGCCATGAGGAACAGTCCAGGATTGAGAGCGGCCTCAAAATGAACACTTCAGGAAGAAATGCAAAGCTCACAGAGCTGTTCCAGACTGGAAATCGGGTCTGTTCAGGAGAGGCTGGGTTTCTCTCTTCCTCAGCTCGGCAATCTTCATCCATCAGTTTCATATTAGCGTGAATAAGTGTTTTGACAGATTGCCCTCCAAGTTTGCACTGCTCTGATGTGAAGTTATGCAGGCAGGTAGCACATCCTTGAGTTAACACACATCTGAGCAAACTTCAGTGTGGCATTTTTCGGAATACAATTTCTCTGTACAATATAATTAATTTATTCTGTTATTGCCAGCTTACACTGTCTCCATCCTCACCCGATTCCTTGTTTACCTTGTCCTTTTGTTTCTGCTTCTGTTGTATTTGGTCTCCAGCTCCTTCCTGTCTCCGCTCTCTTGCCATGCCCCTCACCTGTTTCTTGTTAGTGGTTCCTCACATTCCCATGTGCTCCACGTCAGCCTTTGTGCTTATATACCCCGCCCCTCTGTATCCCCTTGTTTTTGTCCGGCATTATGGTTGTTGTGTTACTGCAAATTGGAGCAAAAATCTACAGCACCAGTCAAAACTTACGAGACGACTTCTTATAGAAGGTTCTCCTTATGTGTATCTTAAAGCTTCACTGTAGAATGAAAGTGAAGACACTAAACTATAAACTAACACTTATGGAAGCCTCCAGAGTGGACCTTTACAGGAGGAGGAACCAGCTTCCTTACCCTGCAGTGGAGCTGATAGAACAAGGTTTATTACTAAGTAGGTTTGGAGCAATTCTATTGGTCGGTCCATCATGAATATTCACTAACCTGAAAGGAGAACTAGAGCTTTTACACTGTGCAGAAAAAGAGATCAAAGTTTTTACACCACTAAATATATATTAGAGGTGGAGATATGGAGGAGGATCATACTGTGTACATCAGGAGTAGATGTGGTGTATCAGGATATGGACTGGTTCAGACTCTCATCAGGTGGAGCTGTTAAGACTGTAGAGTCTTTAGGATCACCAACACCATCCGTTTAGAGGGGTGTTTGACTGGTATAGTATAATATTGTAAAAAATATTGTAGTTGTTATTTTATGCCAGATATTTCAGTCATTTTCTTCATTCAGTGTTCTCTGTAAAGGGATGTGTTGCTTATTGTTTACTTTGGAAGTGATCAAAATTTAAGCAGTGTTTTTTGATTGAATCCCATGAAATCCCAAATATATGACGCCCTAAGACATATTATCCAATAACTACAAGCTCCACAATGCAATGCAAAGTAGTGCCTAGTATCCATTTAGGCCTGCTGGTGGGTCCTGATCTTTTGAGGGGTTAACATGTGTGGCATTTATCCTAAAACCTTCTTGTCTTTTTGGTTTTATGCACCAAAACCCTCAGAATTATTTACATGATCATTTTCCAACCTCTCTTTATTCCCTAGGGTTGGACAGGCTGCTTTTGTTTCTAGTGCCTTCAAGACTGATATACACCAATTGGCCACTACATTAGTTACACCTCCATGTAACTACACTCGCTGTCCATGTTATCAGCTCCACTGACCATATAGGACACTCTATAGGTGTACAGTTCCAGACTGTAGTCCATCTGTTTCTCTGTGTACTGTTTTACCCTGTTCTTTAATGGTCAGGACCCCCACAGGACCACCACAGAACAGGTTTTGTGTGGGTGGTGGATCATTCTCAGCACTGTAGTGACACTGACGTGGTGGTGGTGTGTTAGTGTGTGTGGTGCTGGTGTGAGTGGATCAGACACAGCAGTGCTGCTGGAGTGTTGAGACACTGTGTCCACTCACTGTCCACTCTATTAGACACTCCTACCTTGCTGCTCCACCTTGTAGATGGACAGTCAGAGACGATAGCTCATCTGCTGCTGCACAGTGCAGTGTTGGGCATCCTCTAGTCCTTCATCAGTGGTCAGTAGACGCTGTTGTGGTGGATAGTTTGGGTTGGTAGACGATTCTCAGTCCATCAGTGACACTGAGATGTCCAGATGTGTCTGATCCACTCACACCAGCACCACACACACTAACACACCACCATCCTATCAGTGTCACTGCAGCGCTGAGAATGATCCACCACCCACATACTACCTGCTCTGTGGTGGTCCTGTGGGGGTCCTGTCCATTGAAGAACAGGGTAATACAGTATACAGAGAAACAGATGGACTACAGTCTGGACCTGTAGAACTACAGAGTGTCCTATATGGTCAGTGGAGCTGATAACATGGACAGTGTGTGTAGACACAAGTAGGTGGGACTAATGAAGTGGCTAGTGCATGTATATGAATGATGTAGGCTGGATATGCAGATTTATGCAAATGTGTTGCTTTTTAATGACATCACAACAACACTGAAGGCAAACACATCATACGCGTCTCCGTATATGAACTGGGGAGTGAAAGGCGTCATTTGGCTCTGCCTCAGTTTGACATCCTCTTGCTTGTTTTTCTCTCCCCTCCAGCGAGAACATGCGGCTCCAACCTGCGGGGTCCGAAGGGCATCATCACGTCTCCGAATTACCCCGTCCAGTACGAGAACAACGCCCACTGCGTGTGGGTCATAACGGCGGTGGACCCGGAGAAGGTGAGTCTGCAGTGTTTGAGTATCCCGGAAAAAGCTTCGGAATGAATGGTTATGAGGGAGAGGAGACCTTTCAGAGAGGAGTCAGAACATGCTGCATAGCGCGGAGTACAGACGAGCCTCCGAGAAACACGAGGCTGTAGTCTTGCATAAATGTCAGGGAAACAGTCTGAAGAAGTCTCCGCGCCCATGAGGCGTAGTGGCCCCCCAGGTTTTCGCATGGAGCGTTCGACCTCGTTCCCCGGTTGTCTAAATTATTACCGTCACCTCCATCTCTGGGCCTGATTAGCTTTAGCTGCGTATCTCCAGCTGTAGAGCACTTGCATTATGATTTTAACAGACCTTGGTGACCTTGCGGCTAGCGCAGGTGCTTCATTTAGCCATAGACACTCAGATACTATCAGAAACACAATAGACGTGCATACTGGACAGATCTATGTCCCCTTCCCATTGCATTTGATGTACAGTCAGTTTATGCATGCATGGCCTGATCTGATTGGATCTGAAGAGATTTGCATTCGCTTCTGACACTGGAAATTAAACGAGTGCACCGTCACCGTGATTCTCCCACTAATGGAGGTTTCTATTCACCTATCGTCAAAAGAATAGTTGCACAGATCACTGCACCCAGAAGGAATCAGCTGGCAGGAATGAAACTTGGTGGGTGGGGTTGACATTGTGAGACATGCAACTGAGTGAGCGGTGAGCAGAGATGTCCTCCATGAGTCATCCACGTCCTCCATCCATGTCCTCCACGACGCCAAAGACTGCAGTGGTGTCGTACCAGACTGTCATGGAGTGACTCAGAATGGCAGTGGGTCATCTTCAGTGACGAGTCCCGCTTTAGTCTCGGTGGAGACTACCAACGGACCCACGTGTGGAGGCACCGTGGTCAGCACCAAGATGAACGGTTTGTTGCCATGTCCAGAAGGCCTGGTGCCACTCCACCTCCACCCCTACCGCACCATCTGCAGGAACTGTGTGAGGATATTCAAGCTGCATGGGATGGATTATCACAGGACACCATTAGGAACCTCTACAGCTCCATACCGAGACGTCTGGCGTGTTGGGTTAGCAAACATGGTGGTCCGAACGCCATACTGAGAGACAGACTTCTGTATGTGTAGCTCAATAAATATTGATCATATCAGTCTAAATTTATCATCAGTTATTGATCCTGGTCACCTTTATCTTCCTTCCCAACAGCACCGCACTCCCACACCTCCTTCTGGGTGCAGATGTTCTCTTGACGATGATGAGAATGTCGGATCCATCATACGCATAGCAATACTGGCCTCCAGTCATATGCAAAACTCATTCATTCATCTTCTGAGCCATTCATCAGGATCCTCAGGATCAAGGGGTGCTGGAGCTTATGCCAGTGCTCACTGGGCAGAAACACCCTGGACAGGCCGGCAGTCCATCACAGGGGTGACACACACCCACACACACCCCTAGGGAGCAATTTAGCATCTCCAGTTCATCCGACTGCATGTGCTTGGACTGTGAGAGCATCCCAGAGCATCGGGACGAACCTGCAAACTCCGGACAGGGAATCAAACCCAGACCCTGCGTGCTGTGATGCGACAGCGCTACCCACCATGTCGCTCCCATATGCCAGAATGTGAAACCATTTGCTGTTTGTGTTTACACACAGAGGAATTTGTCCCCTGCACCTAAACCATCCATCCAATGACACACCCACAACCCCACCCCTCATAGGGAGAGTGAGCACACTTGCCTGGAGCAGTGGGCAGCCTTATCCACAGCACCTGTGAGGATCTCATTCCTTGATACGGCTCAGGTAGCCTTAAAGGCCAGAAATGTCCAGTCCAGCCAAACACCACCAGTGCAGGCAGTTTCCTAGCTGCAGTGTACCAACACGTAGGCAGCCAGCCCAAAAGGCCTTGTAGCTTCGGCATAGTGTTGCTCATGCCTGCATCTACATCTAATCCACACACCCACAAACATACACACACTAGGGGGCAGTGAGCACCCTTGCCCGGAGCAGTCGGTAGCCTTATTCACAGCACCTATGGGGCAGTTGGAGGTTAGATGCCCTGCTTAAGGGCACCTCACTCATGTCCCATCAGCTCAGGGGGTCGTATTGGTGACATGGCTGGTTCCCTAACCTCCAGCCCATATCTGAACATGTATCTGTATACAGAGAGAACACATTTTAATACCCAGCTACTGTTTATTTACTGCATCGAACACATTATAGGAAGAGAATAAAACAGCGTGGCCTTTGCCCACTAGCAGCGCATGCATTCAAATGTGCAGACAGGGGTCATAGTGTATTCCCAGTAGAGGATGTGTTAACTTATTTTTACTTATAAATTGACATTGCTAAATTATAAAGGTGCCAGTGAGACCTAAAAGAGCAGCATTAGCATATTTACAATGGCTTTTCAAAATGCAGGAACCGTCTGACTAATGTTTAACCGTATTGGCAATTACAGGCTTTCTGTGAAGGAGCGGAGAAGAATTCTCAGAATGGACTGAACTAGGGTCATTCCTTTCAAGGAACTGGCCATCAGTGGTAATTCGTGGTGAATGGCAAGTCATTGTTAAGTCCGTGGACGGTAGCTGAGCAGGCTTTGTAATTCTCTATGCCGGATGCTAAGTTCTTTAGCTAGGGGCCTACCAAAGGGACTGGAAGTACTAACCTAGCTTGTTAGACACAGAAGCCATTTTTGTTACGATGTGAAACTGAATGAAGCTGTTGGGAGAAATCTTAAGCTAGCTACTAGCTTGCCTTTATCCTGGAAGAGAAGTTTAGCCTTTTTCCATTCATGGCCTGCTCTTTTTCCATGAACATCTTTTACCACTGAACATTTGGTGTACTTGGTGTTAAGGTTCTGGAGGGCTAAAAAAACCCCACCATGCTAACTACTGTCCAGACTAGGGGTTGTGTAGACAAGCCGGCCACACTGCTTGGTGAAGTTTAGCCTGGTTCCGTTCATGACCTGCTCTTTTCCCATGCTGTCTAGAACTGAACATTTGGTGTACTTGGTGTTCAGGTTCTGGAGGGCTGACAAGCACAGCATCCACATACTAGCTACTCTACTGACTAGGGGCCGTGTACGCCAGCCAGCCACACTGCTCGGTGAAGTTTAGCCTTGTTCCAATCATGGTCTGTCCTTTTTCCTTGCTGTCTAGCAATGATCATTTGGTGTACTTGGTGTTCAGGTTCTGTAGGGCTAAAAAAAAAAAGCACCTCATCCACATACTAACTACTGTCCTGACTAGGGGTCGTGTAGAGCAACCGGCCACACTGCTTGGTGAAGTTTAGCCTTGTTCCTTTCATGGCCTGCTCTTTTCCCATGCTGTCTAGCACTGAACCTTTGGTGTACTTGGTGTTCAGGTTCTGGAGGGCTGAAAAGCATGGTATCCACATACTAGCTACTGTCCTGACTAGGGCTCGTGCAGTCGGCCACACTGCTCAGTGATGACACGAATAGTCGTAGAGGACCTGGATAGCTTGGTAAGAACCCAGTGACAAATGGATCAGTCATAAATTGAAATGGCAAAAAATGAAAATTGAAGTGCATGAAGTGTTAATCAATTTGTAAATAGAAGAAATGTGTGTATATAAATGATATAAATATAGATGAGGGAGGGATGGAGAGTAAGAAAAGGTGAGAGGTGGCAAGATGCCACAGGAGAGAAAATATAAGTTCCCTTAAAGTAGCCTGGACCATCTGTTATAATGTACAAGGAGATTAGGGCTATCGAAAGTGATGCATGTTAATGACAAGCTGCGTCCAGCAAGGTACACACCAACTCACACTATGGAAGACGACATTAAGGCTAGTGTTGATGCACCCGGTTCTGCAAAGCCCAGAGTCATTTATCTCGCTATAGCTTTATGCCTCTGTCACTGGCCAAGCATCGGGTGGTGATGAGCACATGCTGTTTCTCTCGGACACTCTCGCCCCGTGTTCTCCATCATTGCGGTGCTATACTCCCGCAGGATGACTGCTTCTCCGTTCTCCCAGTGGAATAAAAACATCCTTTGACTCTGCCTCCTCTGAGAGGAAAGGGCTCTTATGTACGGTGTGCTTCTCCGGCTAATGGCTATGTTGGTGGCAGTCATGGTCGCAAATCTGCTGGGGCTCCACATGTTGTGACAGATTCAACCGTGGCCCATCACTCAACGGCGCCTCCATGCTATAGCCTACTCTGTGTTCCCTCTTCGGCAGCAGAGTGGTGTGGGACCACCACGGCCTCTGGAAGCAGAGGTGCAAAATGTGTTGGTAAACTGTGCTTAAGTGAGAGTATGGGTCCTGTCAGCTGATCCCTCTCCAGTCTAGAAGAGCAAGCCTGCTTCATCTTAACTCTTATCAGCAAACTCTCGGTGGTATATTAGTAAAAGTACACCAGGCATGACTGCATTAGAGGTCTATGCCTGCACCACTGTCCATACATTGAGACCCACACAGCAAGGCCCGGCTGATGCTGCTAGGTTTAAAACCTATACCCAACCCAAATACAGTTGCACTTGCAATAACAGAGACAGCATTTGATGGCAGATGACAGAATGACTAGCGACCAGTGCCTTCCTCATGGTAGTACACCAGTGGCCAGTCATTTCCCATGAGAGTACACCAGTGGTCAGTCATTTCCCATGAGAGTACACCAGTGGTCAGTCATTTCCTATGGGAGTACGGGAGTGGTTGGTGTAGCTCAGCGGTTAACACCACTACCCACCAAGGAGTCACCACCACCACATGTGGGGGACTGGGGTTCAAATCTCAGTCTGGGGTAACTGCTGTGCTACACCAATAAGAGTCCTTGGGCAAGATTCCTAACACTACATTGGCCCACCTGTAATGTGACTAACCTTGTAAGTCGCTCTGGATAAGAGCGTCAGCTAAAATGCTGTAAATGTGAATACGTCAGTGGCCATTAATTTCCTATGGGAGTACACCAGTGGTCAGTCACTTTCTATGGGAGGATGCCAGTGGCAAGTCATTTCCTATAAGACTATGCCAGTGGCCAATTATTTCCTATGGGAGTACGCCAGTGGCCAGTCATTTCCTATGGGAGTATGCAAGTGGCCAATCATTTCCTATGGGAGTATGCTAGTGGCCAGTCATTTCCTATGGGAGTATGCTAGTGGCCAGTCATTTCCTATGGGACTACACCAGGGGCCAATCATTTCCTATGGGAGTACAGCAGCGGCCACTTATTTCCTATGGAAATACGCCAGTGGCCAGTCATTTCCTGCGGAAGCAAGCCAGCAAGCATTCTTTCCGTATGGGAGTACACCAGTGGCCAGTCATTTCCTATGGGACTACACCAGTGGCCAATCTTTCCGTATGGGAGTACACCAGTGGCCAGTCATTTCCCATTGGAGTAAGCCAGCAGGAGTACGCCAGTGGCCAGTGGCCTATGAGAGTACGCCAGTGGCCAGTCATTTCCTATGGAAGTACACCAGTGGCCAGTCATTTCCTATGGGAGTACACCAGTGGCCAGCCATTTTCTATGGAAGTAAGCCAATAGCCAATCTTTTTCTATGTGTGCAAATCTTACTAATTAATATGGTTGTTATAGTAATAAAGTACATTTACAACTTTGTGTATCTGTAATTGTGGCTTTAAGTGAATATATGCATCCTGGATGAACCTGTGTATGGAGTATTCGGAGTATTCTTGAATATCACATAGACTAACCCATTGGCTTCAGGGTGCGTGGACATCCCTGTCTTACCTCAGAAGCCCCAAAAATCTCTCTCTCTCTCTCTCTCTCTCTCTGTCTCTCTCTCTCTCTCTGTCTCTCTCTCTCTCTCTCTCTCTCTCTCTCTCTCTCTCTTTCTCTTTCTCGCTCTCTGTATCTCTGAAGGTTACGTGAGTAGCTTGCGTGATCAGGAAGTGGATTTTCTCTCTGCTGTCAGTGTATTCCCCGGTGACGGCTCCACGTTTTTTAAAAGACACGGCACCGGTTTGGCAAAGTGAAGGTCGACCTCACTCGTACTCGTAGATTGCCCACCTTGGCTTTGGTTCTTCCAATTTGAGAGCAATAGATTTCCAATGCATTTCACTGGGCAGCCTGCTAACCTGCGGATTTAGGACTCGAACAAAGACTTCCTCCAGCTTTGGCAGGGCTATGGGCTCCATTTGAGTGGCTGGGGTCAGTCTGGGCAGCTATCCTTTATCTCAAAGGTGTTTCCAGACCTGGAGTTCCATTCAAGTTACTCAAAAATCCCAAAAACCATTTCAGACTAATATTGATTTCAGACAGAAGAATGCAGAATTACCAGAACTGTACATGTTCCAGAGCTGATCCAAGAGGCTAATTGTCACCTATTGTTCCTGGTGAGATGTTAAAAGGCGGCCTAAAGCATCTTGTATTCTGGATTAGGCATCGACGCTGTCGTAAAACAAAAGCGATATGGTAAAATAGCATGCTCAACAATAAACATGCACATATAGCTGAGGAGCATAGGTAAGCATAGGTAAGGTACAATAGCATATATAGACGTTACAGTCAGCATAGTAGAAATACACATACAATACACATACAAAATGGCCCAATGGATAACATCATCTGACTACAGCAGAGTTCCAAATATGGCTATGAGTGAAAGTGCCCACACACTAGACGACTAGACAAATGTTTGGCCAGTGGCCCAATGGACAACATCATCTGACTACAGATTAGAAGACTGTAGGTCTGACTCCTGTCTGGCTTGTCTCTCTCTTGTGGGCAGTCATGGGCTGGAGGTTGAAGAACCAGTCTCGTGACCGGAGGGTCGCTGGTTCAATTCCCTGAACTGACAGGACAGAACCGGACTGAAATGCCATTGAGCAAGGCTGTGGATATGGCTGTCCACCACTCTGAGCAAGTGTGCTCACTGTGTGTGGGGGTGTGTGGATGTTTCTTGTAGCCAGAGAGCTCTCTGTCCTCATATTGGTCAGCAACAGGGAACATGTTGTAGAAGCTATCAAGCAAGGTGAATAAACACATGAAATTCAGCCATGCTAGATTTTTCATGGGGGAACTATGCAATGTTCCAGACACCACATTCCGGGTTCTTTATGCCCTGGGGACAGTAAAGGCATATCTATTGAAAGACTGAGTGACCCCTAGTGGATTATTTAGCCTAACATTTATCTGCCGATAGGTAGAGAGCACTCAATTAGGTTGAGTTAAATAGAAGACTATTCTTCTTTATGATATAACCACTCAAATTGTGCTCTACCAAACGGTTGAGCCAAAGGGTAAGTACAGTAACCAATTGCATTTACTTCTTTACTGTCCACCACTCAAATACGGGACATTTCTTAAGTGCTATTGTACATTTACCCCATATATATATATATATATACACTGGAGTCTCTCTTGTGTGTAATGCCATGAATTACATTCATGTAGCGCCTTAAACAAAAATGCTGACTGGTTGAAAGTAGCCTTTCAAGAGTGCTTTACTTATCTCAACATAAGCTGTTTGTTCTTAATTGTGTACTTTCAGCGCAGTCATTCATGCAAACCCTCTAAACGCTTTGGGCGACTAGCATATCTGCCACATCCACATGACTAGCATAGTGAATGACTGTAATATTGGCTCTTACAGTTATTAAAATTGGCACTGCCAGGCTTACATCAGCTGCATTCTCTTTACCTGTAATATGATCAGTTTATCACTTATTTATTATCACTCTAGCTTCGACTCCTGTCTGGCTTGTTTCTTTTGGGTGCAGTTGTGGGCTAGAGGTTGAGGAACCGGCCTTGTGAACGAATGCTTCGTCGGTTTGATTCCCTGAGCTGAAAAGACATGACCGAAATGCCCTTGAGCAAGACCGTGGTACTGTGGATAGGGCTTCCCACCACTCTGGGCAAGGGTGATGACTGCCCCCCAGTGCGTGTGTGCACTAGAGTGTATGTGTGTCTATATGTGGAAGCTTCTTCTAGCTGTCTTGTAGCCGGAGAGCTCTCTGTCCTCGTATTGGTCAGCATTAAAGATGATGTCGTAGAAGATGTCAAGCTAGGTATTCAGACGTACCAGACTTTTCATTGGGGTGTCATGCAGTGTTCCAGACACCCCATCACGGCTCTTCAGTTATGCCCTGCTACATAACCTGTTCCTGGTTCCCAGTGCTGGCATTCGCGCCTGATGCTTGAAGTTTATCAGCTACGACGATGAATCTGTTGTGTCTGCTCAACAACAATAGAAAACACAGCATCATGAAGAAACTGCGGGTTCAACACCCTGATGCATTTTACCATAAACTGGAGCAAACATCAACACGCTGTTTTCTGGTTTTACAGGAAGGCTGTATGCTTTCATGTATTATTTATATGCAATAATAATATTACATAGTGTTTGATGCAGTGGGCTCTGCATGTGCTGTGGATGCTTTCCCAGAATTAAACACAGCATGATGTATAAAACTGCAAAGCACATATAAAGCATCACGCAGGTTTGGAATTTCGGAAACCTTTACCGTTTATATCTCCAGAAAGTGCCTCTTTTTCCAGCAATCTACTTGGAGTATGATACATGAAGAGTGTAGTTGAGTTAAAGAGAGATCCCCAAGGTATAACACCCCAAGTGTCAGTAGAAGTTCCTCCCTTTAGACCTCCACTGGAGTAACAGTACTAAAGTATGTACCTTCAGATGTACTTAAGTATGGAGAGTAACAGTACTAAAGTATGTACCTTCAGATGTACTTAAGTATGGAGAGTAACAGTACTAAAGTATGTACCTTCAGATGTACTTAAGTATGGAGAGGAACAGTACTAAAGTATGTACCTTCAGATGTACCTAAGTATGGAGAGTAACAGTACTAAATTATGTACCTTCAGATGTACTTAAGTATGGAGAGTAACAGTACTAAAGTATGTACTTTCAGATGTACTTAAGTATGGAGAGTAACAGTACTAAAGTATGTCCCTTCAGATGTACTTAAGTATGGAGAGTAACAGTACTAAAGTATGTACCTTCAGATGTACTTAAGTATGGAGAGTAACAGTACTAAAGTATGTACCTTCAGATGTACCTAAGTATGGAGAGTAACAGTACTAAACTATGTACCTTCAGATGTACTTAAGTATGGAGAGTAACAGTACTAAAGTATGTACTTTCAGATGTACTTAAGTCTGTACCTTCAGATGTACTTAAGTATGGAGAGTAACAGTACTAAAGTATGTACCTTCAGATGTACTTAAGTATGGAGAGTAACAGTACTAAAGTATGTACCTTCAGATGTACTTAAGTATGGAGAGTAACAGGAGTATGATTTATTACGGCTCTAATGTCCTATTATCATTTCTGGAACAGGACTCTTCATCAGCTCAGTGTAGGTGAAGAGACTCTAGTGTCTCTCAGTCCACCAGTCTTTAATAGAAGCTCATTCATTAGTCTGACACTGACCTCTATTCACATCATCATCAGCACAGAACACAGACGGAGAACAGCTTCCATTAGCTAGAACCAAGCTCTGTCCAACAGGTATAAACAAGCTCAAAACAAAGTGACTGCTGTCCACTGATTGGTGGGCTCGCTCCACACTTCTCTCATTTGGACATGTTACCTTTATACGCTCACATAAGCCTAAAGGAACACTCTACTAACAGTACACGCATTACATTTACGGAGTTACTGGATTGCCCTGGATGCCCTGGGGAGAGTAGAGGCATATCTATTGAAAGACTGAGTGACCCCTAGTGGATTATTTAGCCTAACATTTCTCTGCCGATAGGTAGAGACCACCCAATCAGGTTGGGTTAAATAGAAGACTATTCTTCATTATGATATAACCACTCAAATTGTGCTCTACCAAACGGTTGAGCCAAACGTTAAAGGGTAAGTACAGTAACCAATTACATTTACTTCCTTACTGTCCACCACTCAAATACGGGACATTTCTCAAGTGCTATTGTACATTTACCCCATTTACATACACTGAAGCCTCTCTTGTGTGTAATGCCACAGAATTACATTCATGTAGCGCCTTAAACGAAAATGCTGACTGGCTGAAAGTAGCCTTACAAGAGCGCCGTACTTATCTAAACGTAAGCCGTTTGTTCTTAATTGTGTGCTTTCAGCACAGTCATTCATGCAAACCTTTGAGTCACCAGCATATCTGCCACATCCACATGACTAGCATAGTAAATGACTGTAAGACAGGGTCTTATAGGTATTGAAATTGGCGCTACATCAGCTGCATTCTCTTTACCTGTAAAATTATCAGTGTCTGCAGGAGGGGAAACCCACACACTGGTTAAGTGGACACTCTGATATTAAGTATTCTAAGACAGGCTCTGCGCACCGGCTATCTCCAGCCGAGTGAAGACATAGATCTCCACACAACTGGACAGCAAACAGGGAGTCGAACAGCAGTGGCCCCATGCCGCACAGCACACTTTCATGTAACTGCGATGCCCAACGGGGGGGACGTTTTTTCATCATACAAGGAGTCAACAGTGTTTTGCACTGGTTTAATATCTTCTTTCCCACATATAATACAAATTCCTCTCTATGTTTAGTTCATGTTCACAGTGCTTCTGGCTCTGGTACTGTGTTGATCTTACTGCCTCCACTGCGAGTGCTAGTTGGCTTTAAGTGTTCAGCGACAACCGGAGTTTCCAATACGGCTGAAACATTTCATATTCATGGGAATTCTCATCAAGTTTATCTGGAGAGGAGGGACGGAGGAGATGAATGGAACTGAAATTGAACGCACTTTCATCTCCGCTCATGCATCAGGCGCAGGCTTTGTGTTTTTATATGCAGGTTAAAAGCCTCATATTTTAGGCTAATGGCTACACCAGGAGATGGAGATAAAAAGTACAGTTGAGCTCTTTTAGGACTGTACAGTGTTATACCACTACTTCAGGGCTTGGAATCACGTCCTGTGGTTTGGTTCAGTAATGAAACAGTGTAGAATGAAATGCTAGAAGCTAGATTCCAGAAGTTATTCCAACATTTTTATTTTATAACATTTTTTACTCAAAGTCCTTTGGGCACAAGTAGTTATTAAGTGATGAGAAATGTACTCTAAGCATCAATTACAGTAACTTCTTGACAAGTTTCAGCCTCAGACAAAAAATAGGCCGTTTGGTGACAGATTTTACCGCATCAGACTAATTTTTATTGTATAAAGTTACATAATTCTGTACATCAAAACCTCTGTAACCATAATATACTATCAAAATAAGCTTACCTTCGAAAATTCTATTAAAACAACCCAGATGTGTGAAGTTATGTACTTGTTACCTGCTGCCTCAATAGATAAGATCAGTAAAGGCGTAACTACTGAAAGATTCAGTGACCTCTAATAGAGTTTATAGCCTAACTTTTCTCTACCGATTGGTAGAGATGGCCCAATCAGGTTGAGTTAATTGAACACCACCTTCCTTTAACTCTTATAGGACTGCATAGTGTTATACTACTACTTCATGGTTTAGAATCACTTTCTGTAGTTTGAAGGCTGAAATGCTAAAAGCTAGATTCCAGAGGTTATTCCAACATGTTTTATTCAATATTCCAAGTCCTCTGGGCACAAGTAGTTATTAAGTGATGAGAAATGTACTCTAAGCATCTATTACAGTAACTTCTTGACAAGTTTCAACCTCTAGATTTAAATCACATTAGCTTAGGATGGACATCTTTAGCATTAAGACAAAAAATAGACTGTTTGGTGACAGATTTTACCGCATCAGACTAATTTTTATCGTATAAAGTTACATAATTCTGTACATCAAAACCTCTGTAACCATAATACACTATCAAAATAAGCTTACCTTTGAAAATTCTACTAAAACAACCCAGATGTGTGAAGTTATGTACTTGTTACCTGCTGCCTCAATAGATAAGATCAGTAAAGGAGTAACTACTGAAAGATTCAGTGACCTCTAATGGAGTTTATAGCCTAACTTTTCTCTACCGATTGGTAGAGATGGCCCAATCAGGTTGAGTTAAATTGAACACCACCTTCCTTTAACTCTTTTAGGACTGCACAGTGTTATACTACTACTTCATGGTTTAGAATCACTTTCTGTAGGTTGAAGGATAAAATGCTAAAAGCTAGATTCCAGAGGTTATTCCAACATGTTTTATTCAATATTCCAAGTCTTTTGGGCACAAGTAGTTATTAAATGATGAATAATATAGTCTGTCGAGTTCCTGACACGATTCTGCCTCCAGATTTGATCACCGCTTTGGACTTTTAAGACAATGGAAGGCTGGATATTAATTTTAATAGAACTTCATTCTCAATGACATGCAGCTTTCTCAGTCATTCTGGAGTCTATATTTGCACTCCATCTAAAATTTATAATTTTTACAGCTTGCTATTAATTTGTTGAAATCTATGGATGTGGGTTAGAAGCATTATGATGAGCAATAGTTTGAAATCAAGCTGACTGCTGCTGTATTACACTACGTATCAAGATTTCGTTACTGGCTTCTGTGTGTTATATTCCAATTACTTGTAAGTAAAACTAACCAGCCATATTCATCACACAGGACAATGAAAGGTATGTATTAAGTGTACTTGTATAAGATATTAACACAGTGTATAAAATATTCACTCAGTCACATGACCAAGTTACCTCACATTTACCTCAGAGCTGTTATTACTGTATAAACTGTTTAGAGCTAGCAGCTGCTAATGCTGCTCTGTTCACCTGTTAGCTCCCCTCGGCTATTTCACTTTCTGAGGCTCATTCTGATCAAAACATACCTCACTCTACTCACATTTACCTCAGAGCTGTTATTACTGTGTCAACTGTTTAGAGCTAGCTGCTGCTAACGCTGCTCAGTTCACCTAAGATACGGTTAGCCTAGCTGTTAGTTCCCCTCGGCTATTTCACTCTAAAACTGATCTTCTAAAGTAAGTTCATCTTTTATTAATCTTCAGACCTGTATATTTTAACTTTCTGAGGCTCATTCTGATCAAAACATACCCAACTACACTCACATTTACCTCAGAGCTGTTATTACTGTATCCCTTGTTTAGAGCTAGCAGCTGCTAACGCTGCTTAGTTCACCTGAAATACGGTTAGCCTAGCTGTTAGCTCCCCTCAGCTATTTTACTCTAAAACTGATCCTCTAAAGTGAGTTAATCTTTTATTAATCTTCAGACCTGTATATTTAACTTTCTAAGGCTCAGTCTGATGAACACACAGCCCACTATGATCACTACACCCACATTTATACTCAGAGTGGGCTGTGTTTTGCTCCCCAGTGTTACCCATTGCCAATTTCTCTGGCTGCTCCCCATGTATACTAGAAACTCTGACTGGAGTAGATCACCATGAGGGGATCTTCAGTGCACTACAGACCTACAGTTTGGTTGCATACTGAATACTACGTACTACTTTTAGGCAGATTTATTACATGAGTAGTATGTAGTACGCCATTTTAAATATAGCCATGGTTTAGATATCTAAATTGAGGCACCACCAGCATCGACCCTGAGAGGTTATTGAAGCAGAGTCGTAGATTAAAAAACAGCTGATTTGATTTAAAAACAAAATAAGAAATAAAGTGATGAAGTGATAATATTTGGTCCCAAAAATTCTTGGCTTTAGCCAGCAAGATGTAAAAGACCGAAGCAATAAATAAGCAAAGTGTTTTGTTTTCGGTGTTTCATTTTTTGGCTTTATTTCTAGATGAATGGTAATCTACAAAACAGCCACAAACGTTTACTGTGAAGAGCGTTTGAGAACGTCGGCTCTTGCCACTCGGAACAAAGGAAGGCAAATCAGAGCCATTGAACCAGTTGTCAGACTTCTCAGTTTTGTGTAAAACAAAGAAATCAATAGCCCCCCTAAAACGCCGCAGTCAAGCCGGCTGAAGGAACAATCACCGAGACGCTCTGTCACGTTAGGATTGTGTTTATATAGAGCGTGAGTGCTGCTTTTCGCCTCCTGCTAAGTCTGGTGTAAAGAGCGTCTTAACTTTCTGACAGGATAATTTAAAGGGCTGCGGTTTGGACTTCTCATTTGAAGCCTCACCAACGACTCGCCTCGAAACACTTTGACACCTTATAGCGATTGCCTTTTAGGTGCGCCTGGGGTCCGTGGCCAGCTCCTGCGAAAGCCGCCGCTCTAATGGCTCGACTGGCTTGACCTCTTGCTGGCTTGTTGTTTTCTCTTGTAGTGTTAATGGACGCCGTGTGGATGTCTTTACGGTGATCCTGATGTGGTGTACACTTTTCCAGTGCGGTCAGGCTGTAGGCTTGAAAGCATTTTTAGGAATGGAAGGTCAAAAGTTTGGGCACACTCAGCTAAATGGATGTTATTGGTGGTCTTACACTTAACAGCTCCAGCTGATGAGAGTCTGAACCAAGCCATATTCTGATACACCACATCTACTGCTGATGTACACAGTACGATACTCTCCATATCTCCACCTCTAATATATCTTTAGTGGTGTAAAAATGTGATCTCTTTTTCTGCACAGTGTAAAAGCTCTAGTTCTCCTTTCAGCTTAGTGAATATTCATGATGGACCGGCCAATAGAATCGCTCCAACACTGCTTGAAAAATATTTTATCCTCCTGTACAGGTCAAAACTGGAGGGTTTTAAGGTGGACTGTATAATTCCGTGAGGGATATTTTTAGTCTGGTGTTTACACTTCTATGCATTAAGGAGAACCTTCTATAAGTAGCTGTGTCCAAACTTTTGACTGGTACTCTACAAGGTTGTGGTTGGTGTGGCTCGGTGGTTAACACCACTACCCACCCGAGAGCTACCACTTCATGTGGGAGACGGGGGTTTGAATCCCAGTCTAGGTAGCAAATGCTGAGCTAGTCCTTGGGCAAGACTCCTAACACTGCACTGGCCTACCTGTAATACGAATAAGTCGCTCTGGATAAGAGCATCAGCTAAATGCCTAAATATATATATATATATATATATATATATATATATATATATATATATATATATATATATATATATATATATATATATATATATATATATATATACATACTACTGCATTGCTTTTATATACCTCAGATTTATACACAATGCTATGAAGTTATGAATTACAGCTACATCTAGAGGTGCAGTTTTCCACACTTACAGAGATGCATGTGCAATTATACCATATTGGATAGAGAATATGTGCAGGTATAGATATGCTGGACCTGAAGTGCAGTGTGTGGTGAGCGTGTGGGTGTGGATATGGTGTGCATGGATGAGGTGTAGTTACTGTTCTGCTCAGAGCTGGCCAGACTGAATGGACTGACCCTAAAGTACCCTAAGGGTATTATTCTAACAGTCCCGGTAATGTGGAGAGGTGGTTGATGATTTTTGGCTTTGCCCCTCGGCGCGCCGCTTTGCTCCGTTCTTCCGAGAACATGGCTCCTCCCGCTAAGGTTACGGCCGCAGAAAGGAAAGAATATGAGTGATAATAATGTCTCTTTAATTGCCCAATTGAGGGAATGTGAGGATGCTGATAATGGGCCTGTCCTAATTAAAGCTTTAGTATTTTTTTTCCTTCCCCTTCTTTCCTCCCTCTTCCTCCTTCAAGCAATCTCTCCTCAAACCCAATTTTCTTTCAACTCACACATCAAATGTGCGCGTTAGCCGCTCTGTCTCAAGGCTTTGTTCCTCTCCATGCGGGGTCTGTGGCTGCACTTCTGCAGTTTTTTTTAATATTAAGGATTATTATTTAATTATTAAATTACCGAATGTCGTTGCTCTTTGTCAGATACACATGCTTTTCCCATGTTCAGCTGTCATAGAGGATCATACTAGCCCTACCACACAAAAAGATTCTTCCCCCAGCTTATACATGAGCTCAAGGTTATGTGAGCACAGCGTCTTCTGCTCAGCATATTGGCTCACGGTTTCACTGTTTGTTCCTTTTCCAGGTCATCAAGCTGGCCTTTGAGGAGTTTGATCTCGAGAGAGCTTATGACACCCTGACAGTGGGCGATGGAGGAAAAATCGGCGACGCCAGAAGAGTGCTCTACGTGTGAGTTTACTTACATGTTGCTGCCGTCCAGTGAAAAACATGTATCTCCATTTTTTGTCCATTTCTAGTTTTAAGAGCCATTTGAACACAGCAGCCGCCGTTTACACTGTGTGAAAATTCCATGATGAACGGACCAACAGAAATGGCCCAAAATGACTTGAAAAGACGTCTGGTTCCATAGACTTCCATTAAAGTTAAATGAGGTTTTTGGCCTCTCCTGTAAAGTTACCATTTTGGAGATACCGGTTTTTCTTTGGACAGTGATGATATAGTCTTATACTGTATATAGTCATATGGAAAAGTTTGAACACCTTTGAGTCACGTTATGTGCTTTGTTGATTTTCTCTTAATAGGAAACAAACTTATATATAATATATATAAATATGCATCTGTATTTTTGTTTAATATACTCATCATCAAAAGAATAGCTGCACATATAGCTGCACCCAGAAAGAATGGGAATGAAACTTGGTGGGTAAGCTTGATATACTGGGACACGCCAATTATTCAAGCAAGGACGAGCCTTATCGCTCTACCTGACTGACCCAACTATCCAGTGAGCAGTGGTGTCCTGCATAAGTAATACTATTAGTGCAGGCGCCATTGGGAGACGGCTGCACCACACAGGACTACATGCACGCAGACCGTTACCACGACTGTCCTTAACACCACGTCACCCTCACCAAAGACTGCAGTGGTGTCGTACCAGACTGTCATGGAGTGACTCAGAATGGCAGCGGGTCATCTTCAGTGACGAGTCCCGCTTTAGTCTTGGTGGAGACGACCAACGAATCCGTGTGTGGAGGCACCGTGGTCAGCACCGAGATGAACAGTTTGCTGTCACACATCCAGAAGGCCTGGTGTCACTCCACCTCCACCCCTACCGCACCATCTGCAGGAACTGTGTGAGGATATTCAAGCTGCATGGGATGGATTATCACAGGACTCCATTAGGAACCTCTACAGCTCCATACCGAGACGTCTGGCATGTTGGGTTAGCAAACACGGCGACCCGACGCCATACTGAGAGACAGACTTCTGTATGTGTAGCTCAGTAAATATTGATCATATCAGTCTAAATTCATCATCAGTTATTGATCCTGGTCACCTTTATCTTCCTTCCCAACAGCACCGCACTCCCACACCTCCTTCTGGGTGCAGCTATGGTTTTGATGATGAGTGTATACCATAAGGAAGGCTGCCATTTTCCCCCATCAGTGATTGTTTCTTGAAGTGTGATGTACCTTAGTAGGATCACCTCAGTATCTGCAACCCTATTAGCATTTCAGCCTAACTCGGTTAGCCTGTCCGGTTACTGATGATCACGTTACCCAGTACTCTGGAGCTGGTATCTCTGTCTAACCTAACGAGCTGTGAAGTGAGCATCATTCGAATTTCTCCTCTTGTACCAACAAACACAATCGTAGTCCGGATCGAAAGTGATCTACACCCTCCCCAGAACTCCCTGGCTTGTTTCAGTGTTCACCAAGCAGGAAATAGCATCAAGTCATGGCATGCTTTCCTCATTCCGCACACTCCCGAGTACAGCTGCCGTACCACACCGAAGCTGAATTCCTCACTGAATATTAAAAACTGTTTCATCCTTGCTGCATATGCGAACCTAAATCACAGTGCGGGGCCGTTTCTGTGTGTGCATTGCAGTCTGACAGGCTCCAGCGTCCCTGATTTGATTGTGAGTATGAGCAACCAGATGTGGCTACATCTCCAGTCTGATGACACCATCGGCTCTCAGGGCTTCAAGGCCGTGTACGAAGGTTAGTCACCGTCATCTTCAGCCTTTCATTTGTACGGTTTCAGAATCTTAACATCGTGTTCTACGGCCGTCAGAGTGACTTCATTAGCCGTGACTTTCTTTCTACAGTCCCAAAAGTCAGCTAAATGGATGTAGGTGGTGATCTTAAAGACTCTCAGTTCAGTCGTACACTTACCAGCTCCACCTGATGAGAGTCTGAACCAGTCCGTATCCTGATACACCACATCTACTCCTGATGTACACAGTATGATACTCCTCCATATCTCCACCTCTAATATATATTTAGTGGTGTAAAAACTTTGATCTCTTTTTCTGCACAGTGTAAAAGCTCTAGCTCTCCTTTCAGGTTAGTGAATATTCATGATGGACCGACCAATAGAATCGCTCCAAACCTGCTTAGTAATAAACCTTGTTCTATCAGCTCCACTGCAGGGTAAGGAAGCTGCTCCATCCTCCTGTACAGCTCCACTCTGGAGGGGTTTAAGGTGGACTGTATAATTCCATTCTGGAGGGTTTTAAGGTGGACTGGATAATTACATTCTGGAGGGTTTTAAGGTGGACTGGATAATTCCATTCTGTAGGGTTTTAAGGTGGACTGTATAATTCCATTCTGTAGGGTTTTAAGGTGGACTGGATAATTCCATTCTGGAGGGTTTTAAGGTGGACTGGATAATTCCATTCTGTAGGGTTTTAAGGTGGACTGTATAATTCCATTCTGTAGGGTTTTAAGGTGGACTGTATAATTCCATGAGGGCTAGTTTATAGTTTGGTGTCTTCACTTTTATTCTACATGAGGAGAAGCTTCTTGATTTGCATGATGGTAAGACATGTTGTATTTTTCCATGCTGGTCTAGATAATACGACACCTACTGTATACACACAGATATGCAGATTTTTTTTTACTGCATAGTTTATTAATATAGTTCTGTGCAAATGACAGCACCCTTTTCCGTTTCGAGTCTAAACGGGTATTAACTTTTAGTTGTTCATTTTTCAGTCTCGGAAAGTTAGCAGGGAACATAACACCACAGTCCATAGATAAACATTTATCTTTGAACTGCTTCCTTTGCTAACAGAAGATGACAAAACTCTTCTTCTTTGGGTTCAGTGTACATTTCCTCAACACATTTCTAGAGCATTTCTATTGGTCCCTTCAAGTTATACAGAAAACTTAAAATAGCACTTTTTTAGACATTGTTTTTTGACAGTTCCTAGTTTATGGGTTTTTTTTTATCTCATATTAAAATATTTGGACATATCTGAATGCCTGACTCAATACTTTTCAGTTAAGTCCATTTTTATTGGTTGCCCATCTCTAAAATCTCTGATTGCTCAATTCATTCTCAAAATTATCTGTAGATTACTCTACTCATACAGTAATCAGCACTGATGGCCCTATTATGCTCCTATGAGACGTTGGTACTGATGATGCTGGTTACTTTTCTAATTGCTGTTTTAAAAATCTCTTCTCAAACCAACCCATATTTATTTATTTATTAGTTTATTTTTGTTTGCATGTATTTACATTTATTTATTTATTTACTAACATTTATTCATTTGTATAAATGATCTTCGGTGTATTTGTTTGTTTGTAAATTTATTTATTTAAATGTGTGAAAATTAATTTATTAATTAATATGTATTTATTTACATTTATTTATTTAGTTAATTAATTAATTAATTATTATTTTTTAATTTATTTAAATGTATGTAAATTGATTGATTTATTTATTAACATTTATTTATTTATTTATTTCATTAATTTATTTATTTATTTATTTTTAAAATGTATTTAAATGTATGTAAATTGATTTATTTATTTATTAACATCTATTTATTTATTTATTTATTTCATTAATTTATTTACTTTTTGGTTTATTTACATTTTTTTTTTATTTGTATGAATTCTTTTCTGTGTATTACTTTGTTTATTATTGAATTTATTTAAACTGTATGTAAACTGATTTATCTCTTTTTGCTAAACCATTTAGCCGAAGCAAAGTTGATTGGTGCCAGCAATTTTAAAACAAAGGACCAGCATATGTGCTGCACCGGCACGTTTACAGTGCTTGAATGAGAGGCGCTACCTGGTCCTCGGCGTGTGCGGAAGATAGCAGTGAGGGAAGTTTGAGAGTTAAACAAGCATCTGCTTTCATAAGCACTAATGTGCGGAAGCTGCCAATCCGGCACAGCATCAGAAGGTCCGAATGACTGAATCCAATTTAGCACGTTACAGTGAAGCCGGCCTTGCTGTAAATGGGTAGGGTGGAGTGCCACTGTTGAATAAGCTAATGGTGTTGGAAGTCAGCAGTCGCGTGTTGGTACACTGTTATTGTTATCTGTTGCGTTTTGTGTCATGATCAAACCGTGGCGTTTCCACAGGCTGGTGCGGAGCCGGTTCCCCACAGCGAAGTCACGGCGCTAGCCACGCTAAACTGTAAGCTCACAATTGAGCAATTCTCACTGTCTGGATAGCCCCAGCGCAATGACACAAACCCAATTAACTTTGTGTAAACCCAATTTCACACTCGCGCCTCTCGTCACGTTGTCATGTTTGACAACAGGCCCACCAGGGACGGGCCGGCTGGACGTTCAGCCCGAGCTTCTGTAGGTGTCTGGCGCGAAGGCATCTCTGATCATTTAAAGGTTTGTCTTGTTTTGACAGCAGGCCTTGCTTCCATCGCTAGGCCTCAGTTAGAGTGGAGTTAATGAGGGGAGCGGAGACGAAAGCTGCACGGCGTCCGCAAAACCCCGATAATGTATGTTCTCGAGCGTTCGCACACCAGCGGGAACAATATGCTGAGGTTTAGCGCTGGTCTCTCTCGGGATTGGCGGCTGATGGAACAGGAAGCTCAAAGATATGAGATTAGGCCGAGCAATTAACACCAGCCAGGACAGGCAGCTGAGATGCTGCCTCTACTGAAAGATGGAGGCGTAATCCTGAACTAGCCTGCGGGCCATCCTGGTTAGTCACTCCACAACCAGCCTGGCTTCACAGATGTTCAGACCATCTGGTCATTTCCATATTCCCTTAGATTTCCGCACAGCCTTGATGACTGGCTGCTGTTCTTTGCCTTACAGAGGAGAACCCGTAACTGGAATGAAGCTGGAGACGTACCGTGTGTGTGGTTTGCTTGTTTTTAGTAGCATCTCTTGATTAGACTCTTGATTGGTGACACGGTTACTTGATTGGATGCTGTGTGGGCTTTTGCCATATATGAATATATACAGGCTTCTGAGGAGCGCTGCTGCTTATTCCCCAAGCCTCGGTGAATGTAATCCACGATTGCCCTGTGACCAGGCTAAAACTGGTCATCACACAGTGCGCAGGGGCGTAGTGGGCCTTACACATGACTGGGGAATACATCTACACCCACTGAGCTGCATCCACCATATAGGACACTGTGGTTCTACAGGTCCAGGCTGTAGTCCATCTGTTTCTCTGTATACTGTATTACCCTGTTCTTCAATGGACGGGACCCCCACAGGACCACCACAGAGCAGGTGGATCATTCTCAGCACTGCAGTGACACTGACGTGGTGTGTTAGTGTGTGTGGTGCTGGTGTGAGGGGATCAGTCACTGTCCACTCTATTAGACACTCCTACCTTGCTGGTCCACCTCAGAACTAATGATGCAGTGATTCGGACCAATCACAGTCTAGGGGGCGATCCCATTATTAGCAATGCAGTGATTTGGATCAATCACAGTTATAGGGTGGTCTCAGAATTAATGATGCCGTGATTTGGACCAATCACAGTCCAGGGGGCAGTCTCAGTACTACTGATGCAGTGGGTAGGACCAATCACAGTCAGAGGGTGGTCTCAGAATTAGTGATGCAGTGATTATGACCAATCATAATCCAGGGGGAGGTCTCAGTACTAATGATGCAGTGATTTGGACCAATCGCAGTTAGAGGGCAGTCTCAGAATTAATGATGCAGTGATTAGGACCAATCACAGTCAGGGGGCGGTCTCAGTACTAATGATGCAGTGATTAGGACCAATCAAAGACCAGGGGGCGGTCTCAGAACTAATTACACAGTGATTCGGATCAATCACAGACCAGGGGGTGGTCTCAAAACTAATGACTCAGTGATTTGGACCAATCACAGTCTAGGGGGCGGTCTCAGAATTAGCAATGCAGTGATTTGGATCAGCAAATTCATCTCCTCTGTTTATCAATGATTATCTATGATCAATGATTTAAACAGCGTTCTGAGTTTCGCCTCGTGTTTTATCCTCTAATATAAGATATAAAACTCGTTTATGTAAAATATCTTCCTCGGCATTCCCTGGAACCCAGTCACGATGGTTCTGAGAAGCCTCCTCAGATATTTGTCTTTACTTTAAATTGATGTTGATGCATGAAGAGCGTAGGAAAGAGGATTCTCCTCTTGGATACACAAGTTTGAGGAAATTGGGCCAGGGAAGGCCCCGAGGCTCCGGCAGAGCAGATTTACAAGAGAAAAGTGATTCAGAGCCGCAAACAAAGCGGAGAGCACTTCTCGAAAGCTGCCCGTCTGGTTTTGATCACATGCTGTTAATTTTGCTTTTAGGTTTGCCAAATTGCCCAAAGACAGATTCACTTAATATTTAGCGCAAACAACTCCCATCCATTTGCCTGCGAGTGTAAATGCGCCTGGCATTATCAGACACTTATGATAATGGCACAAATGGAATTTTGACCAGGTAAATGTGTTATCATTGGATAATTGCATTAGCATTGATTTTGATTTAGCATCTCTCGCTGAAAGTAGGCATGCTGTTCGCCGTCCGCCGCTGTTATTGCCCCCTACCTTTTCCGATTCCGAGTCGGCTGAGGAAGGTTTCCGGCGGGGGCGAGCGGAAGGCTAATTGTACGCTTAGCCATTGACTTCTCAATCATGAGATCAGCGCGAGTCCGCTTTGAAGACGATAGCCCGGCGTCTTTGCGGCTCGGGCGGCTAATTGCTGCTGGCAGCTGCTGAGGTATTTAACTTGCTCTTAACACCTCGCCGAGGCTGTTGAATCGGTGGTGAGAGGCCGAGGGGGAGAACTCATCCCCCTGTAGATTATTGGCTGGCCGGGTCAGTGAAGCGCTCGCTGCCGAGCTGACGCCGCGGTTGTTAACACCACAATGAACTCTTCCAGAACACCATCCGTTTGTCTCTGTCATTTTATACCGGGGTACAATAACCCACCCCAGCTTCACCTGAGGACAGTCAGAGGATGAGTGCTGATAGAGATGGTAGATTACTGATATGTGTATTTATTTATTTATTTATTTCCTTCCTGCTTTCTTTCTTTCTTTCTTTTCTTTATGTTTTGCTGTATTATTGTAAATATACATATCAAGGCAGTGACTGTCTTCTTTCTTTTCTTTCTTCATTTCTGTCTTTTGTTACGTCATTCTTTCTTTTTCTTATCTTTCTTTCATTCCTTTTTTCTTCCCTCTTTTACATATTACGATAATTTTTTAATTGCATTATATATTATATCTTGTTTCTTTCTTTCTTTCTTTCTTTCTTTTTTTCATTCTTATTTCTTTATTCTTTCTCTCTTTCTTTTTTCTTTCTTTCTTTCTTTCTCTTATTCTTTTTTCTTTCTCACTTTTTTCTTTCTTTCTTTCTTTCTTTCTTTCTGTCTTTCTTTCTTTCTTTTTTTTCTTTTCTTTCTTCATTTCTGTCTTTTGTTACGTCATTCTTTCTTTTTCTTATCTTTCTTTCATTCATTTTTTCTTCCCTCTTTTACATATTACGATAATTTTTTAATTGCATTATATATTATATCTTTTTCTTTCTTTCTTTCTTTCTTTCTTTCTGTCTTTCTTTCTTTATTTATTCTTTCCCACTTCTTTCTTTCTTTCTTTCTTTTTTTCTCTCATTCTTTTTTCTTTCTCACTTTTTTCTTCCCTCTTTTACATATTACGATAATTTTTTAATTGCATTACATATTATATCTTTTTTATTTCTTTCTTTCTTTATTTCTGTCTTTCTTTCTTTCTTTCTTTATTCTTTCTCACTTCTTTCTTTCTTTCCTTTTTCTTTCTTTCTTTTTTTCTCTCATTCTTTTTTCTTTCTCACTTTTTTCTTTCTTTCTTTCTTTCTGTCTTTCTTTCTTTCTTTTTTTCTTTTCTTTCTTCATTTCTGTCTTTTGTTACGTCATTCTTTCTTTTTCTTATCTTTCTTTCATTCCTTTTTTCTTCCCTCTTTTACATATTACGATAATTTTTTAATTGCATTATATATTATATCTTTTTCTTTCTTTCTTCTTTTTTTCTTTCTTTCTTTCTTTCTTTCTTTCTTTCTCTCATTCTTTTTTTCTTTCTTTTTTCTTTCTCACTTTTTTCTTTCTTTGTTTTCTTCTTTTCTTTCTTCATTTCTGTCTTTTGTTACATCATTCTTTCTTTTTCTTATCTTTCTTTCATTCCTTTTTTCTTCCCTCTTTTACATATTACGATAATTTTTTAATTGCATTATATATTATATATTTTTCTTTCTTTCTTTCTTTCTTTCTTTCCTTCTTCTTTCTTTCTTTCTTTCTTTCTTTCTCTCATTCTTTTTTCTTTCTTTTTTCTTTCTCACTTTTTTCTTTCTTTCTTTTTTTCTTTTCTTTCTTCATTTCTGTCTTTTGTTACGTCATTCTTTCTTTTTCTTATCTTTCTTTCATTCATTTTTTCTTCCCTCTTTTACATAATACAATAATTTTTTTAATTTTAATTTTTGCATTATATATTATAGCTTTTTTCTTTCTTTTTTCTTTCTTTCTTTCTCTCTTTCTTTTATCTTTCTTTCTTTCTCTCATTCTTTTTTCTTTCTCAATCTTTTTTCTTTCTTTCTTTCTTTCTTTTTTTATTCTTTCTTTCTTTCTCTCTTTCTTTTTTCTTTCTTTCTTTCTTTCTTACTTCTTTTTTTCTTTCTTTCTTTCTTTCTTTTCTTCCTTAGTATTACATGCCCAAAGCAGCTTAATTTCACTCAACGCAAACAATAGATTCTCTTTCTTAATTATTTCTGCATGTATATATTATTACTATTATTGTTATTATTATTATTATTATTATTATTGTTATTATTATTATTATTATTATTGTTATTATTATTATTACTATTATTATTATTATGTGAGTGTATAAAATGTTGAGGAGAATGATGGTAGATGCCATATACTTTATTTCTCTTTCTGTTTCTTGTTTCTTGCTCTCTTCTGTACGTGTCCTGTTATGTCGATGTAACAGAATTGCGCTCATCTGAAGAATAACCTCTCGGTTAAGACAAACAGAGGCTTGACACGTCTTTTATTTTTCCTTTCCTGTACAGAGATCAATAAAGGAGGGTGTGGAGACCCGGGCATCCCGGCCTACGGCAAACGGACGGGAGACAGTTTTTCACACGGCGACGTGCTGACCTTTGAGTGTCAGGCTGCCTTCGAGCTGGTCGGCGAGCGGGCGATTTCGTGCCAGCAGAATAACCAGTGGTCTGGAAACAAACCCAGCTGTGTCTGTGAGTCCTCTTCCGAAAGCGGCCGGCTATAATTAACGCTTTGCCATTTAGGATGATTAATGCGCTGCCCTGGTAAGGGCTTGACGGATAGATGATGCGAATCCGAATGCCAGTGGGTTGGCCATGGAGACGGTCATTCCCGAGCAGACCTTTCTCAGAATCAGTTATCACTCACTCATTTAGTAGGCCACTGTTTTACAAACACTCCACCAGCTTGCACGTGTGGAGTTGCCATGCATTGTGAGATGTTTGTGATGGTGAAGGTGAGTTCCTTCAGATACTGCTTTGTAGTCCGGTGCAAGCGGCTGCTGAATTAATAATTCCATCATTGTTGGTGTTCTGGCCCGAGATCCAGCTGCCTGAGCCATTGTCTGCTCTGCACTGGCCAAACAACCCAGGTGAAGACCATGCTCGCAGACCCCCCCTATCCTGATCACTGCGTTAGACTTCTATAGCTCCAATAGCTCTATTAAGCAACGCCCACGGAGCTATTGTAAGGGGTCCAAGCACTTTTAATGCTTGTTTTTATTGGGTTTGGTCTCATTTTGCTCTCCTTGATTCCCGATAATGAGCTTCAGTGAATGAAAACGAATGTCCCCCCTCCACAGCATATAACCGATTGTTCTGCCTCTCTCCTTCTCTCTGCAGTCTCCTGCTTCTTCAATTTCACCGCCCCGTCAGGCATCATCCTCTCCCCCAACTATCCGGAGGAGTACGGCAACAACATGAACTGCGTGTGGCTCATTATAGCCGAGCCAGGCAACCGGATCCACCTCATTTTCAGCGACTTTGAGGTGGAGCCCCAGTTTGACTATCTGATCGTAAAGGATGACGGAATGCCTGAGCCCACCACCTTCGGCACCTTCTCCGGCAAGGACGTGCCCTCTCAGATCGCCAGCAACGGCAACATCATGCGCCTGGAGTTCCAGTCGGATCACTCCAACACCGGGAAGGGCTTCAACATCACCTATACAAGTAAACAGTGGTTTATAATCCTACAGCAGGTGGATGGAAAACACTCGGATTGACTAATAATGAAGTTTGCTGGTCACAGCATCCTTCAGCATCCACACAAGCCAGTCTATTTGAGATCATTTAACATGGCATGAGCCAAAGGTAGGATTGAAAAGTGCTCTTTGGGCTAGAACAAGAGTTTAATATGTTTAATATGAGTTTAGTAAGTACCGCACTCTCTGCGGAACCTCACTGGTTGGATAGAAATCACAATTCTATATAATTCCCATGTTTTTGTTAAATTCCCAGCATGCAGTACACGCCCTTGTCAACCATTGGTAATCCCATAGCCCTTTTCAACCAAAAGAACCCTGGTTCGTAAACCGGTTCGGTTCATGCTTCTCAGAATCTTGGTGATATCTTTAGGGAACTAGCCTGCTTTGGACCATGGAACCAAGAAACGTCAAAGGATGCAGCATCAGTGCCAACAGAGGGCGCTGCACAGTGGTAGTAAACAGTAGTACCAGGATGGTGGAGCGTACAGATGACCTGCGAGCATTTGGGCTGTTATTCCAGATGTCTGTTTATATCCAGAGAGCAAACGGATCAACCGCTTCTGATACGAACACATAGAAGAGGTTCTTCAACAGACCACCCCAACAGAAGTTGTCACCATTCGTCCAGAGGAACCTACTATTATTTGGTTCCAGCTGGGAATGATGAAAGATTGATTTCAAACTTTTGTTTGGTGATATCTTTAGGGAACTAAACCCATTCCACGTTGGTGGAAAAGGCCTCCCAGTGGTCTCGACCGATGCTGCCTGCTAGCCTAGCTACTTTGCAGGCTAATAAATACAGCTCAGTCCAAGATGGTGCTTTCCTGTAAATTAAAACACACACTATAAATTAAAAATATTAATATCTAGATATCTGGGTAGCTAACTTTCTAGCTTAGTTAGCTTCTAGCTTGCTGTGTTTTGCTTATGATCAGACTCAAGGCACTCTATTTAAATAAACACACCGCTTGACAGGAAACGGACATAACTACCGCAGAGCCATCAATTGAACCTGCCATTGCAAAGCATAGGCAGCAGTGAGCTGCAGCTGGGCTTCAGTCTGGAACCAGGGATGGTTTAAAGGGTGAAACCAGGAGCACTACGGCACCAAGGTCTACAAATGAATGGTTTGAATAATCCAGATTAACTTTGATGCCACTAATAACACTAGGACGCATCAAACTAGACAATCCCAGACAATCCCACTCTAGAGTCTGATGCAGCCCTGCTGTGGAATGCCTGTTGGCACATTAATAACTGATGGCTCAGTTTTGCATTTTGACCAGAACCAGACCCCTTCAGCATGCAGTTTCCATGATGCTGATTAGTGGAGAACGAGTTTGGCATCTCAAGTGCAAAGCTAGAGCTGAAGGGAAGCATGCAGTGAATCAGTTTAAGTTGTCATGTGGACTTTGCTATTACTTGGGACAGGACTATGAAGGGCCTCTGGTATTCATAAATTAGGCACATCCTTTTTTAATCTTGAACTTTGAATATGCAGAATTGTATCATTGTATCGGGTTTCCAGTCCACATGCTGTTCGGACCGGAATATGCAAAATTCCATGTTATCCAAAGGTGCTAGCCCAACACTCCCATTTGGTAGGTCCATTCATTTCATGATGTCCAGGCTGCGTTATTCTCCCAGATCGATTTGCAGACTGGTAGAATCTTTTGCATGCATTTCCTCAAGGATATTGCATATTCCAGAACCCTATGTTCTAACACGAGTCTGATTGATTGGCTCATTTGTAATATCGGCTATTCAAGAGGGCGATGATTATGAAAGCTTCCATTAAGCGTATTTCTGAGGTCTTTACTCCGCAAAGGACGACCTTGACTGAATTCAGCTTTACAGATCTGCTACTCAAGGTGTTATTAACCCTCAGTTAACACGCGTGTGCGCTGGTGTGGCATACGCATGCAAACTTTTAACTCAGTTTCTCTCTGTTAACTTTTTTAATGATGCTGTAAGTCATGCGATCCCAGAAGAGATGTACCAAATGAGTAATTTGGGAGAAACTGTGCCAGGGAACCTTGGCAAACTACCTTGTGAATGTTTCAGATTCCCTCAAAGAGAGAATCTTTGTTGGGTAGAAGCTGCAGACATTTGGTTTCTGCGAGCTTTGGAGAGGAAACGTTATGCCACGTCCAGACATGCCATGAGGGAGTGAATTGGCTACACCGCAGCGCTGTAAATTGTCTCCACTGGTTCTGTTTTTACAGAGTGGTGGTCCGAAGCACATGCCAATCCAGCTCAGTGGGCAGCTCCAACATGTTTTGCTCCATGTCCTTATCACTTCTGCATGAAAATAGTTTTTGTTCCTAACCCATTTTTCCATAAGAGTGGAAATGCGTGGCTGTGGCTTTGTGGATATTTACACATGAATGGTAACATGTTCATGGCATTAAATGATCAGGCTTTTATTTACACTCATTCATTTGGAAAGGTTTAGGCACCTGAGTGAAATGTTTTGTTTGTTTGGCTTTCTACACTGCGAAAAAAAAAATCTTGGCAAGTTAAATCGTCTTATATAATAATATATATAGTAGATTAGCTCATTTTGAATAGAATTTGATTCAATTAAACCCATTTCCAATTGATATTTTACTTGTTTTAACCCTGTAACGTCCTGCTCAACCGTTTGGTAGAGCACATCTTGAGTCGCAGTACCTTAATTGTGTTGATGGAGAAAAAGATCGTGACGAGTGCTGAGCTAAAATCAAGACGAGGTTTATTAAACAGGTTTGGAATCATCCACAGCAGCAACAAGGGCAAGGTGGACATAACAGAATGGCAAGACAGAGTCAGAGTGAATAAACAAGTGGACGTGAAAAACCACACAATCGGACAAAGAAAAAAATCAGAGAATCCGAATAAAGTCAGAACCAGAGTAGCAAACGAGTAATCACAGAGAGACCCACTCGGTTAGAACAGAGTGGCCTTACTTCACAAGGGGTAGTGGGACAGAGGAGTATAAATACAAACAGACTAAATTAACAACAGGTGTGATCAATACTCAGGAGACTCAGATCTAGAAAACGGAATTGGGAGATGGCAGACATATGAAAGTGACGTCATTAGGTGGTGGTTATGGGAAATGGAGTCTGGGAGATCAGGGGTGAGAAGAGAGCCAGCAGGCATGACATTAATATAGAAGTTGTTTAGTTTAATAACTTAACAACCTGATCGTGCCATCTCTACCAATCGGCAGAGGTATGTTATGTTGACCTCTAGTAACACATCCACTAGAGGTCACTGCGTCTTTCAATAGATGCCCCTTTATTTTTCTCATTTATAGCAAGAAGCTTATTGGTAAGCTTATTTTATCACCATATTATAGTTTCAGAGGATTTGAGGAACGGAATGATGTAACTTTATACATGACAAACGAAGTCTAATAAGGGTAATATAATAAAAAAAGGTATACGGTAAGCTAATTGAAATCTGTGTTTTACTATTATCATTTCCTCAAACAATATTGGCAGATAATTTGGCCAGTTTCTTAAAATAAGTACATTTTTGGCTGATATACAGAGAAAATCTGGCTTGGTAAAATCACTTAAAACAAGTAAAAATATGGAAATAAGAAAAAATAATCTTAAATGAGAATTTTAGGATACATCACAACTTCAGTGGTTATTTTTTTAGAATTCTATATTTAGTCGTGTTTTCTGGATATGGTAACTAACTTTCACTTAGAACATCAACAAGGCATGACACCAGATGTTCAGACTTTTAGATTTGACTGCATAATTCTGCGACTGGAAGAAAACTTCATATTGTGACTTTTTTAGCATTTTGTAAATCCACTCCTTATTCGTTTCAGGAGACTTACTGTCAGTTTCTTCATTAGCCACACCTCCAAAGTCTTAGAAGTTGGCTTAGCAACCATGCAAATCACTCCAAACACATTCAGTGGTGTTGAAGTTCTGGACTCTGGGGTGGTCAGGCCATGGTTCTGAGAACACCAACAGCTTCTTTGTTGGATGTGTGTGCCTCAGTGAGGAATTTCTTGAACATCTACACCTCCTTTTAGACCTCCATAGTGTTGAGGTGTCTTCTCACAGTGGAAGAAAGATGGACAGAAACACCTGTGGATGTTCTCAGATCTGAAGCAGGATTGGAGTTTGATGTTCCTCTCTCTTGAAGATGAAAGTTTTAAGCACTGTTTATCTGAGGGGAATGGGGTTTTGGTGGGTCTGCCAGGTCTTTCAGGTGGTTGTTAGGTGTCCATATTCTCTGGAGGCAAATATGGACTTTCAAGTGGGGGCCTGAAGTCCAGTCTAAAGATCCAGAAAAGTGATTTTCGATGCTTAATGACCATTTCGACTGGTCTCCAACTTTTTCACAGAATCATATATCACAGTTATCTGTTGTGACACCAAAGCCAGTATATGGGTAAAGACCAGCACCAGCAGTATAATAGGAAATGACCGTCAGTCAGGATCCTCAGTATGACCGCCAGACGATTATATTTTCAATATTATTTTCCCACCTTTTTCATCCCAGACATGTCTCCGTGCGCACATGAACGCTTGCAGATGGCCGATAGGGATGCTCGTACGTGTTTGTTTTTAAAGTGAGATGGTGGCCGGTGGGGGTGGTTTGTTGGGGTGGGATGGTGGGTGTTATGGTGGGCTGTGTGTGGTTTGATATCTCTGCTGCAGAGGCTATAGTAATGGGGTGTGACCCTCTCAGACAGGAAGAGACATGTCCCGATGCGGAGCTGGAGTTGCTGGCAGAAAGGCCCGTAATAACAACCACACTGTCAGCGGGGTTGTGACCCCAGCCCCGGCACCCTCGTCCCCATGCATTAGCCATCCTCCTGCCATAAGGGTGGAACAAACAGATGTTTCTCACCAATTGAGGGCCACAGAAATAGCCCCGGCGGGGATTTTGTGTGCTGGAGCTCCTGGACCTATCGAATAATTGAAAGATCTCGTCTGACACCCGTGACGTCCATGTGTCACTCAAAGTGCTGTCCGCGTCAGGGACTGGAGGATAATTGGGAGTTCACACACAGAAATGTTTGGAAGTCAGTGCTCATGTTTTTCAAGCTAGAACTGAAATTCATGATGCCAGGTGTAAATACAGGAGCCCTCTTTACCGCTAGAGTATTTGATCAACCAAGACAGGCTCCCTGCCCAGATGCCTGCCTGGACCGATGCACATCACAAACCTTTACATACAAAGTTCAACAACCACATTAGCAAGCCTGTTAGCCTCACAGGGTTTAGGTCAAACGTTAGATGATCGTGCCTTTCTATTTCTTATGAGCTATATTCATGCGCATGTCTATTTATATGTATTAATTATTATGATATCAGGAGCTCAAGTTTTAAAAAGGGCCTGTTATGCTCAGTGTTCATATTTTTGGGGGTCTGTTTTTGGGGTCTACTAAAATGTCTCTGTTTTCCCAAGACTTTGTGCTTTGATTGGTCAGCTTGCCCACTTTATTCAGAATGGTCCACGCCCAGGAGTGACACAACTGTGATTGTTACTACAATGGATTCAGTTCTGTCATGTCAGTTTGATTCAGAGTCCGATCCTGAAAGTCCGGTAGAACAAGCTGGTATATCCACCTTCACAGGATTGACTGGAGTGGGTCGTTTCAGAGTGGTCAGTTTTTACTATGTGGGTATATGTGTGTTGTGTGAGGCCATGCCAAACCTGCTGGTAGGTGGGTAATAGGGACTGTGTTACAAGACGACATCGACTTGTAACTGGAAATCCAATGAGGTGATTCAGGAAGCCGAGAAAAGTGGATTCTGTGGTCGGAACTAGTGTAGTGTGCTCTGATTGGTCAGCTCACCCACTCTACTTTGACTGGTCAACTGCCAAAGCAAGATCCGGCCCCACTCTGATGTCGCTGTTCTTACAATGGGGTCAGTTCTGCTGTATCAGTTTGACCTGACTTTGGTTCTGTGTGCTATGAGAGGGTGTGCCAAGTTTGCTGGTAGACAGGCAGTAAGGACTGTGTTACATGATGATGTCACCTTGGGCTGGAATTCCGTTTCAGGCAGCTGGGAAAAGTGGTTTCTGCGGGAAAGAGTTTCTCCCTCTGGGCAGGTCAAAAGCTGCCTGGAATGCCTCATTGGAATTCCAGTCCTTTTCTCTGTTACACGGTGACATCATCTCGTAGCACGGTCCTTAATGCCCGCCTACCGGCAAGCTTGTAAAGACTACAGTAAAGACTTACTACTCTGAAACGTCCTGCTCCAGTCTAGCTTGCCAAGGTGGACTTTAAGGATTGGACTCTCCATCACACGAATACGGCAGAACCGACGCCAGTGTAGGAACAGCCACAGCAGTGTGGGGGCGGGATTTGTAGCAGGATGCTGCTCTAGCTGTCAAACAATCACAGCAGAGTGGGCGAGTTTGACCAGCTCTGTGCTCTTCAGTAATTTGCCTTTCTGACTCCAACATTGATTTTTTCGTTCTCATCTTTATCCTGCAGCGTTCGGCCAAAACGAATGTCACGACCCCGGCATCCCCATCAACGGCCAACGCTTTGGAGAGCACTTCCTACTGGGCAGCTCAGTCCTGTTCACGTGTGATGAGGGCTTCATTAAAACCCACGGCTCCGAATCCATCACCTGCGTCATCCAGGATGGCAATGTGGTGTGGAACGCTGCTGTCCCACGCTGTGAAGGTAGGCGGCCTCTTTAAGCTCTCTATTCACTTTGAAGAATTTAGCCGATAATCCACTGATTAATAGTGGCTAATCTTGAGGACTTTACAGCCAGACTTTACTGAGTTACTGTACACCAACACGCTACTTACAGTACACTAACACATTACACTTACTGAGTTACTGTACACCAACACGCTACTTACAGTACACTAACGCATTACACTTACTGAGTTACTGTACACCAACACGCTACTTACAGTACACTAACGCATTACACTTACTGAGTTACTGTACACCAACACACTACTTACAGCACACTAACACATTACACTTACTGAGTTACTGTACACCAACACACTACTTACAGTACACTAACGCATTACACTTACTGAGTTACTGTACACCAACACGCTACTTACAGCACACTAACACATTACACTTACTGAGTTACTGTACACCAACACACTACTTACAGTACACTAACACATTACACTCACTGAGTTACTGTACACCGACACACTACTTACAGTACACTAACGCATTACACTTACTGAGTTACTGTACACCAACACGCTACTTACAGCACACTAACACATTACACTTACTGAGTTACTGTACACCGACACACTACTTACAGCACACTAACACATTACACTTACTGAGTTACTGTACACCGACACACTACTTACAGTACACTAACACATTACACTTACTGAGTTACTGTACACCGACACACTACTTACAGCACACTAACACATTACACTTACTGAGTTACTGTACACCGACACACTACTTACAGCACACTAACACATTACACTTACTGAGTTACTGTACACCGACACACTACTTACAGTACACTAACGCATTACACTTACTGAGTTACTGTACACCAACACACTACTTACAGCACACTAACACATTACACTTACTGAGTTACTGTACACCGACACACTACTTACAGTACACTAACACATTACACTCACTGAGTTACTGTACACCGACACACTACTTACAGTACACTAACGCATTACACTTACTGAGTTACTGTACACCAACACGCTACTTACAGCACACTAACACATTACACTTACTGAGTTACTGTACACCAACACACTACTTACAGCACACTAACACATTACACTTACTGAGTTACTGTACACCAACACACTACTTACAGCACACTAACACATTACACTTACTGAGTTACTGTACACCAACACACTACTTACAGCACACTAACGCATTACACTTACTGAGTTACTGTACACCAACACGCTACTTACAGCACACTAACACATTACACTTACTGAGTTACTGTACACCAACACACTACTTACAGTACACTAACGCATTACACTTACTGAGTTACTGTACACCAACACACTACTTACAGCACACTAACACATTACACTTACTGAGTTACTGTACACCAACACACTACTTACAGCACACTAACGCATTACACTTACTGAGTTACTGTACACCAACACGCTACTTACAGCACACTAACACATTACACTTACTGAGTTACTGTACACCAACACGCTACTTACAGCACACTAACACATTACACTTACTGAGTTACTGTACACCGACACACTACTTACAGTACACTAACGCATTACACTTACTGAGTTACTGTACACCAACACACTACTTACAGTACACTAACGCATTACACTTACTGAGTTACTGTACACCGACACACTACTTACAGCACACTAACACATTACACTTACTGAGTTACTGTACACCAACACACTACTTACAGCACACTAACGCATTACACTTACTGAGTTACCGTACACCAACACGCTACTTACAGTACACTAACGCATTACACTTACTGATTACTGTACACCAACACGCTACTTACAGTACACTACCACAGCACCACGCCAGTGTTACTACAATGCTGAGGATGATCCACCACACACATAATCCCAGCTCTGTGGGGGTCCTGTGGGGGTCCTGACCATTGAAGAACAGGGTAATACAGTACACAGAGAAACAGATGGACTACAGTCTGGACCTGTAGAACTACAGAGTGTCCTATAGGGTTAGTGGATACAAGTGTAGATACAGGCGGCTGGTCAGTGTATGAATAGCAATATACCCCTCTCCTCAGTCAGCCTGTGTGAGGTGGTGCTGTGATCCACATGCCCTCCAGCTGCATGCTACGCTTCGCTTTCTCCCTCACCGGGCTCAGACTATTTGGGGGTTTGGAAATTTGAGTTTGTTGACGGTCTGCTTCTCCTTTCCCAGCTCCCTGTGGTGGGCATTTAACGGCTCCGGCGGGAGTGCTGCTGTCCCCTGGCTGGCCTGGCTACTACAAAGACTCCCTCAACTGTGAATGGGTGATTGAAGCCAGGAAGGATCATGCCATCAAGATCTCTTTTGACAGGTATTGATTCCCAGCAACTTGGAATTCACGGCCATGACCCCAGCTGAAGTCCCCCTCTTTTTATTTATTTATTTATTTCGCTTTTTCAATGCCCCCCTTTTCCCAAATTCTTGTTCCAGGTTCTTCTTTACCCAGTCTCTTACACTGGAAGGGTTATTATCCAGTTATTAACCTTATTAAACGTATTATTAATGGGGTATGAATTATTTTATGACTACTATTAAACTGGCATAATAGTAAAAACTATACTCTGTACTATAAATGTACTTTGTAGTACAGTATTAATACAATGTTGGTATTAAATCTCAAATACTACCTCTAATGACCTCTAATGTCTGGAATGCAGTAATAAAGCAATAATAATGTATGCAGTGTAGACTGAACTCTTATAAACTAGATATTTTTAGATTTATGAAGTGCCTAATAACTTACTATAACTTTAGATTCTAGGCTATACATAATATCCACACTTATTTATTACATCATTGCAGATACATATATGTATATTTATTTATTTATTTATTATAATATTTTATTTATCTATTTATTTTAATAAGCTCACCAACAAAAACGAGTCCCCTGTCACTGAAACATACCTAATAGCTTGTAACACCTCCACCAGCACCAACAACAGCTGTGACTGGATTTGGCATGGACTGGACAAGTTTCTGGGTGTAGCCACATCAATGTTCAGACACTCTTACATCAACGAATTGGTCAGTTGGGCCAGATTTGGTGGATGCCTTCCCTGGCACAATTCCGAGGAGAATTCCCTGTAGACTGGGATTTTAGCCACTGCTGGTAGACCCGTATGACCTTCCTTCACACTATGGTCTTTGGCCACGCCCACATGCTCAGTCCCTCCTTTTAGCCAATCATTAACATCTGCTTTGGAGCCATTTTCCACACATGGAACGAGACACTCCCTGTATTGTAGCACCTCTTCTCAATCTATGGATCCCGTCACTCACACCCCAAAGGGATTTATATATCCTCATGCAGCGCCATCTGCAGGAGCCTGAAGTTACTACCACTTTAAACATACAAGGTGTCTCATTTTTAGACTGGTGAGTTTATAAAATTATATAATGTCAGATGATGCAGAGATTATGAACATTTCTTAATCAAGTCAGTTCAATTCATGTCCAGTTCAAGTCAATTCGGTGCGTTTATTTCAGTAGACCATTTTCCAAGTCTTGATGCTCTGAAGCCATTATGTCATCATCTCCAGCTCTGCTCCTCACTCTGGACACGAAATGATTTAAGTGAGTTTCCCTTCAGAATTAGATTTACTCTAATTCACCCCGAGCCAGGTTCACATGACTGAACCTGGTGTCCCTGAACTGCACTGGTCCCTGAGAGTTTAAAGGGTTAATCATTCTTGTTAGAGTAATTCTGCTGAAATACCCGGGCCGGAAGCTCATGCTCTTACTCTCTGCCTCTCTCCCCCACCCTTGCACGCAGGTTCCAGACCGAGGTTAATTACGACACGCTGGAGATCCGTGACGGGCCCTCCAACTCCTCGCCGCTGATCGGAGAGTACCACGGCACCCAGGCACCTCACTTCCTCATCAGCACCGGCAATTACATGTACCTCCTCTTCACCACCGACAACAGCCGCTCCAGCGAGGGCTTCCAAATCCGCTACGAGAGTGAGTCGGCCTTCCCCGGGACTCTACGGGAAAACATTTTGGCTCAATCCAGAATGACTCCCTAATTGACGTGTAGTGCGTAAAAAGCCATCGGCTCATGTCCTGCGCAAGTGCACTTAACGGCAAGCAGGGAGCCCTTTCGGATTCAGCCTTTGCTCCGTGTTCTGCAATAGCTCCGGTGTGTCTGATTGGAAGCCGACTAGAGCCTGTTCTCTCCATAGTTCCAGAGTTACAGGCCACCGGTCCCGGCCTAGCGGCTCGGCTAAGACTGGAGAGTACCGTTTCTCAGTGATCACCAGTCGTACTCATAACCAGAGGCTGTAGGTATCTATAAGAGTGGTTACCAACCTCACTGCATTATTAAGCATGCTGGAGGAGAGAGCTGAAAATGGAGGGCTGTTAAAATAATAGCTGCGGGACGTTTTTTATAAATAGCGATTTACAATGCAGTTTAACTAATATCATGTTGATATTATTCTGTGAATACCTTAAACTCCACGCCGTGAGGTAAAATGGTGTGTGATCTATGAATCATAAACCTGTGCTGAATATACAGTAAAAGTCCAAGGTGTAGACACGCTCAACTAAATGGATGTTGTTTTCTTCCAGGGAAATATTAATATACTAAGTATATTTTAATATACTAGAAATGTCATTTAATATCAGCATGTACATTTTAATAAATAATTGTTTTATGTGCTGAATACAGGTGCAACATTTACATATTACAAATGCAATAATTATGAGTGCATTTCACTTCAGTGTACTTCAGATAAGTATAGTATAGTATAGTATAGTATAGTATAATATAGTTAGTATAGATAGATAGATAGATCACTTTATTATTCCCAGAGGGACAGTCATGTATTGCAGGAGCCCAAGTACAGTAAAGAACAATAATACAATAACAAAAAACGTATATAAATAAAGAGAATGAGAAAAAGAAGCACTCTAATAATAATAATAATAATAATAATAATAACAAAACAACAACAAAACAACAACAACAATAATAATAATTATATTATAGTTATTATTATTATTATTTTTGTTATTTTTATTATTATTATTATTGTTGTTGTTGTTTTGTTATTATTATTATTTTTGTTATTATTAACAACAACAACAATAATAATAACAATGATATTATAGTTATTATTATAGTTATTATTATTATTATTATTATTATTATTATTATTATTATTAAAAAGCCCCACTATGAGTGGGATGGAAGTAAACCTGTTCTGAAACTCTAATGGTATGCTATAAAGGTATAGTGCCTATGTAAAGTATGCCTTGAAAGCATCGTTACTATGGAGAGTGTATACAATAATAAAAACATAGAGCATAAAAATTATGCAAGAGAAACTGCAGCTGTATAATTCCACATTCACAAGTCATCTAAAACCGTCCAATCAGAAAGCCAGCTGACAGTAACCTATATTTATATATATACACGTATATATTATAGTATATACTGTATATAAGCTTATTTTAATGTACTAGAAATGTACTTTAATATCAGCAAGTACATTGTTTTGTGTACTTAATTACCTGAATGTACGTCATATAAGTATATAATATACTGTATATTAGTGTGCTTTAATGTATTACAAATGTACTTTAATATGTACTTAAGTTTTGCTTAACTTAAGTACAATTTTAAGCTTAACTTAAGTTTAGGTTTAATAGCACCAGTGATTAGATTTAGCACACTAAGTACATAGTGCATGGAAATAGCACACTCTCAGTACATTAGTCATGAGTGCACAGAGGTATACTTAGTATAAGTCAATTAAGTATACTTCAGTGTACTTGTCATTCTCCTGGGTTATTTATAGACTCTACAGGCGTACACTTAACAGCTTCAACTGATGAGACGTCTGAACAGTACACATCCTGAAATGGGTGAACAAGGATGGAGTCATACCCAAATTGGATAAGAGTGCCTGTCACACACTTTATGTACCCACCAAGCCAGCTCACGACACATGACTTTCTCTCATGAGCTACACGCTGCTGCTGGCGAAAGTAGGAAGTGGTCATAATGATGTGACTCAACTGTGTCGTATCTCTAATATATATTTAGTGGTGTAAAAACTTTGATCTCTTTTTCTGCACAGTGTAAAAGCTCTAGTTCTCCTTTCAGGTTAGTGAATATTCATGATGGACCGACCAATAGAATCGCTCCAAACCTGCTTAGTAATAAACCTTGTTCTATCAGCTCCACTGCAGGGTAAGAAAGCTGGTTCATCCTCCTGTACAGCTCCACTCTGGAGGGTTTTAAGGTGGACTGTATAATTCCATGAGTGATATATTTTACAGTTTGGTGTCTTCACTGTTATTCTACAGTGCAGCTTTAAGGTACACATACGGAGAAGCTTCTATGAGTAGCCGTGACTACATATACATATGACTGGTAGTGTATTTATTTATTTATTTATTTATTTATTTATTTTCAAACCTTATGCTGCATTAAAAAGTTGTAAACTAGCACAACATTCCCAATCAAACTGAATGTTTTGTAGTTGGAACCATATCACTAACCACAAAAACATTGGGAGCAGATATACACTCATCATCAAACTAACAGTTGGACAGAAAGGATTGAAAATGAAAGTTTCAGGCTCTGAGCCAACAGCCACGATTACAGACATCCAGCGAGCAGTGGTGTCCTCCATAAGCACCATTGGCAGACGGCTGCACCACACAGGACTACATGGACACAGACCGTTACCACGACTGTCCTTAACACCACGTCACCGTCACCAAAGACTGCAGTGGTGTCGTACCAGACTGTCATGGAGTGACTCAGAATGGCAGCGGGTCATCTTCAGTGACGAGTCCCGCTTTAGTCTTGGTGGAGACGCCCAACGAGTCTGTGTGTGGAGGCACCGTGGTCAGCACCAAGATGAACAGTTTGTTGTCACACGTCCAGAAGACCTGGTGTGACTTCACCTCCACCCCATACCGCACCATCTGCAGGAACTGTGTGAGGATGTTCAAGCTGCATGGGATGGATTATCACAGGACACCATTAGGAACCTCTACAGCTCCATACCGAGACGTCTGGTATGGGGCGTCTTTTCTCCGCCCACATCACAAAGAGAGCCGCTTGAGGTATGATAAAGCACATTTGGACAAGCCAGCTTCATTCTGGAATAAGGTGCTGGCGTAACAAGGGCCGTTATGCATGGAGGAAAAAGAACACAGCACTCCAAGAAAAACACCTGCTACCTACAGTAAAATTTGGTGGTGGTTCCATCATGCTGTGGGGCTGTGTGGCCAGTACAGGGACTGGGAATCTTGTTAAAGTTGAGGGACGCATGGATTCCAATCAATATCAGCAGATTCTGGAGACCAATGTCCAGGAATCAGTGACAAAGCTAAAGCTGCCCCGGGGCTGGATCTTCCAACAAGACAACGACCCTAAACACTGCTCAAAATCTACTAATGCATTCATGCAGAGGAACAAGTACAACGTTCTGGTATGGCCATCTCTGTCCCCAGACCTGAATATTATTGAAAATATGTGGTGTCACTTAAAGAGAGCTGTCCATGCTCGGAAACCATCAAACCTGAATGTACTAGAGATTTTTGTAAAGAAGAATGGTCTGAAATACCTTCAGCCACAATCTAGACTTAGAAGCTATAGGAAGCGTTTGGAGGCTGTTATTTCTGCGAAATACTAAATATTGAGGGTTTTTTTGGTGCCCAAATTTATGCACCTGCCTAATTTTGTTTAGACAATTATTGCACACTTTCTGTAAATCATATAAACTTCATTTCACTTCTCAAATATCACAGTGTTTGTCCCCTATATGATATATTTAACTTAATTATTTTATCCAAACAATCAACGCTTTATAAAGGTAAATCAGGAAAATGAACAACGCTGCCCAAACTCTCGCACCCCACTGTATAGACCTTGCCCGTCCCCTACATATACACTAGTGTATTTAACACATGAGTTAGAGGTGTAGAAATGCAGACCTTTATTTCTTAGGGAATCTGTGTGCCCTACTCCTCTGATTACACTCTCATTCCCTCCTTTTTCCAAGGAACGTATGAACCTTCTTGACCAGCGCTAGGTGATTAGGCAAATTGTCTCCAATTGCTTTCTTTTTTCGGAGCGGGTTAAATGACACCGTTGTAATATAATGCACTGCAAAAGGAGAGAGAGAGAGAGAGAGAGAGAGAGAGAGAGAGAGAGGGTTGAACGACCCAGACGTGAGGAGAACACGGAGGGGGTGGCTAGATTCACTTAACAGATATTCATGACTCACAATGAAGTGATTCTGACAGCACACCTTATGCAACCCGGCTACCTCGTCTGAAACTCATTGGAGTTGATGGATTATTATTCAGTCATTTCGAACCTCTCTCGCCATCTAGTTAGAAGCCGCGAAAAATAGAAATCGCCTTTAAGATCCTCCTAAAGATAGAACGAAACGTCCGCCCCGCGCTGGACTCGTATAGGGGGGAATAAGCTGTGGGATGCGAGGGGGAAAAAACGGGAACGTCGAGGGATTTGAGTGCATTAAGAAAGTCACTGCATTAAATAGTGCGCTTTATTTAGACAGACTGTCAATTAGAGAGAGAGGGAGGGAGGGAGGGAGGGAGGGAGAGAATAGAGAGACCGCTCCAGGGGGCTAACCTCTGCTGATTCCTACTGTATGAAGGGCTTCTGACACCACCCTCCATTCACTTCGGGCACCGAAGGTGGAATTAAAGCGTTCTCTCCATTCCCGCAGGCATTATGATGGAAAGCGACTCGTGCTTGGATCCGGGCATTCCCGTGAACGGGAAGAGGCATGGGAACAATTTCGCTATCGGCTCCAGAGTGACGTTCAGCTGTGATCAGGGCTACACTCTGAGCGATGACGAGCCCATCGTGTGCGAGAGGAACCATCAGTGGAACCATGCTCTTCCCAGCTGTGACGGTAGGCCTCTCGTCAAGGAGAACACTCTTATCCCATCCGGGTTCCACCATTCCAAAGTTAGGAATCACATGACACGTTATTGCATCCTGTTATTTTATATCAGTGCTGTAAGATTTTCAAGACCTGCCATCCGCTCCCCATTACATACAGTCCATATACTGAGAGGCTACGGTGAGGATCTGTTATAGTGATGTGTCCACCTATCAGCCTGCAGCAAGCTGGCCCCGCCCTGTCAGTCATTCACCCTGAGGGTATAAAGGGGTGTTTCAGTGAGGAATGCCTTTATTTAGATGAGGATTATCCAGGGCATTTCCTGCCTTCCACCCAAATGAGCTCCAAGAGCAGCACCCATGACCAAAAGAGTCAAGTTTGTGCTATAGGGGCATCTTCTTAAGTTTGGGGTATAAGGAGCATCTTCTCAAGTTTAGGGTATAAGGGGCATCTCAAGTTTGGGGTATAAGGGCATCTTCTTAAGTTCGGGGTATAAGGAGCATCTTCTCAAGTTTGGGGTATAAGGAGCATCTTCTCAAGTTTAGGGTATAAGGGGCATCTCAAGTTTGGGGTATAAGGGCATCTTAAGTTTAGGATATAAGGAGAATCTCAAGTTTGGGGTATAAGGAGCATCCTGTTAAGTTTGGGGTATAAGGAGCATCTTCTCAAGTTTGGGGTATAAGGGCATCTTCTCAAGTTTGGGGTATAAGGAGCATCTTCTCAAGTTTGGGGTATAAGGGCATCTTTTCAAGTTTGGGGTATAAGGGCATCTTTTCAAGTTTGGGGTATAAGGAGCATCCTCTCAAGGTCAGGGTATAAGGAGCATCCTTTCAAGTTTGGGGTATAAGGGCATCTTCTCAAGTTTGGGGTATAAGGAGCATCTTCTCAAGTTTGGGGTATAAGGGCATCTTCTCAAGTTTGGGGTATAAGGAGCATCTTCTCAAGTTTGGGGTATAAGGGCATCTTCTCAAGTTTAGGGTATAAGGAGCATCTCAAGTTTGGGGTATAAGGAGCATCCTCTCAAGTTTTGGGTATAAGGAGCATCTTCTCAAGTTTGGGGTATAAGGAGCAACTCAAGTTTGGGTTATAAGGAGCATCCTCTCAAGTTTGGGGTTTAAGGGGCATCTTAAGTTTGGGGTATAAGGGCATCTTCTCAAGTTTGGGGTATAAGGAGCAACTCAAGTTTGGGTTATAAGGAGCATCCTCTCAAGTTTGGGGTTTAAGGGGCATCTTAAGTTTGGGGTATAAGGGCATCTTCTCAAGTTTGGGGTATAAGGGCATCTTCTCAAGTTTGGGGATAAGGAACATCTCAAGTTTGGGGTATAAGGAGCATCTCAAGTTTGCAGTATAAGGCACATCTCAAGATTGGGGTATAAGGGCATCTTCTCAAGATTGGGGCATAAGGAGCATCTCATGTTTAAGGCATAAGGGCATGTTCTCAAGATTGGGGCATAAGGAGCATCTCACCTTTGGGGCATAAGGGCATGTTCTCAAGATTGGGGCATAAGGAGCATCTCACCTTTGGGGCATTAGGGCATGTTCTCAAGATTGGGGCATAAGGAGCATCTCAAGTTTGGGGTATAAGGGCATCTTCTCAAGTTTGGGGTATAAGGAGCATCTCAAGATTGGGGTGTTAGGGCATCTTCTCAAGTTTGGGTTAAAAGGAACATCTTCTCAAGTTTGGGGTAAAAGGAGCATCTTAGGGGGCATTTCCTGCCCTCCACTCAAGCATCATGGCATTGTTATGGAGTGTCTGTGTCCGGTGGTACAGAACCCTAACAACACACATGTTTAGTACATTCTGACAGCCTCAGGTTCCCTGTAAGGTGCAGATCCCAGACTCCTGGCATAAAGCTAACTGCTACTGACACCTCAAAGAGAAAATCTACTTGCACTTGCTGTACATAGTATCCCCTGTAACCAGAGGACCTTTAGCAAGCCTCCTAGACACATGAATTGGAGGCGAGTGGTGCTTGCATAGGGAGGCCATAGAACTAGCTTTGTCTTTCCAAGCATGCTGTCTGAGATTCACCCATTCCCTATGCTGTGAGGGCTCCTGGTGAAGCCTCTAACAGCAAGCCTGAGCGCCGCATGTGCACCACTGACTGTATAAGCCTCTCCATCAGGCAAGAGACTAATTTACACTTATCGTAAATGAAGCTAGCGCAGTCACTAGTGACAGGGAAAGAGGACAGCAGAATAACTAAACCCGTCGCGCTCGGAGCACAGCGAGAGCTCGCCGTCTGCCATACTAATAATTCTGTTGCCTCATCGACTCAATTGATTCTTTTCCAAATGTGTCTTGAGGATGCGATGAGTAATAAGCCTCCGAATGCAGTTTATTTCAACATAATATGAGACAACATGTCAAATTCCTTCATTTCCAGGCATCATTTGAAGGTTATGAAGTAGAGTACTAACAATGATGAGAAGCTGCGGTACTCTACATCAGAGGTCATGTAGAAAGGTCATAGTGCTGTTAACCCTTAGGGGGGCATGCATTTGTCTGCACACCAGATTCAATGTTTGTGTGTATCCCAGGCACTGAAGCAAAACTTTACATCTCCAGACTTTTTTTGGGCCATTTCTTATGGTCCATTAATTGTAAAGTTCAAAACCACGACACAAACATTCACCACAATCAGTACACAGCAGAGGACAGCAAGGCCCAAAGCCCAGCAATAAATAAAATAAGCTCACCAGTCAAAAATGAGTCACATTGAGTGTTTAAGCCACCTTAAACACTCAAAGTGACTCATTTTAGGTGGTAACCTCAGGCTCCTGCAGATGGCGCTGCACTAGAATGATGGGGCTATAAATCCCTGTGGGTATGAGTGACGGGATCCATAGATTGGGAAGAGGTGGTACAGTGCAGGGAGTGTCTCGTTCCATGTGTGGAAAACGCTCCAGAGCAGATGTTAACGATTGGCTAAAAGGAGGGACTGCATGTGGGCGTGGCCAAAGACCATAGTGTGGAGGAAGTAGCTGAATCTGCAGGTGTATGGAAGCGTACGGTCATACGGGTCTACCAGCAGTGGATAAAATCCCAGTCTATAGGGAATTCTCCTTGGAATTGTACCAGGGATGGCCTTCACCAAATCTGGCCCAACTGACCAATTCTGAGATGTAGGAACGGCTAAACACTGATGTGGCTACATCCAGAAACTTGTCCAGTAGATGCCAAATCTAATCACAGATGTTGTTGGTGCTGGTGGAAGTGTTACAGGCTATTAGGTAAGCTTGGTATTTTTGTCTGGTGAGCTTATAATAAATACACAGTGTAAAAACAAAGACAACAATATGAAACAAATATGAATGGTCAGTAGATTAACTGTAGAACTGCAGAAGCAGCTTAGCACACTGTAGGAAAGCATTTAGAAACTCGGTGTTAGAGAAAACAATGACAAACAATGAGAAATGAACTGAAATGGTTGCAGAATGGAGTCTGTATGGAAGTCATGCGTAAATAAACGAGAACGGGGTTTCTCTTATGGCAGTGACGATCGAGTAGTACAAGTCATAAGCAGTCCGTCCCATATAGCAGCATGCTAGAATACGACAGCAGCAAATACGAACACATCCTGAGCGATAAACATGGCTGGCTCCGAGTGTGCATGTGGCGAGTGTTGAGGACCACCTCCACACTCTCCACATATCTCCTCCATTCTCCATTCAAATGCACCAGTGGTAGGAGCCGTCCAGCTCATGCCTTCTTTATCAGGGGGCAGAAAGGCTAAGCGCTCCTGCCGCTCCCCTGAGACGCCAGTTTCTGATGAGCCGGGCGCTAACCGGGACGAACAGTTTCAAAGATAGCTTTGTAGATGCAGGAGCAGGAGAAGGAGGCCGTAGAGAGTCACTTGGCTAGATAGGGAGGAAGTACCTACAGGAGAGTGCTCACTGGAGCTGTTTATCTTATTTGTTTCCTGGCTGTGGGAGGGATTGAAATAAGCGCGTGGAGTGTTTTTCCAGTAAGCACAATCAGGCCGCAGCCCATTTGCTTTCGGGATCTCCAATTTCCTCCTCCGACGGCTCCTTATCGGCCGCGTGCCTTTCCCCTCTAATAGACTCCGATGCAGCCTGATGTGCTCTCATCAGAGCCTGACCTTCATTATAGGACAGACAGCTGCATCCACAACTGTTCTGGGAGATAGGAATGTATGTTTAGGAGACGTATATTGCATGCCCTGAGCCGACTGTCTATCGCGGCGGCTAATATCCATAAATCCGTACGCCGCTGCCTGCGTACGGCATAGGTTTGAGTTAATGCTAATAGGCTGCTTCAGAAAGTCCTCACAGCTGCTCCTTGCAATTAGATGCATGGCGGTTGGCTTGCCGTTCGGGCGTGAGACGCGAAGCGATGAGCTTGAATTGACACATATCTAATAATCTGTTCTGCAAATGTCTCAGTAATGCTTGGGACGGGAGATTGGAAATATTTTGGTGTCTGCAGAAGCTGGCATTAGAGAGGCTGAATCAGCCGGACTCCTGGGTTGGCCAAGGTAGCACAGACATTACTTATGAATATGAGTGTGAGGGGTAATAGCGTTAGGATCTGCACAGTCTTACATTCTCATATGAGCATCAGCTTTAGGACCCTCAGTTCAGTGCAGAGTGTCCTTGCAGCGGTGGGGGCACAGCTACAGGGTGTTACAGTCCATTTCCGGAACAAGACTCTTACACCGACACACTACTTACAGTACACTAACACATTACACTTACTGAGGTACTGTACACCAACACGCTACTTACAGTACACTAACACATTACACTTACTGAGTTACTGTACACCAACACGCTACTTACAGCACACTAACACATTACACTTACTGAGTTACTGTACACCAACACACTACTTACAGTACACTAACACATTACACTTACTGAGTTACTGTACACCAACACGCTACTTACAGTACACTAACACATTACACTTACTGAGTTACTGTACACCAACACGCTACTTACAGTACACTAACACATTACACTTACCGAGTTACTGTACACCAACACGCTACTTACAGTACACTAACACATTACACTTACCGAGTTACTGTACACCAACACGCTACTTACAGCACACTAACGCATTACACTTACCGAGTTACTGTACACCAACACGCTACTTACAGCACACTAACGCATTACACTTACCGAGTTACTGTACACCAACACGCTACTTACAGCACACTAACGCATTACACTTACCGAGTTACTGTACACCAACACGCTACTTACAGCACACTAACGCATTACCCTTACTGAGTTACTGTACAGCAACACACTACTTACAGCACACTAACGCATTACACTTACTGAGTTACTGTACACCAACACGCTACTTACAGCACACTAACACATTACACTTACTGAGTTACTGTACACCAACACACTACTTACAGCACACTAACACATTACACTTACTGAGTTACTGTACACCAACACACTACTTACAGCACACTAACACATTATACTTACTGAGTTACTGTACACCAACACGCTACTTACAGCACACTAACACATTACACTTACTGAGTTACTGTACACCAACACGCTACTTACAGCACACTAACACATTACGCTTACTGTGTTACTGTACACCAACACACTACTTACAGCACACTAACACATTACACTTACTGAGTTACTGTACACCAACACACTACTTACAGCACACTAACGCATTACCTTTACTGAGTTACTGTACACCAACACACTACTTACAGCACCCTAACGCATTACACTTACTGAGTTACTGTACACCAACACGCTACTTACAGTACACTAACACATTACACTTACTGAGTTACTGTACAGCAACACACTACTTACAGCACACTAACGCATTACACTTACTGAGTTACTGTACACCAACACGCTACTTACAGTACAGTAACACATTACACTTACTGAGTTACTGTACACCAACACACTACTTACAGCACACTAACGCATTACACTTACTGAGTTACTGTACACCAACACACTACTTACAGCACACTAACACATTACACTTACTGAGTTACTGTACACCAACACACTACTTACAGCACACTAACACATTACACTTACTGAGTTACTGTATACCGACACGCTACTTACAGCACACTAACACATTACACTTACTGAGTTACTGTACACCAACACACTACTTACAGCACACTAACGCATTACACTTACTGAGTTACTGTACACCAACACGCTACTTACAGCACACTAACACATTACACTTACTGAGTTACTGTACACCAACACCAACACACTACTTACAGCACACTAACACATTACACTTACTGAGTTACTGTACACCAACACACTACTTACAGCACACTAACACATTACACTTACTGAGTTACTGTACACCAACATGCTACTTACAGCACACTAACACATTACACTTACTGAGTTACTGTACACCGACACGCTACTTACAGCACACTAACACATTACGCTTACTGTGTTACTGTACACCAACACACTACTTACAGCACACTAACACATTACACTTACTGAGTTACTGTACACCAACACACTACTTACAGCACACTAACGCATTACCTTTACTGAGTTACTGTACACCAACACACTACTTACAGCACCCTAACGCATTACACTTACTGAGTTACTGTACACCAACACGCTACTTACAGTACACTAACACATTACACTTACTGAGTTACTGTACAGCAACACACTACTTACAGCACACTAACGCATTACACTTACTGAGTTACTGTACACCAACACGCTACTTACAGTACACTAACACATTACACTTACCGAGTTACTGTACACCAACACACTACTTACAGCACACTAACACATTACACTTACTGAGTTACTGTACACCAACACACTAACACATTACACTTACTGAGTTACTGTGCACCAACACACTACTTACAGTAAGATTGGCAAAAAGGAGTGACTGCGTTTGGGGTTACTAGCACTGTAACTGGGGTTACAGTAAACACTACCACACCTAAACACACAGTGGGTCTCATTTCTTTTTGTCCAGTAAGCTTAGCTTATACGTTTTAAGACGCACATACAAAGCATTATGAAATACTCAATACGCACACATAACACTGCACACATCAATCACATTATATATTGATGTGCCAAATGTTCACCGCTCTTTAAGAGCAGAGCCACACAGTGATTCACGCCGCTTCACATCGTGGGAAAACCATGGTAACGCAGGTCTTTCATGGATTATTGCTTTAGAAAATCACAAGGCAGATGAAACAAGATATACATGAGAGCTCAGCAAGGCTCGTTTACCGAGAACCACATGATCCCGAAAGTTTGCTGGATGTGATCCCACTTATTCACGCCAATTCAGTGCCTCGCTTTTGTCTACATCTTTTGGTTCAGTGTCAAATATGTCCCCGTGAGCACTTAACAAACCCTCATTAAAATACAGCAGTGTGTTGTCTTCTGTGTTGGCCTGACCCGAGGGAACCGAGCGAGAGTGCTATGGGTGAAACTGTATCATAACACCCTTGAACGTAAGCAGGTACCATTCCAGTCTCAAGCTTAGATTCACCCAACTACACCAACAGTATGGCTGCTCCTACAAGGAGGTGTAGGACAGCAGTGCTGTTGGGAAGGAAGATAAAGGTGACCAGGATCAATAACTGATGATAAATTTAGACTGATATGATCAATATTTATTGAGCTACACATACAGAAGTCTGTCTCTCAGTATGGCGTCGGGCCGCCATGTTTGCTAACCCAACATGCCAGACGTCTCGGTATGGAGCTGTAGAGGTTCCTAATGGTGTCCTGTGATAATCCCTCCCATGCAGCTTGAACATCCTCACACAGTTCCTGCAGATGGTGCGGTAGGGGTGGAGGTGGAGTGACATCAGGCCGTCTGGACGTGTAACGGGTAACAGCAAACCGTTCATCTTGGTGCTGACCACGGTGCCTCCACACACGGATTCGTTGGTCGTCTCCACCAAGACTAAAGCGTGATTCGTCACTGAAGATGACCCGCTGCCATTCTGAGTCACTCACTGACAGTCTGGCACGACACAGTTGCAGTGTTTGGTGACGGTGACGTGGTGTAAAGGGTGCAGCCGTCGTGCAGCCGTCTGCCAATGGTGCTTGCACTAACAGGACGTCTCATCCACAGTACAGTACATGAGAACCTTCTATGAGTAGCCGTGTCGAAACTTCTGACTGGTACTGTATCTAGAGAATAGACCACAGTTCCACCCCTTCGATTAAGATGTATTCAGCCCAATACATTCCACTAGCCGTACTGTATAATTAACTGTAGAGGAAATTGAGAGTGGTTTGAAATGCCCTGTTTAGTCAGAACTGTTTAGAGTGGTGGTGGTAGGAACCAGAAGTCTAATGCCTTTGAAACCTTCCTCCCAGAACGTCATTACATGAAATGGATTTGAATACGTTGTCTGGTACCTGGAACATGGTTTTGCAAAACTTCTGGCCTAAAAATGAGGTTAACACAGGATGTTATGAGGCCAAATAGTCTGTAAAAAGCATTTCATTTTTAGATTTCACACCGTTATTTTACCGTAAATGACTTTACATCTAGCCCTAAGAAAAAACGTGTGTCTCAGTTTTTGTCGATTTTTACTTTTATGCATCATTTGAATGCAGCAGCTGCTGTTTACATGGTGTGAGAATTTCATGATACAGAGAAAAACAGAAATGGCTCAAAATCACTTGGAAAGACGTCTGGTTCCATTGACTTCCATTAAAGTTAAATCAGGTTTTTGCGCTCTCCTGTAAAGTTACCTTTTTGAAGATACTCGTTTTATTTTGGACAGTGATGAAATATAAACAGGTGGCTTTGGATAAAAACACCTTTCATGTAGTTGTGGACCACGTGGGTTACGGCATAACATGCTAGGAGAGTTTCGGTGGTTGAGTATGGCTGGCCCACATGTATGTTGGCATGCTTGGTTGTTCATTACACCATCTGAATTATTGGTGGCATGAACCCCTAATGGCTATGTTGGTGTTGCAGACATGATGATCCCTGGTTCCCATCACCACCACTCTAATGAAATCTGGGTCTGTAAGTTTCTCAAGTCTCTGTAAGCTTCTCTAATGAGCCATTTCAGATCAAAACGCTCTGAATGACTTTGTTTACATCTCAGTGATTGAATTATGCAGAGGTAGAAAAAAAATCGGTGAAGTTTCCCATTAGACTGTGTGCTCGGGGTAATTAACACCAGTGTCGGTTAACTGCAGTTCTGCCTGGCCTACACACCTGCATGTTACCATGCTTGCTTGTTCATTACATCGTCTGACTGATGGTGGGATGGAACTACAGCTATCCCCAAATATGTTGTGCACCAACTTTCAGTCTGCTGATAGGCGGAATAGTCAAGTCAGGTCGGGTCAAGCACAGTGTAAAAGCTCTAGTTCTCCTTTCAGGTTAGTGAATATTCATGATGTACCGACCAATAGAATCGCTCCAAACCTGCTTAGTAATAAACCTTGTTCTATCAGCTCCACTGCAGGGTAAGAAAGCTGGTTCCTCCTCCTGTACAGCTCCACTCTGGAGGGGTTTAAGGTGGACTGTATAATTCCATGAGTGCAGTTTGGTGTCTTCACTTTTATTCTAGAGTAAAGCATTAACATGAGTAGAACCTTCTATCAGTAGCTCCTTAGAGAATAGACCACAGTTCGACCCCCTCTGTTTAGATGTATCAGCCTGTTTTGTGTTTAACTGCACCAGACTTCATTTGGAAGTGGACCGGGACGGGCTACTCAGGGGTTCTCAGCTTACTTATCTACAGCTGCGGCAGGGGCACAGGTTTGATCTCAGCTTTGTTGGGACAGAACCAAATATGTTGACTTTCAAAGGTTGTGATTGTTGAGCATCCTTATTCTAATGCTGATGTCTCTCTATAATTACATAGAAACCACAGCTGAAATATGCTTGTGCACCAGCTTTAAGTCAAGTCAAGTCTTGTCCCTCTGAAACAGGGGTTGAGTCACGTTCCCATGAAACGGGGTTGAGTCGCGTCGCTTTGAAACAGGGTTTGAGTCGCCTCCCCTTGAAAGAGGGGTTAAGTCGCGTCCCTTTAAAACATAGGTTGAGTCGCGTCGCTTTGAAACAGGGGTTGAGTCATGTCCCTTTGAAACAGGGTTTGAGTCGCCTCCCCTTGAAAGAGGGGTTGAGTAGCGTCGCTTTGAAACAGGGTTTGAGTCGCCTCCCCTTAAAAGAGGGGTTGAGTCGCGTCCCTTTGAAACAGGTTGAGTCACATCCCTTTGAAAGAAGGATTGAATTGCGTCCCTTTGAAACAGAGGTTGAGTCGCCTCCCTTAGAAAGAGAGATTGAGTCACGTTGCTTCATATACAAGTTGCGTCACTTTGAAACAGGGTTTGAGTCACGTCACTTTGAAACAGGGTTCGAGTCGCATCCCCTTGAAACAGGTGTTGAGTCGCGTCCCTTTAAAACATGGGTTGAGTCGTGTCCCTTTGAAACGGGTTGAGTCGGGTCCCTTTGAAAGAGGGGTTAAGTCGCGTCGCTTTGAAACAGGGGTTGAGTCGTGTCCCTATGAAACGGGTTAAGTCGGGTCCCTTTGAAACGGGTTGAGTCGCATCCCTTTGAAACAGGGGTTAAGTCGTATCCCTTTGAAGGAGGGGTTGAGTAGCGTTCCCTTGAAACAGGGGTTGAGCCAAGTCCCTTTGAAACGGGTTAAGTCACGTCCCTTGAAACAGGGGTTGAGTCGCATCCCCGTGAAACAGGGATTAAGTCGCCTCCCTTTGAAACAGGGTTTGAGTCACGTGCCTTTGAGTTGAGTCGCGTCCCCTTGAAACAGGGGTTGAGTTGCCTCCCTTTGAAAGCGGGGTTGAGTCGCCTCCCTTTTGAAACAGGGGTTGAGTCACGTCTGTTTGAAACAGGGTTTGAGTCGCGTCCCCCTAAAATAAGGGTTGTTATCAGGCAGCTTCTCAGACAATCCGGGTCCAAGCCCCCAGTGGGCAGCCCAAGGCCAACAGTGGCAGGGCGAAACTCTCTCAGAGCAAGATTAAAAAAACTCGAGATCAACCAAGACTCCTCTGGTCCACACCAGACAGCAAGATTAACCCAAAGCAATATTAAACAATCGTAATTTATAAATATATGCAATATTGAATAGACAATAACTGATAACCGTTAGAGTCCTATGATAAACAGCCCTGAAAATCTGTGACCAGTCCAACAAATAACCACTGTACCGGAGTTTATCACAGTAAACACCCAGAATCTCCATCACTACTGCTAAAACCAACATAATACCCAGCTGATAAGGGTCAAAGGTCATGGAAAAATGCTTCATTACCATATCTCAGTCCACCCATGAGCTTGCTTGCATGCCAAGACTGTCTTCCAGAAAGTAGGGAAAATAATTGTGTATGTTATTTCCCTCAGCAGTGAGGAGCTCCGTGCTTATGTACTGTAGACGCACGCTGGGCTGCGATGCTATTACTAGACTTTATTTGTCTCGCAGTGAAAGAGCTATTCTCGCTGATTAACTTTCCATTGTGGCCTGGGGCGGTGTATGATAACATGCACACCACGAATCTCCATTTAATCACCAGCATCACTGTAGCCTGAAGAGCTGGGTGGGATCACTAGCACAAACACCATACGCTCCCAACAAACGGGTCTATTTTGGGAAGAGTCCATGTCCAAGTACGGGAAAATCGACCCTGTGCTAGATTTCCTAGATTAGTTTCGGGATAAAAAAAAAAGAGAAAACTTTTAAACATTAAAGAGATCGCAGTTCTGTATATACATCCACCCGCCACTTTATTAGGTACACCTTGTATCTACCCTCACTGTCCATGTTATCAGCTCCACTGACCATATAGGCACACTCTTTAGTTCTACAGGTACAGACTGTAGTCCATCTGTTTCTCTGTATACTGTATTACCCTGTTCTTCAATAGGCAGGACCCCCACAGGACCACCACAGAGCAGATGTTATGCGGGTGGTGGATCATTCTCAGCACTGCAGTGACGCTGGTGGTGTGTTAGTGTGTGTTGTGCTCGTGTGAGTCGTTCAGACATAGCAGTGCTCAGTGGAGCTGATAACATGGACAAGGACTGTCGATAGAATTTGAATATATATATATACATACAGGGGTGGGACAATGAAACTGAAACACCTGGTTTTAGACCACAATCATTTATTAGTATGGTGTAGGGCCTCCTTTTGCGGCCAGTACAGCGTCAGTTGGTCTTGGGAATGACATATACTGCGTCCTGCACAGTGGTCAGAGGGAGTTTAAGCCATTCCTCTTGCAGGATAGTGGCCAGGTCACTACGTGATGCTGGTGGAGGTTCGTCCTTCTTGGTGGTATGCTGACATTACCCTGGATACCGTGGCTCTTGATACATCATAAAGACTTGCTGTCTTGGTCACAGATGCGCCAGCAAGACGTGCACCAACAGTGTGTCCTCTTTTGAACTCTGGTATGTCCCCATAATGCTGTGTGCATTGCAGTATTTTGAGCAGAACTGTGCTCTTACCTGCTAACTGAACCTTCACACTCTGCTCTTACTGGTGCAATGTGCAATTAATGAAGACTGGTCAGGCTGGTCCAATTTAGCCATGAGACCTCCCACACTAAAATGACAGGTGTTTCAGTTTCATTGTCCAACCCCTGTATATATACATACATATATTGGTCAGCTGGTTTCATGTCTCATTTAAAGCAGAGCTCAGACTAAGCAGTCCTTATAACTTGAGCATGAGTGGGTGGGGCTAAAGTGCTATAGGCTAAATAGGCTGATATACCTTTTTTAATGTGTAGGTCTGTGTGACATCACAAAAATAACAAATTTAAAAGGAGTTTACTTTTGCAGTTTATTTGCTGTGTGTGGACTGTGTGGAATGAGGAGTGGATGGTATATTTTGAAACTTGTTTACATGCTATACCAAACATTTCACAAAAACACCCTTTTTTTTTGCCAATTTTGACCATCCATTATATTCATGATGTTTCTGGAAGTTTCTTTCTTTGTGCTTGAGGAAACCCTAATTGTTTTCTTTCTAGACTATATATTTACATTTCAGGGATTTAGCTGACGCTCTTATCCAGAGCGACTTACAAGCTAATGTGTATTACAGGTGGGCCAGTGTAGTGTTAGGAGTCTTGCCGAAGGACTCTTATTGGTATAGCTCAGCATTTGCTACCTAGATTGGGATTTGAACCCCCGTCTCCCACATGGGGTGGTAGCTCCCTGGTGGGTAGAGGTGTTAACTGCTGAGCCACACCAACCACATATATCATGTTTATCTGCATCATGTCCAGATTTACATAGTGCTACTTCCACACGGACTTCTGAAATAATACAGGTCTGTTGCCAGCTGTTCTGTCAAGCATATATGTCACTATGCAGCGGCCAGGGCACATCATACAGACGCGGGTAATTGTGGACTTGGTCAAACACCAGGCACCTACGACTCAAGGACACTTTCTCTTTTGAGCTAATGCTAAACTAGACGTTCATCTGTTGATGGTCGCCTCATGAATATTGTCATGGCCTCCCATATGACCTTCTTGGCGATTACCAGTTGTTTACACTTCCCATTTTCCCATTGTCACCAGTGCTCTCTCTCTGAGTAACACCAGGAAAGAGTTAAAGTTTGTTTATGGAATTTATAAAGTGCATTTTTGATTCTCAATACTGAGGGATATTGTTTGCGGAGTCTGACCCAGATTTCCGTATCTAATCCTCCTGGACTTCTTTTTTTTTCTTAAAGCTGCAATTTCTTTGAGTAATCTTCACCACACTTGGCACACTAATCAAACCCAGTCCAGGCCAGAATCATTAGCATCTCCGTATTGCCTGTTCTGGGTTAACCAAAATAAGGAGACTGATATATAAGGCTACACATAAATAATAACGGACCTCTGTGTCCCGGACCGCGCTCCAGGTGTTTGGAGATTTTGGTGGGGAGCCTTTTATTTCAGATAAAGCTATTCTGAAATCGTGCTTTGAACTTGGTGATCAATAATGAAACGCTGTATGTATGCACCCCCTTCTTTCTCTTTAGCTTTGTGTGGTGGATATGTCTATGGAAAACTTGGGACCATCCTGTCTCCCGGTTTTCCGGATTTCTACCCAAACTCTTTGAACTGCACCTGGACCATAGAAGTTTCTCATGGAAAAGGTAAGATGAGAAGATAAGACGTCATGGCTGTGCAAGAGTAAAATAGATGAATGAATGGTAGCTGTAGACACTTTGAGGTCCCCCTTAATCACCCCACCAGCAAAAAAATGTGAAGAGTGAGGAAGCATGTGAAGGCGATGTTCCAGTTGCATCGAGTTTGGAATGGTATGACGGACTATGATCATCTATAATAGTGTTAAAGTTATTACAGTGTGTCTCATATTCGGCCAATAAATAAATTTTCATTTTTATGGCACTTGAAAATGTAAAGCCTGTCATTCATATTTTGGGAATTCTAGGAAATCTGCCTCTAAACAGTTTCAGAAATGTTGGAGTGTCTTATGGGAAAGTAACTATGATCATATGAACCCCAATGAAAAATTAAACAGTGAATACAATATATATATATATATATATATATATATATATATATATATATATATATATATATATATATGGGGCTATAAATATTGTGGGGTGTGAGTGACGGGATCCATAGATTGAGAAGAGGTGCTACAGTGCAGGGAATGTCTCGTTCCATGTGTGGAAAACGCTCCAGAGCAGATGTTAATGATTGGCTAAAAGAAGTGACTGCATGTGGGCGTGGCCAAAGACCATAGTGTGAAGGAAGTAGCTGAATCTGCAGGTGTATGGAAGCGTACGGTCATACGGGTCTACCAGCAGTGGCTACAATCCCAGTCTACAGGAAATTCTCCTCGGAATTGTGCCAGGGAAGGCCTCCACCAAATCTGGACCCAACTGACCAATGCTTTGATGTAAGAGTGTCTGAACACTGATGTTGCTACATCCAGAAACTTGACTAGCCTATATACCTCCTTGTATCTTCACTCGGTGTCCATGTTATCAGCTCCACTGACCATATAGGACACTCTGTAGGTGTACAGGTCCAGACTGTAGTCCATCTGTTTCTCTGTATACTGTATTACCCTGTTCTTCAATGGACAGAACCCCTACAGGACCACAGCATACCCAGAACTGCAGAGACAATGGCGTGTTAGTGCCGGTGTTTATCTTGCTAGCCCCATACTCTAATGAGAAAACAAGTAAATAAATCTGTATCAAAGTATCAAAGTAATCTAATTGGATGAAATGATGGTGAAACGGAAGGTTCTGCGAGGCATTGGATCATCTCCTAGAGAATCGTAATCCAATCAAATCATTATGAGGTCAGAGATTTACCCCCCTGTAAAATTACCCATGATAAGGAATTTACACTCCAGCGTTCCCTCGCTGCTTTATTTCCCGGCGCCCCGTCGAGGGTGATGCAGATTTTTCTTCCTTTCTTCTCGCCGGCCGCGTACACCCACCACAGCCTCGCTGCGGGTGGGGGAAAAGTGCAGCCTCCGGCGTGTGACGGACGGTGCTCTAATCTCATCTCTCGCTCTGCAGGGGTGCAGCTGGTCTTCCACACGTTCCACCTGGAGGACTCTCATGATTACCTCCTCATTACTGAAGATGGCAGCTTCGCCGAGCCCGTGGCCCGCCTCACGGGCTCCGTGCTGCCGCCCTCTGTCAAGGCCGGCCTGTTCGGCAACTTCAGTGCCCAGATCCGCTTCATCTCCGACTTCTCCATGTCTTACGAGGGCTTCAACATCACCTTCTCGGGTAGGTCCTGACTGAGCTCACGGCTTCTGGGAGGAATGAAAGGCAGTATCGGGATAAGTTTGACAGATGCTTTGGATTATTTTATTATCCCCTGAATAATCCCGTGCATTGGCTGCTGTTTTAAAAATACGGAGGCTCTTTGAGAGTAAGACGGAGGAAACAAGTCTTAGCCTTCCTCCTCCCAACTTGGTAGCACTGTGTCCTACGGGGAGACCTTGCTAGTGGATAGATTTGGAAATGACTGAAAATTGAAAAAGCTGAAATTCCAGTTAGCTAAGCATGTCTCGGCTAGGTCTGGGGACTGTACCAATCCACTTTTTGTGATTCTTATCTTTTTAAGAATCTACAGATTTTCAGCAGGTGGACTGTTAATCATTTCTGCGTCTGTAGATAATCTGTCAAGGCCTGTTCTAATAAACCGTGTTCCTTCAGCGGAGACACATGCAATTTAAACTTTTAAAACTCGTTTGCACTTTTTGGTAGTTTTTTTTATTATTGATTTCTTCGGATTCCAAGTGCCGCCTCCTAATCAGCACAGTGCTGCGTCCTTCACAGAGTACAACCTGGAGCCGTGCGAAGACCCCGGCGTTCCGGCCTACAGCAGGAGGGTGGGCTTCCAGTTCGGAGTGGGCGACTCGCTGATGTTCACCTGCTTCTCGGGCTACCGTCTGGAAGGGGAGAACAAGATCACCTGCCTGGGAGGAGGCCGGCGCGTCTGGAGCGCAGCCCTGCCCAGGTGTGTGGGTAGGTGGACACATGCTTTTATTATCTCTATGGTGACCAGGAAGCAAATACTGTGCTCAGTGTTTGGTACGTTAACCGATGGACGCTAATGTTGACGTGTTTCTGTGCAAAAACATGATAAATTAAATATTTACATTTTTTAAATATTTTTACTTTTTTTTTCTCTCTGGAGATCACAGCCCAACTATCTTGTGATCTTAAGATAACAGAAGCGGTTTTCCTGAGATAACTTATTGGTCTTGTGATCTCAAGGTAACAAAAGTCTTGTGATGTGTTTGTCTAATGAATTGGATCTCGAGATCACAAAAAAAATCTGGATCTTGAGAAAACCACTTTTATTATCTTGAGATCACAAGATATTTAAGATCTCAAGAACAATAGTTTGTTTAAAGATTACAACATGATTATCTTATTATCTCATAATATATATATATTTACTGTATATATATTTTTTTTATCAAGATGGCTTCTTTGTCATGTGACCTCAAGATGTTCTATGTTCATCTATGTTCTGATGTAAAGATAACCACAGTTGTTTTCCTGAGGTCATGACGTGTTTGTCTAATGACTTTTGTTATCTTGAGAGCACAAGATAATGAAGTCATGATCTCGAGCTCACAGTCCCAACAACTATATCTTCCATTTGAGAGGTCGATACAGCAGCTGCCCTTTAGCTTCTATCAGGACTGAGACAAACAGCACCTGACAACATTCATAACTCGATTTAGTATCAGGATTTACTAGTGTTTACGTATGTATGTGTCACGCCTCCGGGTTTCCCAGACAACGCCGATCTTCCGAACTCCATTTCCCAGAGTGCACCACCCGATGATGTCACCCTCACATGTCTCCAGTCACTTCATTCTCCTCACCGTTCCTCCTCATCAGAGTACTGGTTGTACACACCTGCTGCCGCTCATTCCTCGTGCTGTATTTCAACCTCACACATACAAATACACTCACATTGCGAAGTTTTGCCAAACCTAATTTGCATTACCGAGCGTTTCTCTCCTGCGTTGATAAGATTTGCATTGTTACAGCAGAAGAATAGCAGCTACAGATACAGAACAAGAGGTAGACTAAGGTGCGGGTTTACAGAATACAAAATAAAAAATTACAGAAAATAAATAAATCTCTATTGTTTGGTTAAAAATTCAATAAAATACAACAATAAACTCTACAGGTTTATATCGTAATTTCACTGGTATATATTCTACGGTTACCGAAAGATATTACCGCACAGATATTTCAGAGTTACTCGTTATCTCGTTTATTGACTCTGATTTACTCTCTTTGGTTCTCCCCTCATTATGGCTGCTGATTTCTTCGCCTCTCTGTTTTTACCTCTTTTCCTTTCTTGGATTACCCCTTCGGCTTTGTTCGCTGATCTCTCTGATTCCTTAGTTTGGGACCCTTACCTGCCTCTCTGTCTCAGACCCTGCATTGGCCCTTGGTTATGATTACCTGTGCTGCACTGTCGATCTGTTTAATAGTTTAACACATTTGACAGAACGAATTTTGGTTATCTTGAGATCTCAGGAATAATGCTTTGGCTGAAGATCACAGCCTGATTATCTTGAGATCTCAAAATAGAAGTTGTTTCTATCAAGATGGCTTCTTTTGGTTCGCTGGTCTCTCTGATGCCCTGGTTTTGGACTCTTACCTGTCTCTTTGCCCTTGGTTATGGTAGCTTGGATTTGGCTGTTGTGCTTAACTGTCAATCTGTTTAATAAAACTCATTGGACTCTTAGCTCCGCGCACTGCGAGCCAAGTTCTTTGTTCCTGACAGTGTTTATATTGTTTGAAATGGACCTCAGAAATGTCCTAGGAGAGGACTTTGCTTTCTCGGCTTCGTTTCCGTCTGAAGTCTTGGCAGCTTTGTGAAAATGGTACTCTTTAAGCATGCAAAATAAAAGAACAGCCTTGCCCCCTCGGTTACTGCTGGATGCTTCGTCTGGCGTATCAACTGTGCGCCTTTCAATGTCAAGAGTGGACAAATAGCTTGTGAAAGTCGCAGAATGTTTTCGCAGAAATACATCAAATATTTCAGAAAAGAGCAGCTGAAAGCGCGTCCACGCCGGTGATACATAACACAGCCGAATATGAATTCTGAATAATTGCCATTTCAAGGGCAAACAGTCTACACTGTAAAAATGAATATAAGCTGATTTAAAATAAAATATTTAAGGTTTTAATTGATGTAAAATGCTGCTTAACTTAGGTTATTAATGTAAAATAAAGTAGCTGAGCAAAAACGAACATCTTAGCGATGTCAATTATAGTCTGAGTCTCTAATATTTCCTGTTATGAGATTGTTGTAGGAATATTATAAAACAATTCAATTAGTTTTTCTACACCGTACTGTTAGCTATGGACCTCCAGAGAGACCATGCGGTACTTAGTGGTCTGGACTCTTATCCTGAGGTCACAAGACAATTTGGATCTCAAGATTTTTTTTTCTGAGGATCACAACATGATTATCAAGTGATCTCAAGATAACAAAAGTTGTTTTCTCAAAGCCATGACGTATTTGTCTAATGGCTTGTCATCCTGAGATCACATGACGTTTGAGATATCAGGAACTTTTTACTGTTGTTTTTTTTTCTCGAGATAACAACATCATGTCTTGACATCACAGTGTGTTCATGCGATCACAACTTATTGGTCATGTGATCTGGCAACATGAGATCACGAAAAAAGGAAGGTGGAATATTATGGAAACAAAATTTGTTATCTTGGGATCACAAGATAAATAAGTTACGATCTTAAGAAACACTGATGTCAAGACAAGTTTTTTTCTCAAAATTCTTAATTTTATTTTCTCTGGAGATCACAATGAGATGTGAAAGATGATTTCTTCCATATTTCTATTTATTTAAAGTGACTTTATCTAATAAAAGTGTCTGTCGGCAGATAATACGCATTTTTTCACAAAACAAGTAAAATAACCAGATCAAATGATTAATATCTACTGCACTCATCATGAGGCAGATATCACTTTCTGGACTGTTAGCTTGAGATCATGATTTCATTAACTGGTAATCTCAAGATAACAAAAGTCGTTAGACAAACACATCATAACCTCAGGAAAACAACTTTGGTTATCTTTTCATTAAAATGTGATGTTGTGGTCTCCAGAAAATAACTGTTGTTATCTTGAGATCACCAGTTATCCTAAATATCTTGTGATCTCGAGGTAACAAAATAGTTTTCTCAGGATGTATTGGTCTAACGAATTTCGTCATCTTAAGATTACCAAGAAACATAAGCTGTGATCTCGATCCTGAGAAAACAATTTTTGTTACCTTGAGCTCACAAGATATTTAAGTTAACTGGTGATCTCAAGATGACAACAGTTATTTTCTTGAGATCAACGACTCCATCACATTTTAATGAAAAGACAACCAAAGATGTTTTCCTGAGGTCATGATGTGTTTGACTAATGACTTTTGTTATCTTGAGAGCACAAGATAATGAAGTCATGATCTCAAGCTAACAGTTCAGAAAGTGATACCTGCCTCATGGCCTCTAGTGCAGTAGATATTAATCATTTGATCTGATTATTTTACTTGTTTTGTGGAAAAATGCGTATTATCTGCCGACAGACACTTTTATTAGATAAAGTCACTTTAAATAAATAGAAATATGGAAGAAATCATCTTCCGGTATTGGTATAACAGTCTCATAATAAGAAATCCTGGATGTAATGACTACATTTATGATGTATTTAAGTGCTATAATAAATCACATCAACAGTGACCTTTTCCTGTATTCATATTTGTAGTTCTACCTAATGGGCACCGGCACACTGTTCTTAAAAGTTCCATAAACATATTCCTGAAGTTAACTTTTTCAGAGACCCACCTCAGAATTCTGACGTAGCTTTCTGGCGGGGGGTCTAAAGGGTTCTTCACATTTCTGCTTTAAGCGAAAGCCTAAAAATATTCCAGAAGCCATCAGCCGTCTCCGTAAATCACATTAGAGTTTCGGGTGGAGGATATTAGCTGACTAGCTCGAGGATTTCTTTGGGCTTTTAGTGGTTTCTTAAATAAGGCCTGACACCTGCAACAGATACAAAAGCACAGAAGAAATAACAAAGCCTTATGACTCACCGGCTCCGAATTATGAAATACCATTTGAGTACCTAAATATAACTGCAGACAATACGGATCTCATGACTCAGACACCACTTTACTGAGTGTTAAGTGAGAGATGCCGAGCTCTTGTGAGTCCCTTTCGGTCAAGATGTGGCTCGTAAAGTATACTGCTGGAGATCTCTGGGCTCTCTTTGTCTCTGGGCGAATGACTGACTGGATGAAGCCTTTACCTGAAACCTGCCTGATAATTAATCAAGCTCGCCTGGTTAAACTGCATGGACAAATCTCTCATCAAAAAACAGCTGCACCCAGAGGGAAGTGTGGGAGTGCGGTGCTGTTGGGAAGGGAAGATAAAGGTGACCAGGATCAATAACTGATGATACATTTAGACTGATATGATCAATATTTATTGAGCTACACATACAGAAGTCTGTCTCTCAGTATGGCGTCGGGCCGCCGTGTTTGCTAACCCAACACGCCAGACGTCTCGGTATGGAGCTGTAGAGGTTCCTAATGGAGTCCTGTGATAATCCATGCCATGCAGCTTGAACTTCCTCACACAGTTCCTGCAGATGGTACGGTAGGGGTGGAGGTGGAGTGACACCAGGCCTTCTGGACATGTGACAACAAATCGTTCATCTTGGTGCTGACCACGGTGCCTCCACACACGGATTCGTTGGGCGTCTCCACCAAGACTAAAGCGGGACTCGTCACTGAAGATGACCCGCTGCCATTCTGAGTCACTCCATGTCAGTCTGGCACGACACCATTGCAGTCAATGGCGACGTTGATGTGGTGTTAATCGTTGTAACGGTCTGTGTGCATGCAGTCCTGCGTTGTGCAGCCATCGGTGCTCACTGAATGTCAGCAATTGTGGATGTTAGATCAGTGTATGCATTTCGGAGAATTCGTCGGCTCTTCCTCTCTGTGGTTCATGTAGGTCTCACAGATCCTTCATGCTGCTGAGGCCTTCTTTTACCACTGCTGCTATCAGCATGCTACGGAACACAGAATCGGTATGGCGTGCAAGAGCATCCTGGAGCTCTGCAATGTGACCCCTTTTCAACTCTTCCAACGGCTTGTACTGTGTTCGAACTCTTCTCTGACTGACTTCCCTCGCGATGGAATCATGCACAACAGGACGACCTCATTTAGTCACTTAGCTACAGTGATAAGGCCCGTCCTTGCTTACGTCACATGGACGGTCCGAGCGTGAACCTTGAATCATTTGCATGTCTCATGATGTCAAACCTACCCACCAAGTTTCATTCCCGTCGGTTGATTCCTTCTGGGTGTATGGCTTCTGGTGGAACTTGGCAGAGTAAGCATGCTGGCTCTTGGTTATGGCCAGGGGTATTTGTGGATGGGAATAAAGATGCTGACTAAATGATCAGTGGTTATTGTGCAGGGCTTTCACATGAGATTATTGCCGTAGTTAATCATTTAATGGCTCTATGCGTGTGTGCATGTGTGTGCATGTGTTGGACAAGCAATGTATTTAGCTTCATGTGGGGACTCCATGTATCCAATGCAGGAAATTCCAGCCACTGAAACATAACTCATAAACTGAATGGCAATGAGACGGAATAAGGGAATAATAAACAACATATAGAGGTGTGCAGGTCAGTATGACTGTGGATTAGAGTTTAGGGATCTGTCCTGAGTGAGTACATGCAGTTTGGTGGCTGTAGGGTAAAGTAGACAATGGAGTTTGTATGGGCGTGAAAATGAATGGGAGTCTATGGAAGGAACAAGGGATTAGTAAACGACACATAAAGGAGTGCAGGTCAGTATGACTGTGGATTAGAGTTTAGGGATCTGCCCTGAGTGAGCACATGCAGTTTGGTGGCTGTAGGTTAAAAGGTATAGGGTTTGTATGGTAGTAAAAATGAATGGGACCCTATGGGAGGAACGAGGGATGGAAAAAAAGACCAACAGATGAGTGCAGCTCAGACAATCGCTGAATTCGTCAGCTTAGGGGTCTGCTTTTAGGAAAACTGTACATCGGATCAAAAAGCTGTATACAAGCACAGTATTCCCAATCTCCATTCCCAATGCAACATTCCAGAGTTGGAATCTCGAAAACTGCAGGACTGGTTAGCAGACTAGTTACTGAGAAGGAGAAGACCCTGGAAGGACACCCTCCCATCCAGCACCTTTGCAATGAGTGATCCACGCCTGACGTCACCAATGCGTTTTGTGGCTAACCTCAATCAAATCCTTGCAACAATGTTCCAACAGCCATCCCAAACGAGTAAAGGCCATCACTGCAGCAGCAGGAGGACAAACTCAGTTCATTACCACTGAAACACTGGGTGTGCAGGAGCCTACAAGGCTTTGGACGTACATCATATGTCCCAGCAGCGTTTGGCTACAACCAGGAACTCAAGCAGAACAGCCAATGGAACCACCCAGCACAGACAGGAATACAAACACGTCTGTGTGAGAGCGTGTGTGGTTGTTCCTAATTGGTTCAGCTTCTACAGGAGCCATTAGTCTTCAGAAATTGAGATTTATTTTTTGGCTTTAGAAAACGATGTATTTAAAATGAACACTACTTTGTCGCATGACCAGACCTTCAGTTTTTATTCAGAGTGATGTCACCCATGTGTTTCATCTCCATACACTCCTCAGACCTCAGAGAACCGGCAAGCTCTCAGCTCTACTGCAGATGTAGGACAGATATAAATCTGACATATACATACAGGTACAACTCACAACTGCTTGCTCACATGAACCAAAGCTAATATAATAAAGGAGACAAAATATGAGCCCCCTTCAGTGTTTAAGGTGGTAGTAACTTCAGGCTCCTGCAGAGGGCGCTGCACGAGGACGATGGGGCTATAAATACCTGTGGGGTGTGAGTGACGGGTTCCATAGATTGGGAAGAGGTGGTAGAGTGCAGGGAATGTCTCGTTCCATGTGTGGAAAATGGCTCCAGAGCAGATGTTAATGATTGGCTAAAAGGAGGGACTGAGCATGTGGGCGTGGCCAAAGACCATAGTGTGAAGGAAGTAGCTGAATCTGCAGGTGTATGGAAGCGTACGGTCGTACGGGTCTACCAGCAGTGGATAAAATCCCAGTCTTCAGGGAATTCTCCTCGGAATTGTGCCAGGGAAGGCATCCACCAAATCTGGAATTCTGTGATGCAAGAGTGTCTGAAAACTGATGTGGCTACATCCAGTCCATACCGAATCCAATCCCAGCTGTTACTGGTGCTTGTGGAGGTGTTACACTCTATTAGTGTTAGTCACAGGTTACTTTACCTCAATACACTGCCAGTCAAAAGTTTAGAGACAGCTCCTCATAGAAGCTTCTCCTTATGTGTGTCTTAATTCTATACTATAGATTAAAAGTGAAGACACCAAACTATAAACTAGCCCTCATGGAATTATACAGTCCACCTTAAAACCCTCCAGAGTGGACCTTTACAGGAGGATGAACCAGCTTTCTTACCCTGCAGTGGAGCTGATAGAACAAGGTTTATTACTAAGCAGGTTTGGAGCGATTCTATTGGTCGGTCCCTCATGAATATTCACTAACCTGAAAGGAGAACTAGAGCTTTTACACTGTGCAGAAAAAGAGATCAAAGTTTTTACACCACTAAATATATATTAGAGGTGGAGATATGACTCAGACATCAGGAGTAGCTGTGGTGTATCAGGATACGGACTGGTTCAGACTCTCATCAGGTGGAGCTGTTCAGTGTACCACTGTAGAGTCTTTAAGATCACCAACTACATCCGTTTAGCTGGGTGTGCCCAAACTTTTGACCAGTGGTCTATACCACATAGAAGTAGACAGCAGTGTGTCTATTGAGTGCGGTGTGCACAATGCACTACATAATGCTGCGCCACAGCAGGAGGCATTTAATCATTCTTGAATTATTGAAGCTGAATGTTCAGTGAAAGAGTGTGTATGATGTATGGTGTGTGTGTGTGTGTGTGTGTGTGTGTGTGTGTGTGTGGCTCGCTCCATAATGTAGGAAACAGCATTCCCCTGCTTCTGAGGGCCTTCGTATTTATATACCTTTAAAAGGGAGGCTATCAGGTAGTCACTGCGAGGATTGTGGCTCAAGCCGCAGAACTCAAGGTCTTGAGGCAACATCTGCTTATATGCCGGAGCTACAAGAGCAGAATATTAACGACAAGGACATCTGATTCTAGTGCAGCCCTGGGCCTTTGTGACCGGCACCTAACTAATGCATAAAGCCCCGCGTTAATTAGTATTCCTCGGAAGTTTGCTGTTGTGGTGATTCATCAAAATGACAAAGGCTCATATTCCAACTGGTGCGAGAACCCTGACTGGCCCATCAGCAGGAAATAGAGCAACAGCTGTCAGGGAGCTGCTGGCTTAATTATTTCAAGGGAGCGCTACTTTTGGGGACAAGAGCTTCTGCTTTAAGGGATGGCTTCAGGGCAAGATGGACGACTTGTGTTGTTGAGCAGGCAGGGATCGTATAACGCGTATAATGGAATCTGGTGATTGTTTCTGTCCTGAACGCTGTGGCCCGCAGGCTGCTGCTGCCGGTCGGGCGATCATCATCATAATAATCGACTGGAAATTCACTGTAAACGTTTTGTTTGTGTCAGCTTCTGCATTTCATGGCCATTGATGGGCAGATAATCTCATATCGATAGTCGACACTCACATAGTCGGTTCTTTGGGTTCCGTGTTGGTGTGCATGTGCACAGCGCTCTGGTGTCTTCAACACTAGCTTAGTGGTGGAATGTTACTGGAAGACTTGTTAGTGGAAGGTTGGTGTAGCATAGCTGTTGGTGACTGTAGAAAGACACAAGAATTTCCCCTGTATAAAATGTCTCCCTGGTACAGACAGTCCACCCTATAAAATGTCCTTGGTAGAGAATGTCCCATGGGTAAAATGTCCCCAGTAGAAATTACACCTTGTATAGAATCTCCCAAGTATAAAATTTCTCTGGTAGAGAATGTCACCTGTGTAAAATCTGCCCGAAATAGACTGTCCCCTGTATAGAATGTCACCGATATAGAATGCTCCCTGTAAAGAGTGTCCCTGGTATAGAATGTCCCCTGTAAAGAATGTCCCTGGTATAGAGTGTCCCTGGTATAGAATGCCCCCTGTAAAGAATGTCCCTGGTATAGAATGCCCCCTGTAAAGAATGTCCCTGGTATAGAGTGTCCCTGGTATAGAATGCCCCCTGTAAAGAATGTCCCTGGTATAGAATGTCCCTGGTATAGAATGCCCCCTGTAAAGAATGCCCCCTGTAAAGAATGCCCCCTGTAAAGAATGTCCCTGGTATACAATGCCCCCTGTAAAGAATGTCCCTGTATAGAATGTCCCTGGTATAGAATGCCCCCTGTAAAGAATGTCCCTGGTATAGAATGCCCCCTGTAAAGAATGTCCCTGGTATAGAATGCCCCCTGTAAAGAATGTCCCTGGTATAGAATGCCCCCTGTAAAGAATGTCCCTGGTATAGAATGCCCCCTGTAAAGAATGTCCCTGGTATAGAATGTCCCGGGTATAGAATGCCCCCTTTAAAGACTGTCCTTGGTAAAGAATGTCCCTGGTATAGAATGCCCCCTGTAAAGACTGTCCCTAGTATAGAATGCCCCCTGTATAGAATACCCTCTGTGTGTTAAACCTGTGTTTAACAGTTAACACTATATATGTACTGTATATATAAAGGTCAGCAATGCTGGTTCTGGAGATCTACCTTCTTGCCAAGCCAAGTTCAAACCACAATCTACCACACCTGCTCCAGCCTATTCACCTCTCCAGAAGTCCTTGACTGGCTGGATCAGCTGCAGTTGTGATAGGTGGTCGTGGAGAGGGTGGGCACCATGTTAGATGAAGGTTGGCACTAATGCTCTGTCACCACACAGATGCCCTTCGAAGCCGGGTGATGAAGTCTGGTACATTCTGTCAGTGCAGAGCAAACTGGCCTATTCGTAAGGTCAACACCGTTCCCTGCACAGCAGAGGAGAGAAGCTGAACAGTCAAACAAGCCAAAGCAGTCTGATCAGCTGAACAAATATAATAACCGGT
>JAMWET010006604.1:0-25000 GCA_024036415.1 Prochilodus magdalenae
ACATTGTGCAGCCACCTGTTTCAATGGTGCTGGCTAACAGGAATCAAAATCAGGGAGGTCATCATCAAGGGAGTGGCTTGCTGGAGAGTTGTGGCAGTTGGGTCAGTCAGGTACAGGGATAAAGGCCCACCCTTGCTTACATCACATGCACGGCCAGCATGGAACTTGAATCATTTGCATGTTTCACACAAAGTCAAACCTGCCCACCATTTTCATTCCTAGCGTTCGATTCCTCTGGGTGCAGCTATGTGTGCAGCTATTCTTTTGATGGTGAGTGCGGTTTAACATTGTTACAATAAAGACAAGATTTTGTCCGTTTCAGCTTCCAACTCGTTCCTCTCCCTCCATTGCTTGTTTATGACCTGGCTGAGAAACCGGTTCATAAAATACCAGCATTATGTGGTTTTGAATGCTGGAAACCAGAACCAAGAGCTTGAGACTAGGCCAGTCTTAAACCACCATAGATCATATTTAGGCCAGCATGGAGCAAACACTGTGTCTTTTAATCAGCAAAGAATACAGAGGAATAAAGACTCCAGCAGAAAGAGTAGCAGCACAGAGGAGGGCAGGTGTGTTAGAACGTTCATGTTGTATAGTGTTGGCGTAGAGTAAGACACAGGAGGCCATGACTGGGCCTATTGCTTATTGACAACACCAGCAGTTTGAAGCCACCACTAGGGCACATGTTTTGCCCTAATGGTGACACACACACACACATACACACACACACACACACCACACACCCTCACACACACACACACACACACCCATGCAGACACAGGGAGAATATGGTAACTCCACACAGAAAGGACCCCAGGAAAAAGCCCTTCGTGCCTGATTAACAACTTGATACTCCTGACATAGCCATCCCCATGGTCATCCTTCATGTCCTTCTAGATGATGACTGCACAGAAACACCACCACAGTGTCATACGTCTTAGTGGGGAAACTCCTGCCAAGTTTCACCCTCGGCCGCACATGTGACGCAAGCAAGGACAGGTCTCTTCACCCGGCTGACCCAACAGCCACTATTGCGTCCACTCAGCAAGCAGTAATGCCTTCCATGAGTCATCCTGTCAGTTCCAGCACCACTGGCAGACAGCCACACAATGCAGAACTACATGCACGCAGAGCACTGTGGCGACTTCCCTTAACACCACGTCAACCTTGCCAAAGACTGCTATGGTGCCATGCCAGACTGTCATGGGGTCACGGGGTCATCTTCAGTGACAAGTCCTGTCTTAGCAGAGAGGTCTAATGAAACTGTGTGTGGAGGAACCATGGTCAGCACCAAGATGAACAATTTGTTATCATGCGTCTAGAAGGTCTGGTGTCACTCCACCTCCACCCCTACCGCACCAGCTGAAGAAAGTGTGTGACAACATTCAAGCTGCATGGGATGGATTATCACAGGACTCCATTAGGAACCTCTACATCTCCATGCCGAGTTTCCTGGCATGTTGCTTTGGCAAATACAACGGCCTGCCGCCATACTGAGAGACACTACTTCTGTATGTGTAGCTCAGTATATATTGCCCATATCAGCCTAAATTTATCATCATCGGTTGTTCCTGCTAGCCTCTATCCTCCCTCCCAATAGCACTGTAAGGTACATCACCCTCTTTAGATGTTTCAGCATACATGCAAAAACCCCAATGATGGTAATTACAGTGCTGCAAGCGTCCAATGACTTGTTAGGTACGTTAGCCTCGTAGCGCCAGTGCAAAGCCACGGAAGTGAACTTCACTCAGCAAACATGTCTCGCTTATTGAGTGCATTTTGGGGTGTAACGAGATTTCTTGCTCAAACTATCAGTTTAATATGAGGGAAGGAGAGACGCAGGCAGAGAAGGAGAGGTGGAGAGATTAAGCTGACGCCATTCCACACACATTAGATAGATGGTGCTTCTGGGAAACTTCCTCTCTCTGAAGGAGTCTTGGCGAGCTTCCGGGCTCTGGTGGAGGGATGGCTCTTTTCCAGGGCGATGGAGAAAATGAGCCTGATTCTACGCTTGAGGTCTCTACTGCTCAGTCAACAGGCTTCATGCGCTCGTGGGTTATTTCAGGTGCATGTGTGTGAACTCAGTATGGACACCAGTGTGTGTCTGAGACTGAGGGCTTATCCATCCAACTCTCGCTTCTCTCTCTTATTCTCCCAGCACCCACCACACATCTCTGCTTCTTCATCTCTCGTTCTCTGGCCGCTTCCTCCGACTCCCACTGTTGCCTTCCTCAGGCTACGCCGTAGCCTTTTAAGCTGTATCTACAGTGTTATATTCCCACCCCTCAGCTCCTATACATTACATCTGTAACACAATACAATTACATTAAGATAAAACAAAGGAAAGTCTTCATAAAGGTCAGGGTTCACCAAAGATCATCAGGGACCAATGAGTGAGGAGTGCTTGATAGAGAAGTGAGGGGAAGGAGTGCATAATAGTTGTGCATGTTTCAGAAAGCACGGCCTAAGCTTAGATAGCTAAAGTGTAAGCTTTGAGAATTTTGAGAACGTTTTTGAGAACGTCCTTAGAATCAGAATCCAGAATGTGTCCAGCTCTGTGAACACATTCTGGGATATATCAGTGGTATGGATTTTCTCTTTGTGTAAATACAGTAACTGAACATCCTGGACTGAATACTTGCAGTTGGTGCTAATGACATGGGATGACACTCCTGACACTGGATGATGACCACAGTGATATGTGCATTCTCAGTGAAGTGTGATCTGATTGTTAACATTAGAGTTGACTATGGATATCTGATGTGTCTGATTTCCGATCTCAGATTTCGTTTCTGGCATCATTTGAAAATGGCAGTTTATCCTGGCATTACACTGCTTTGGAATTTTATGATGAAGGGATCAGTATAAGTGGTCCAAAAGGGCTTGGAAAAAATCTATAGCATTTTTGGAGGTACAAGGACGACTTTAGCTCATGTCTGAAGTAATCAGATGGTTGTTTTCACACTGCTCTGAAAAAAAAAATTGTGGAATGCAAACCTAAATCATGGAGCCTAATAAAGTTGGTGTAGCTCAGCGGGTAGCACCACTACCCAGAGGGCCATCTCTACATGTGGGAGACTGGGGTTCAAATCCTGGTCTAGGTGACTACGCTGTGCTACACTAATAAGAGTCCTTGGGCAAGACTCCTAACACTACATTGGCCTACCTGTAATACGATTAACCTTGTAAGTTGCTCTGGATAAGAGCTTCAGCTAAATGCTGTAAATGTAAAGAGACACTCAGATAGCACTTCTCCACCATTATGGAACAGGTTCCGTTCCAGTTTGGCACATTTCCACCAAAAATAAGCAGAACCTGAAAAGTTTGTTCCCAGTTGGAACCAGAGAGTAGTAGGTTCTGTGACAACATCTGTGTTCAAGGAAAGACAAGGCAACAATGGCGACACCCAGAGGTCTGCTGAAGGACCTCATCTACGTCTTCTCATCTCCAGTAGTTTATCCATGCCTTAAACTCGCAGGGTATCTATACCTATAATCTACCTCCTCCATCTTGTTACCACTGTTTGCTACCACTGTGCAGCGCCCTCTGTTGATATCGTATCTATTGACATTCCTTGGCTCCAATAAAAGCTGGGCCAAACGCAGACTGGTTCCCTGGATCGAATAAAGGTTCTACAAAGCATAAAACTATTTGAACCATGGATCTTATGGTCAAAGAAAGGTCTAGCAGATCACTGTTCATTGCTGAATGAAAGCGGATCTACGGGTGGAGAACTACACTACTACTGAGATCTACACTTCTGAAAACGTGTGAAGTGTATTCCTGCTGTGACACCCCTCGGCCATGAATTGGGTTTTTTTTTTTTTTTTGCACGGTTCATGATAAATGTCAGCCATGTGGCTGAACTACACAGTATGTGAGCCTGAGCTGTCATAGGTGTGGCTGTATGAAGAACGACTTCTTCACACTAAGCCAAAGCTTAAGTCTCTTTCCAGCTGCTCCCTTCCACATCCAGAACACATTACATCCCAACCGGCATCGCTCAGCCCACAACACTGGAAAAGACATAAGGCACACACATCTGAGATTAGATTTCCCTTATACAAAGATAATAAAAGCGGAAGGGGGAAAAACCTGCACTGGAATGCACCTTCCGCAGCCATCTTCGGTCTACCTTGAGCTCCGCTAAAGGCCAGTAAAGGCTTCAACGTGTGACGGATGGCAGAGGCCTTCAGAACATGGACCACTTTAAAGACACTGCCTTAAAACATTTACACCGCACATGACAGAATGCATTAGAGCCAAGCACAAAGCAGGCAGTTTATACTGCGGGGAGATTTTAAACATACCTGCCTACACTTCCCACTGCTTCCCCCCAAAGCCATGGTCCGCCACTCCTGCAGCCTTATGCATTCTCCTTTCAGAAAACAGGACACCTACAGCACACTCCTCCTCAAAAGTATAGCTGCACCCAGAAGGAGGTGTGGGATTGCCAGTGCTGTTGGGAAGGAAGATGAAGGTCACCAGGAATCAATACATGAGTGATACAATTACGACTGATATGATCAATACTTATTGAGCTACCACATACAGAAGTCTGTCTCTCAGTATGGCGTCGGGTCACCACGCAACATGCCAGACATCTCATCATGGAGTTGTAGAGGTTCCTAATGGTGCCCTGTAATGATCTGTTGCATGCAGCTTGAATATCCTCACACAGTTCCTGCAGATGGTGCGGTAGGGGTGGAGCTGGAGTGACACCATGCCTCTGGAAACTGTGTGACGTGTGACAACAAACTGCTCATCTTGACCTCCACACACAGATTTGTTGGTCGGTCTCCACCAAATTAAACAAAAAGCAGGACTCCTCACTAAAGACTGGCCTCTGCCATTCTGAGTCACTCAATGACAGCCTGGCACAACACCATTACCAAGGTTGCCACCTTTCAGAAATGAAAATAAAGGACGGGGTCATGTGTGAGGCGTCCCGTATTGGTTTCCTTAGGTTGATTAAGGATGATTCCGTATTTTACGGGAAGGGTGGCAACCCTAACCATTACAGTCCTTGGTGACGCTGATGTGATGTGATGTGGGGGGCAGTTGTCTTAATGGTCATCGTGCATGCAGTCGTGCAGCCGTCTGCTAATGGTGCTGGCACTAACAGGATGATTCGTGGAGAGGACACCACTGCTCATTGAATGTCTGCAATTGTGGCTGTGGGGGTCAGTCAGGTACAGTGACAGAGATTCTCCTTGCTTATGTCTTCTCTGCAGTTTAGCATGTCTCACAATGGTAAACCCACCCACCAAGTTTCATTCCTGTCCGTTGATTTCTTCTGAGTGCAGCTATTTGTGCAGCTAGTGTTTTTGAAGATGTGTTTGGTCAGCGTATGTATCCTAGCTAGAACAAAGAGGGTTGTCAGTCCAAACTTCCCTGGAGCTCAGCATGCTGCCTGAACGAGGGCCAGTGCTGATAAACCGAATTCAGAAGTATATACAAGCAAGAAGTGCCCTACCCTGGGCAATGCCTAGCTAGTGGTGGCACCTGGGAGAGAAGATAGGTTCAGCTCAGCATAAGTGCAATTACAATGCATTCACATCTTCCGGCCAGCCATAGCTTGTCATTCATTAAGAGAGTAATGGAGAGAGCAGACCAGTGCTTGTGCTTTTTCTACAGTCGGTTTCACTGTTCCTTCTCAAAGTCGATTATAATACCAGCCATTTAAGGGACGAATACAAAGGCATATAACAGTGTCATAGGTTTTAGCCGCTGGGCCGGTTCTTTCACTGGGACGCATCAATCAGGCCTAGTGTTTTGGACGTTGGGGCTGTTTTTCTTTCTTGTGCGGTTGATATTTTTAGGGCTGAAGTGGCCATAATGCTCCGTTGAAACATATTTCAGTGGCAGAAATAAGTAATTTAGGCTTGTCTCCCCGGAGGATTGTACTGTTGGTTTTAAGAATGGCTAGCCTCTGGGAAACATTGAGCATGTGGTTATTCTCTGTGCTTCTCTCTCCTGCTTAAGAACCCCAATAGCACACACACACACACACACACACACCACACATACACACACACCTACACACACACGCCACACATGACACACACACAACTACCAAACACCACACCACCACACACGCATGCACACAGACACACACACACACACACACACACGCACATACAGACACACACACACACACACACGCAAAAAACACACACACACCTACACACACGCGCACACACATGCACATACAGACACATACAGACACACACACAAACACACACACACACACACACACACACAAACACACACGCACACACACACACGCGCACACACACATGCACCACAGACACACACACACACATGCACACCTACACACACACACGCACGCATACACACGCATACACACACGCACGTGCACACACGCACGCATACACACACCTACACACGCACACACACACACACACACACATACACACACACACACACACACACACACACACACACATTTATTGTTAGAATATCATATCAGTGGAACCTTTAAAAAGCTCTGTTTGAACGAGAGGACTACAGTCACCATGTCAGGTTTAGAAATGAGCCGCTGAGCTTCAAGGTGTAACTATGAGTGGATCCAGTGCATTGCCTTCTATTGAAAATGTTCCACCATCCAAGTAATACCTGCTTAGTGGTGGTCCTGTAAGGATCCTAGTCACGGTAAAGGAGGTGAAGGAGGGCTAACAAATTATGAAGTAAGCGAAACAAGAAGAAACTCCTAAAATTGAATTAAAGACACATCGTTTTATACAGCCATGTCAATGGATCTATTTCCAAACGTCTGTCTGAGAAAGCCCAGTATGCAGTTCTGTAGTTCACCCAAGTATGCCCCAATACTTGACTATTACCTTACAACATTTCTATTAGTCCATTTATTATTTTTACTCTTTCACAATTTGAAAAAGGTTACAGTGACTGAATATGAATTTCATGATGAACGGAAATGGAGTAAAAACTCAGAAATAAAATATAAGTATACAACCAAAATAAAAGCTGCACAAAGATAGAAGCGTCACATTGCAATGGTATTCAGAAGGATACCAGGAACAGTAGATGATGGCACCAGCACTAACAGGATAACCCATGGAGGGCCCCATGTAGCTAAAAAACTGAAACCCATGGTAAAATATTCCTCCAGTGTCAGTAGAAGTTCCTCCCTTTAGACCTCCACTGGAGGTGTGTCTCAGTCCTTTCCCACCATGAATCCCCCAGACCTCTAATAGATAGGTAATCGTAGGAGAATTAATCTGACACTGAATCACTCTATTCAACTAGAAGCATACAGGAACCAGATGGAACTCTGTAAGGAGACAACAGGTTCTTAATATCTAGAATCGCTGAGTTACTGTAGGTAACATTTAAACACACTACTATTACAGCACCACAGAAACACACTTACACAATATCTACCGAGTTACTGTACACCAACACACTACTTACAGCACACTTAACGCATTACACTTACCGAGTTACTGTTACTACTTACACCTAAGCATTACACGTCTGAGTTACTGTACACAGCACACTACTTAACACATTACACTTACACTACTGAGTTTACTGTAACACCAAACACACCACTTACAGTACACTAACGCATTAACACTTACTGAGTTACTGTACACCAACACGCTACTTAAAGCACCACTAACGCATTAACACTTACTGAGTTACTGTACACCAACACGCTACTTTACAGCACACTAACACATTACACTTACCGAGTTACTGTACACCAAAACACGCTACTTACAGCACACTAACGCATGTACACTTACTGACGTTACTGTACACCAACACGAACGCACTTTACAGCACACTAACACATTACACTTACTGAGTTACTGTACACCAACACGCTACTTACAGTACTCTACCACATTCCACTTACCGAGTTACTGTACACCAACACACTACTTTACAGCACCACTAACGCATTACACTTACTGAGTTACTTGTGTACACCAACACGCTACTTACAGTACACTAACGTTATAGATACTAAGGCATTACAACTTACACGAGTTACGGTACACCAACACGCATACTTACAGCACACTAACGCATTACACTTACTTGAGTTACTGTACACCAACACACTACTACAGTACACTAACACATTACACTTACTGAGTTAATGTACACCAACACACGACATTACAGCACACTAACACATCACCACTTACTGGAGTTATGCTGTGTGTACACATAACACACTACTTACAGTACACTACCACACTTACACACTTACTGACCCACAGCATTCTTAATCCCCAGATGAGTAGACAGAGGGAGGGAGGGAGTGATGTGTAACGACCTGTCCCTTCAGGATTAGAATGGTATGTTAATTACTAGTGCCTGGTGGTTGGTTTTTATGAGCGGTTATGTCATGCCTTGCGCTGGAAACTTTGCGGCTTCTCCCACTCTCCACAGTTCCAAAACTCCAGAACTTGCCTCTTTTGGGAATTTTAATGGTATCTTTGCATGTGGCCTCGGCGAACCCTTGTGACTAGCACCGGCTGCGTACAACATAATGGATGTGCGCATGTGTGTTCTAAACATGTGCTGGCTGTATCCCGCCAGCGCCCCTTCTAATATATCACTTCATATGTTTCATCGAGGTACTCTGCGCTGAACTTTGGCTTTCACTAATCAACAAACCCCTTCCCCCAACCCACACATACACACAACCATCTGCAACCCCCTTCAGCTCTCCAGAGATGGTGTTTGATTAGAAAGGGGCAAATGTGAGAGTGTGTTTGTGCGCAGCAAGACTCACACGTGGTAGCCGAGCGGAGGAACATATTGCCTCCGAAACGCAGGAACACATACATCACTGTCAAAGCAGACACACTGCATGCTCCGCCAGCAGCCCTGGGAGGGCATGAGCACCGCGAGCCTGTTTCAAATCAAAACTCTCAAAAAGTGCAGGAAAAAAAAAACAACCTCCATATATCACACCACAGAGGGCATCACGGAGGACTTCACGCCAGGCTGGGGAAATGAAATCGATTCATGAAAGGCTTTGGCCATTATAGAACCCAGAAGGAAGGGTGGGATTGCAGTGCTATTGGAAGGAAGATAAAGGTTACCGGAACAACAGATGATGATAAATATGACTGATATGATCAATATTTATTGAGCTACACATACAGAAGTAGTGTGTTTCAGTATGGCAGGGGGCCGCCATGTTTGCTAACATGACATGCCAGACATCACGGCATGGAGGTGTAGAGGTTCCTATTGGTGTCCTATGATAATCCATCCCATGCAGCTTGAATATCCTCCCACAGTTCCTGCAGATGTTGCGGTAGGGGTGGAGGTGGAGTGACACCTCTATGCTGACCACTCTGAAAAATTTAATTGAGGAATGGACCAACAGAAAGCTGCTTGGATAAAATTCTGGTTCCATTGACTTGCATTCAAATTACATTAGGTTTTTTGCCTCTCCTGTGAAGTTGCCATTTTGGAGATACCTGTTTTTCATTGGACAGCAACGATATACAGTAACTGTTGATCAGTACACATGGGGTTGGTGGGTTTCATCCCATCAGCTTCATCCCATTTTTGGTCTCATCCATCCACAAAGCACTGTTCCCATAGACTTCTGGCTTGTCCATATGACCTTTAGCAAACTGCAGATGGGCATCTATGTTCGTATTGGAGAGCGGTGCGACCCTGCCATGCACACTATCGCCGTTCAGTGTTCTCCTGAGGGTGGACTAAGGCACATTAACACTAGTCACTGTGAGAAAGGCCTTTAGTTGCTTAGACGTTACCCCAGATTCTTTCCCCATCTCTCACACTATTACATGCCTTGCTCTTGGTGTGATCTTTGTTGGTCCACCACTCCTGGGAAGGGTAACAATGGTCTGGAATCTCCTCCATTTGTACACAATCTGACTGAGGATTGGTGGAATCCAAACATTCTGGAGCTGGTTTTGTAACTTTTTGGAGGTCCTTGAAAATATTTGTGCCATAAAGACACCCCCTGAAAACTTATGTTTATGAGTTATGAAGATCTGACTTTGATCCCTGTTCTTTAAATACGATACTGCCACATGATTGACACTACTGACCTAAAAGCACCATATTCTAATTCAAGTCAACTGCTTATCCTAGAGGTTCACACACTTTAGCCACTCTTTGGTATGTAATAATGATAAGTAAAAGATCTAGTATAATGTTTTGCTCCATTGTGGGGACCAAAACCCGTTCATACATTCATATTACCGGGACCTTACTTCGTTGTGGGAACCACATGCTGGTCTTCCACAATGTAAATAATTTCATTTGAATGTTAGTGCAGAGTTAGGAAGTTAGGAAAAGGGTATTGCTAGGGTTAGAGTTGGAATTGGGTTAGTTGCAGTTCTGGTTAAAGTTTGGCCAAGTCTCCAGGAAAGGAATGGAGGTTTATGTAATGTCCCCACAATGGAAAGAAACACACATCTACACACACACAAATAGAAACTGGATTTTTTGCTTGAATATGAAGGAGACAGATCTGTTTCCCACAAGTGTATACACAAACGGATCAGATCTTTACGGAGTCTATCGGACTGTACATGGGTTACACATCTCATGTACATGTAGCCTTAGTTTACTGTTCATTACTGTACTGAGAAAAGCTCCACCATATTAGGTTTTCCAGTAGCCAATCCTGGAACTGATACCAAGCTGAGCCAATACCAAATGATGGTTGTAAAAATGCAGCAGGCTACCGATTGGTCATAAAGATTCATCACTATGACCCCAAACACATATGCTAACGCTAGCTACCAGGTTAAGGTACCCTTGTGCAGCATGTTTGAGAAACCAGAATCATCTCGTCCTCTGGAATCTTTTTCCAGCAGTCTTCCAGCTGACTGTCATCAACCTCTTCTGAACACGGCTGCCTCAAATCATGCTGGTTTCATGCTGCATCGCTATGAGGAACCAGCTACACGGAGATGAGACTATATCTGCAGTGGAAGACGGAGCAGGTACTCAAAACGAGACGAGTCAAGTCGAACCATTTGGCGGGAAAAGCTCTAATGGTTTCTCTCGCTGTCTCTTCCTCTCTTTGGTGAAGCTAGATCCTGCTTTCCTGGCTGCCCACCCCGGCCTGCTTTCCATCTTTATTTGGGAATTAGCGATGATGGTTAATTGCGGTGAATTAGAAGGAGGAGGAGAGGGCCGAATCTGCTTAGCAGTAAACATTGCTTCGAGGCTGGGAAGGAGGGGGGAGAAAGCGTCAGAGAAAATGAGAGAGATTCCTGCTGTTTTGGCAGCGTTTTTAAGGGTGGAAATTATTACACTAAATACTTATATTGAATACTTGGTTATCAGTCCTGATCCTCAGAATTGCGGCCTTCGGAGGCCTCTCGACACAAGTGGAGACACCGGTTCACTTTAGTGACTTAGTGAAGAAAGACTTTGGCTACTTTGAAGGTCATTTGGTAGCACTTTATCTGAAGTGTATTTGCGCTTTGTATTCATACAGCTGTATTTATACAGCGTATGCCATCATTTGCAAGATGACAAGATGTTTTGTGAAGTAAATGATGTTGTACTGACATATGGTAAGTTAATACTATATCATAAAGCATTAATAAGAACACTACACATTTCATCTTGTGTTCATCAGAGTAAAGATTTACAATCAGAACTACCAGCTCACAGTACATTTACTTTTGCTACGTGTTAATTATCCTGCTGTGTTGTTAATACTGGCATAAGCTGTTCAGACATATTCAAATACCGCTTTATAATATTAATTAAAGCTTTTATGAGTATTATAAAGACCCTATGGTTCCCATACTAATCCCTGTACTTTCCCCAGAGCATGCATTAAAAGTACTAAAAAATTTTCATTTCAAAAAGCAGATAATTAATGGAAAGCCTTGGCAAAGGAAATATATTTTTCACAGTTTTTGACCCCCAGATGGGCTCGAGCAAAACCATTCGACATGTCCAAGTTCGAGCTTCGTGTATTTTAGCCCTTATACAACCTGAAAGTCATTCTGTTAGTGCCAGCACCACGGGCAGAGTTTTTACAACAGAATACAGAGCAACAGATAGACTCAAGGGCAAGTTGTAACAAAATAAAAATATAAGAAATTAAAAAATAATAATAATCTCTGTTTTACTCTTTTGTTAGTAAAAATTTAGCTAAACTAAAATATGAACTTCTACAGATTTACTAGAGTAAGTGCCCAGTGTAATAAATCACACAAGATATATATTGCACAGTTACTGAAAGGACATTCCAAAGGTATTTTATAGATATCTACCACTCAACATACTGATGGTATAGGCAGTCAAAATGCATGAATGATAGTCAGTACAAGATGTCTACAGGTGACGAGGTGCAGCAGCAAATATTGCCACAATAGTTCAGTCACACTGTATATATATATATATATATATAATATATTATATATATGATAATATATATATATCTATATATATACATATAGATATAATATCTGTATTAATATATATGGATATATTATATAATATATATATCTCTATTAGATATATATAATACTATATATATATATATATATATATATATATATATATCATAATATATAATCTATTAATCTATATTATATTATATATATACACTATCTATCTACTATATTATTATATATATACATATATATACTCCAATATTGCTTATATATATCTGTATATATTATATATATATATTATATATATATATCTATATATCAATATCTAGATATCTATACAGATGGGAACTGCAAACTGTTTTTGCAAATATTTGCTGCTGCACCTCGTCACCTGTTAAGACATCTTGTACTGGACTATCATTTCTGCATTCTGAACTGCCCTATTACCATCAGTAGTGAGCGTTGGTATATATCTATAAATACCTGTGGAATGTCTTTCAGTAACTGTGCAATATATATCTGTGTGATTTATTACACTGTGCACTTACTCTAGTAAATCTGTAGAAGTTCATATTTTATTATTAGCTAATTTTTTACCTAACAAAAGAGTAAAACAGAGATTAATTCTTATTTTTTAATTTCTTATATTTTTATTTTTTACAACTTGCCCTTTAGTCCACCTGTTGCCCTGTATTCTGTTGTAAAACTCTGCCAGTGGTGCTGGCACTAACAGAATGAATTCTGTTGTGAGAGGACTAAACTACAGAAGTTCGACTTGGACATGTCGATGGTTGCTCGAGCCCATCTGGGGTCAAAAACTGTGAAAAATATATTTCTTTGCCAAGGCATTCCATTAATATCTGCTTTTGAATGAAAATTGTTTGAGTACTACTAATGCATACTCTGGGGAAAGTACAGGGATTAGTATGGGAACAATAGGGTCTTTATAATACTCATAAAAGCTTTAATTAATATTATAAAGCGGTATATGAATATGTCTGAACAGCTTATGCCAGTATTAACAACACAGCAGGATAATTAACACGTAGCAAAAGTAAATGTACTGTGAGCTGGTAGTTCTGATTGTAAATCTTTACTCTGATGAACACAAGATGAAATGTGTAGTGTTCTTAATAATGCTTTATGACAGTGTTATAAATGAACGAATGTCTTTAACTTACCATATGTCAGTACAACATCATTTACTTCACAAAACATCTTGTCATCTTGCAAATGATGGCATACGCTGTATAAATATAGCTGTATGATACAAAAATGAAGAGCAAATACACTTCAGATAAAGTGCTACCAAATGACCTTCAAAGTAGCCGTAGTCTTTCTTCACTAAGGCACTAAAGTGAACCGGTGTCTCCACTCGTGTCGAGAGGCCTGCGAAGGCCGCAATTCTGAGGATCAGGACTGATAACCAAGTATTCAATATAAGTATTTAGTGTAATAATTTCCACCCTTAAAAACGCTGCCAAAACAGCAGGAATCTCTCTCATTTTCTCTGACGCTTTCTCACCCCTCCTTTCCAGCCTCGAAGCAATGTTTACTGCTAAGCAGATTCGGCCCTCTCCTCCTCCTTCTAATTCACCGCAATTAACCATCATCGCTAATTCCCAAATAAAGATGGAAAGCAGGCCGGGGTGGGCAGCCAGGAAAGCAGGATCTAGCTTCACCAAAGAGAGGAAGAGACAGCGAGACAAACCGTTAGAGCTTTTCCCACCAAATGGTTCGACTTGACTCGTCTCGTTTCGAGTACCTGCTCCGTCTTCCACTGCAGATATAGTCTCATCTCCGTGTAGCTGGTTCCTCATAGCGATGCAGCATGAAACCAGCATGATTTGAGGCAGCCTCAGCCGTGTTCAGAAGAGGTTGATGACAGTCAGCTGGAAGACTGCTGGAAAAAGATTCCAGAGGACGAGATGATTCTGGTTTCTCAAACATGCTGCACAAGGGTACCTTAACCTGGTAGCTAGCGTTAGCATATGTGTTTGGGGTCATAGTGATGAATCTTTATGACCAATCGGTAGCCTGCTGCATTTTTACAACCATCATTTGGTATTGGCTCAGCTTGGTATCAGTTCCAGGATTGGCTACTGAAAAACCTAATATGGTGGAGCTTTTCTCAGTACAGTAATGAACGGTAAACTAAGGCTACATGTACATGAGATGTGTAACCCATGTACAGTCCAATAGACTCCGTAAAGATCTGATCCGTGTGTTTACACTGGTGGGAAACAGATCTGTCCCCTTCATATTCAAGCAAAAAATCCAGTTTCTATTTGTGTGTGTGTGTAGATGTGTGTTTTTTTGCATTGTGGGGACATTACATAAACCTCCATATCTTTCCTGGAGACTTGGCCAAACTTTAACAAGGACTGCAACTAACCCAATTCCAACTCTAACCCTAGCAATACCCTTTTCCTAACTTCCTAACTCTGCACTAACATTCAAATGAAATTATTTACACTGTGGAAAACCAGCATGTGGTTCCCACAAGGAAGTAAGGTCCCGGTAATGTGAATGTATGAATTGGTTTCGGTCCCCACAATGGAGCAAAACATTATACTAGATCTTTTACTTATCACTATTACATACCAATGAGTGGCTAAGTGTGTGAACCTCTAGGATAAGCAGTTGACTTGAATTAGAATATGGTGCTTTTAGGTCAGTAGTGTCAATCATGTGGCAGTATCGTATTTAAAGAACAGGGATCAAAGTCAGATCTTCATAACTCATAAACATAAGTTTCTGGGGTGTCTTATGGCACAAATATTTTCAAGGACCTCCAAAAAGTTACAAAACCAGCTCTAAAATGTTTGGATTCCACCAGTCCTCAGTCAGATTGTGTACAAATGGAGGAGATTCCAGACCATTGTTACCCTTCCCAGGAGTGGTGGACCAACAAAGATCACACCAAGAGCAAGGCATGTAATAGTGCGAGAGATGGGGAAAGAATCTGGGGTAACGTCTAAGCAACTAAAGGCCTTCTCACAGTGACTAGTGTTAATGTGCCTTAATCCACCATCAGGAGAACACTGAACGGCGATAGTGTTGCACCAGGGTTGCCCCAATCTCCAATACGGACATAGATGCCCATCGGCAGTTTGCTAAAGGTCATATGGACAAATGGCCAGAAGTCTATGGGAACAGTGCTTTGTGGATGGATGAGACCAAAAATGGGATGAAGCTGATGGGATGAAACCCACCAACCCCATGTGTACTGATCAACAGTTACTGTATATCGTTGCTGTCCAATGAAAAACAGGTATCTCCAAAATGGCAACTTCACAGGAGAGGCAAAAAACCTAATGTAATTTGAATGCAAGTCAATGGAACCAGAATTTTATCCAAGCAGCTTTCTGTTGGTCCATTCCTCAATTAAATTTTTCAGAGTGGTCAGCATAGAGGTGTCACTCCACCTCCACCCCTACCGCAACATCTGCAGGAACTGTGTGAGGATATTCAAGCTGCATGGGATGGATTATCACAGGACACCAATAAGAACCTCTACACCTCCATGCCGTGATGTCTGGCATGTCGCGTTAGCAAACATGGCGGCCCCCTGCCATACTGAAACACACTACTTCTGTATGTGTAGCTCAATAAATATTGATCATATCAGTCATATTTATCATCATCTGTTGTTCCCGGTAACCTTTATCTTCCTTCCAATAGCACTGCAATCCCACCCTTCCTTCTGGGTTCTATAATGGCCGGAGCCTTTCATGAATCGATTTCATTTCCCTAGCCTGGCGTGAAGTCCTCTGTGATGCCCTCTGTGGTGTGATATATGGAGGTTGTTTTTTTTTCTCCTGCACTTTTTGAGAGTTTTGATTTGAAACAGGCTCACGGTGCTCATGCCCTCCCAGGGCTGCTGGCGGAGCATGCAGTGTGTCTGCTTTGACAGTGATGTATGTGTTCCTGCGTTTCGGAGGCATATGTTCCTCCGCTCGGCTACACGTGTGAGTCTGCTGCGCACAACACACTCTCACATTTGCCCCTTTCTAATCAAACACCATCTCTGGAGAGCTGAAGGGGGTTGCAGATGGTTGTGTGTATGTGTGGGTTGGGGGAAGGGGTTTGTTGATTAGTGAAAGCCAAAGTTCAGCGCCGAGTACCTCGATGAAACATATGAAGTGATATATTAGGAGGGGCGCTGGCGGGATACAGCCAGCACATGTTTAGAACACACATGCGCACATCCATTATGTTGTACGCAGCGGTTGCCAGTCAGAAGGGTTCGCCGAGGCCACATGAAAGATACCATTAAAATTCCAAAAGAGGCAATTTCTGGAGTTTTGGAACTGTGAGAGTGGGAGAAGCCGCAAAGTTTCCAGCGCAGGCATGACATAACCGCTTCATAAAAACCAACACCAGCACAGTAATTACTACCATTCTAATCCTGAAGACAGGTCTTACACATCACTCCCTCCCTCCCTCTGTCTACTCATCTGGGGATTACGAATGCTGTGGTCAGTAAGTGTAATGTGTTAGTGTACTGTAAGTAGTGTGTTGGTGTACAGTAACTCAGTAAGTGTGATGTGTTAGTGTGCTGTAAGTAGTGTGTTGGTGTACAGTAACTCAGTAAGTGTAATGTGTTAGTGTACTGTAAGTAGTGTGTTGGTGTACAGTAACTCAGTAAGTGTAATGCGTTAGTGTGCTGTAAGTAGCGTGTTGGTGTACAGTAACTCAGTAAGTGTAATGCGTTAGTGTACTGTAAGTAGCGTGTTGGTGTACAGTAACTCAGTAAGTGTAATGCGTTAGTGTGCTGTAAGTAGCGTGTTGGTGTACAGTAACTCGGTAAGTGTAATGTGTTAGTGTACTGTAAGTAGCGTGTTGGTGTACAGTAACTCAGTAAGTGTAATGTGTTAGTGTGCTGTAAGTAGCGTGTTGGTGTACAGTAACTCAGTAAGTGTAATGCGTTAGTGTGCTGTAAGTAGCGTGTTGGTGTACAGTAACTCGGTAAGTGTAATGTGTTAGTGTGCTGTAAGTAGCGTGTTGGTGTACAGTAACTCAGTAAGTGTAATGCGTTAGTGTGCTGTAAGTAGCGTGTTGGTGTACAGTAACTCAGTAAGTGTAATGCGTTAGTGTGCTGTAAGTAGTGTGTTGGTGTACAGTAACTCAGTAAGTGTAATGTGTTAGTGTGCTGTAAGTAGCGTGTTGGTGTACAGTAACTCAGTAAGTGTAATGCGTTAGTGTGCTGTAAGTAGCGTGTTGGTGTACAGTAACTCGGTAAGTGTAATGTGTTAGTGTGCTGTAAGTAGTGTGTTGGTGTACAGTAACTCAGGTTCTAGATATTAGAACCTGTTCTCCTTCAGAGTTCTGTTCTGTTATGCTTGTTTGAATAGAGATCAGTGTCAGATTAATTGATTACCTTCTATTAGAGACTGGTGGACTGAGACACACCTCCAGTGGAGGTCTAAAGGGAGGAACTTCTACTGACACTGGAGGAATATTTTACCATGGGTTTCTGTTTTTTAGCTACATGGGGCCCTCCATGAGTTATCCTGTTAGTGCTGGTGCCATCATCTACTGTTCCTGGTATCCTTCTGAATACCATTGCAATGTGACGCTTCTATCTTTGTGCAGCTTTTATTTTGATTATATACTTATATTTTATTTTTGAGTGTTTTTTTACTCCATTTCCGTTTATCATGAAATTCATATTCAGTCACTGTAACCTTTTTCAAATTGTTAAAGAGTAAAAATAATAAATGGACTAATAGAAATGTTGTAAGGTAATAGTCAAGTATTGGGGCATACTTGGGTGAACTACAGAACTGCATACTGGGCTTCTCAGACAGACGTTTGGAAATAGATCCATTGACATGGCTGTATAAAACGATGTGTCTTTAATTAAATTAGTGTTTCTTCTTGTTTCGCTTACTTCATAATTTGACTAGGATCCTTACAGGACCACCACTAAGCAGGTATTACTTGGATGATGGAACATTTTCAAAACAAGGCAATGCAGTGGATCCACTCATAGTTACACCTTGAAGCTCAGCTGCTCATTTCTAAACCTGACATGACTGTAGTCCTCTCGGTCAAACAGAGCTTTTAAAAGGTTCCACTGATATGATTTTCTAACAATATGTGCGGGTGTGTGTGTGTGTGTGTGTGTGTGTGTGTGTGTGTGTGTGTGTGTGTGTGCGTGTGTAGGTGTGTGTATGCGTGCGTGTGTGCACGTGCGTGTGTGTATGCGTGTGTATGCGTGCGTGTGTGTGTGTAGGTGTGCATGTGTGTGTGTGTGTCTGTGTGCATGTGTGTGTGCGCGTGTGTGTGTCTGCGTGTGTGTATGTGTGTGTTAGTGTGTGTGTGTGTGTTAGTGTGTGTGTCTGTATGTGTCTGTATGTGCATGTGTGTGCGCGTGTGTGTAGGTGTGTGTGTGTTTTTTGCGTGTGTGTGTGTGTGTGTGTCTGTATGTGCGTGTGTGTGTGTGTGTGTGTGTGTCTGTGTGCATGCGTGTGTGTGTGTGTGTTTGTAGGTGTGTGTGTGTGTGTGTGCGTGTGTGTGTAGGTGTGTGTGTATGTGTGTGTGTGTGTGTGTGTGTGTGTGTGCTATTGGGGTTCTAAGCAGGAGAGAAGCCACAGAGAATAACCACATGACTCAATGTTCCCAGAGGCAGCCATTCTTAAAACCAACAGTACAATCCTCCGGGGAGACAAGCCTAATTACTTATTTCTGCCACTGAAATATGTTCACGGAGCATTATGGCCACTTTCAGCCCTAAAAATATCAACCGCACAAGAAGAAAAACAGCCCCAACGTCCAAACACTAGGCCTGATTGATGCTGTCCCAGTGAAAGAACCGGCCCAGCGGCTAAAACCTATGACACTGTATATGCCTTTGTATTCGTCCCTTAAATGGCTGGTATTATAATCTGACTTGAGAAGGAACAGTGAAACCGACTGTAGAAAAGCACAAGCACTGGTCTGCTCTCTCTTACTCTCTTAATGAATGACAGGCTATGGCTGGCCGGGAAGTGTGAATGCGTTGTATTGCACTTATGCTGAGCTGAACCTATCTTCTCTCCAGGTGCCACCACTAGCTAGGCATTGCCAGGTAGGGCACTTCTGCTGTATTTACCTCTGTATTCAGTTTATCAGCACTGGCCCTTGTTCAGGCAGCATCTGAGCTCCAGGGAAGTTTGGACTGCACCCTCTTTGTTCTAGCTAGGACACATACGCTGACCAAACACATCTTCAAAAACACTAGCTGCACAAACAGCTGCACTCAGAAGAAATCAACAGACAGGAATGAAATTTGGTGGGTGGGTTTACCATTGTGAGACATGCTAAACTGCAGAGACATAGGCAAAGACAATCTCTGTCACTGTACCTGACTGACCCAACAGCCACAATTGCAGACATTCAATGAGCAGTGGTGTCCTCCACGAATCATCCTGTTAGTGCCAGCACCATTAGCAGACGGCTGCACGACTGCATGCACGATGACCATTAAGACAACTGCCCCTAACACCACATCACATCAGCGTCACCAAGGACTGTAATGGTTAGGGTTGCCACCCTTCCCATAAAATCAACCATATGAAACCAATACGGGACGCCTCACACATGACCCCGTCCTTTATTTTAATTTCTGAAAGGTGGCAACCTTGGTAATGGTGTTGTGCCAGGCTGTCATTGAGTGACTCAGAATGGCAGAGGGCCATCTTTAGTGAGGAGTCCTGCTTTTGTTTTATTGGTGGAGACGACCAACAAATCTGTGTGTGGAGGTCAAGATGAGCAGTTTGTTGTCACACGTCACACAGTTCCAGAAGGCATGGTGTCACTCCAGCTCCACCCCTACCGCACCATCTACAGGAACTGTGTGAGGATATTCAAGCTGCATGGGATAGATCATTACAGGGCACCATTAGGAACCTCTACAACTCCATGATGAGATGTCTGGCATGTTGCGTGGTGACCCGACGCCATACTGAGAGACAGACTTCTGTATGTGTAGCTCAATAAGTATTGATCATATCAGTCTAATTGTATCATCATGTATTGATCCTGGTGACCTTCATCTTCCTTCCCAACAGCACTGCAATCCCACACCTCCTTCTGGGTGCAGCTATACTTTTGAGGAGGAGTGTGCATGTAGGTGTCCTGTTTCTGAAAGGAGAATGCATAAGGCTGCAGGAGTGGCGGACATGGCTTTGGGGGAAGCAGTGGGGAGTGTAGGAGGTATGTTTAAAATCTCCCCAGTATAAACCTGCCTGGCTTTGTGCTTGGCTCTAATGCATTCTGTCATGTGCGGTGTAAATGTTTTAAGGCAGTGTCTTTAAAGTGCCATGTTCTGAAGGCCTCTGCCTCCGTCACACGTTGAAGCCTTTACTGCCTTTAGCGGAGCTCAAGGTAGACCGAAAGATGGCTGCGGAAGGTGCATTCCAGTGCAGGTTTTTTCCCCCTTCGCTTTTTATATCTTTGTATAAAGGGAAATCTAATCTCAGATGTGTGTGCCTTATGTCTTTTCCAGTGTTGTGGCTGAGCGATGCCGGTTGGGATGTAATGTGTTCTGGATGTGGAAGGGAGCAGCTGGAAAGAGACTTAAGCTTTGGCTTAGTGTGAAGAAGTCGTTCTTCATACAGCCACACCTATGACAGCTCAGGCTCACATACTGTGCAGTTCAGCCACATGGCTGACATTTATCATGAACCGTGCAAAAAAAAAAAAAAAAAAAACAATTCATGGCCGATGGGTGTCACAGCAGGAATACACTTCACACGTTTTCAGAAGTGTAGATTTCAGTAGTAGTGTAGTTCTCCACCCGTAGATCCGCTTTCATTTAGCAATGAACAGTGATCTGCTAGCCCTTTCTTTGACCATAAGATCCATGGTTCAAATAGTTTTATGCTTAGTAGAACCTTTATTCGATCCAGGGAACCAGTCTGCGTTTGGCCCAGCTTTTATTGGAGCCAAGGAATGTCAATAGATACGATATCAACAGAGTGCGCTGCACAGTGGTAGCAAACAGTGGTAACAAGATGGAGGAGGTAGGATATAGGTATAGATACCCTGCGAGTGTTAGAGCTGTTATGCCAGATATCCAAACAGCAGCCATGGATAAACTACTGGAGATGAGGTCCTTCAGCAGACTCTGGGTGTCGCCATTGTTGCCTTGTCTTTCCTCAACCACAGATGCACCCACCGATGTTGTCACAGAACCTACTACTTTCTGGTTCCAGCTGGGAACAAACTTTTCAGGTTCTGCTTATTTTTGGTGGAAATGTGCCAAACTGGAACGGAACCTGTTCCATAATGGTGGAGAAGTGCTATGTGAGTGTCTCTTTACATTTACAGCATTTAGCTGAAGCTCTTATCCAGAGCGACTTACAAGGTTAATCATATTACAGGTAGGCCAATGTAGTGTTAGGAGTCTTGCCCAAGGACTCTTATTACTGTAGCACAGCACCTAGACCGGGATTTGAACCCCAGTCTCCCATGTGTAGAGATGGCACTCTGGGTAGTGGTGTTACCCGCTGAGCTACACCAACTTTATTAGGCTCCGTGATTTAGGTTTGCATTTCACAATTTTTTTTTTTCAGAGCAGTGTGAACAGAAACATCTCATTACATCAGACATGAGCTAAAGTCGTCCTTGTACCTCCAAAAACACTATAGATTTTTCCAAGCCCTTTTGGACCACTTATATTGATCCCTTCATCATAAAATTCCAAAGCAGTGCAATGCCAGGATAAACTGGCATTTTCAAATGATGCCAGAAACTAAATCTGAGATCGGAAATCAGACACATCAGATATCCATAGTCAACTCTAATGTTAACAATCAGATCACACTTCACTGAGAATGCACATATCACTGTGGTCATCATCCAGTGTCAGGAGTGTCACCCCATGTCATTAGCACCACTGCAAGAATTCAGTCCAGGAGTCAGTTACTGTATTTACACTAAGAGAAATCCATACCACTGATATATCCCAGAATGTGTTCACAGAGCTGGACACATTCTGGGATTCTGATTCTAAGGACGTTCTCAAAAACGTTCTCAAAATTCTCAAAGCTTTACCACTTAGCTAGCTAAGCTTAGCCTGCTTTCTGAAACATGCACAACTATTATGCACTCCTCCCCTCACTTCTCTATCAAGCACTCCTCCACTCATTGTCCCCTGATGATCTTCGGTGACCCCTGCCCTTATGAAGACTTTCCTTTGTTATCTTAATGTATTGTATTGTGTTAAGATGTAATGTATAAGGAGCTGAGGGGTGGGAATATAACACTGTAGATACAGCTAAAAGGCTACGGCGTAGCCTGAGGAAGGCACAGTGGGAGTCGGAGGAAGCGGCCAGAGAACGAGAGAATGAAGAAGAGAGATGGTGTGGGACTGGGAGAATAAGAGAGAGAAAGCGAGAGTTGGATGGATAAGCCCTCAGTCTCAGACCACACTGGTGTCATACTGAGTTCACACACATGCACACTGAAATAACCCACGAGCGCATGAAGCCTGTTGACTGAGCAGTAGAGACCTCAGCGTAGAATCAGGCTCATTTCTCCATCGCCCTGGAAAAGAGCCATCCCTCCACAGAGCCCGGAGCTCGCCAAGACTCCTTCAGAGAGAGGAAGTTTCCAGAAGCACCATCTATCTAATGTGTGTGGAATGGCGTCAGCTTAATCTCTCCACCTCTCCTTCTCTGCCTGCGTCTCTCCTTCCCTCATATTAAACTGATAGTTTGAGCAAGAAATCTCGTTTACACCCCAAATGCACTCAATAAGCCGAGACATGTTTGCTGAGTGAAGTTCACTTCCGTGGCTTTGCACTGGCGCTACGAGGCTAACGTACCTAACAAGTCATTGAAGCTTGCAGCACTGTAATTACCATCACTGGGTTTTTGCATGTATGCTGAAACATCTAAAGAGGGTGATGTACCTTGCAGTGCTATTGGTAGGGAGGATAGAGGCTAGCAGGAACAACCGATGATGCTAAATTTAGACTGATATGGGCAATATATACTGAGCTACACATACAGAAGTAGTGTCTCTCAGTATGGCGGCAGGCCGTTGTATTTGCCAAAGCAACATGCCAGGAAACTCGGCATGGAGATGTAGAGGTTCCTAATGGAGTCCTGTGATAATCCATCCCATGCAGCTTGAATGTTGTCACACACTTTCTTCAGCTGGTGCGGTAGGGGTGGAGGTGGAGTGACACCAGACCTTCTAGACGCATGATAACAAATTGTTCATCTTGGTGCTGACCATGGTTCCTCCACACACAGTTTCATTAGACCTCTCTGCTAAGACAGGACTTGTCACTGAAGATGACCCCGTGACCCCATGACAGTCTGGCATGGCACCATAGCAGTCTTTGGCAAGGTTGGCGTGGTGTTAAGAGAAGTCGCCACAGTGCTCTGCGTGCATGTAGTCCTGCATTGTGTGGCTGTCTGCCAGTGGTGCTGGAACTGACAGGATGACTCATGGAAGGCATTACTGCTTGCTGAGTGGACGCAATAGTGGCTGTTGGGTCAGCCGGGTGCAGAGACCTGTCCTTGCTTGCGTCACATGTGCGGCCGAGGGTGAAACTTGGCAGGAGTTTCCCCACTAAGACGTATGACACTGTGGTGGTGTTTCTGTGCAGTCATCTTCTAAAGGGACATGAAGGATGACCATGGGGATGGCTATGTCAGGAGTATCAAGTTGTTAATCAGGCACGAAGGGCTTTTTCCTGGGGTCCTTTCTGTGTGGAGTTACCATATTCTCCCTGTGTCTGCATGGGTGTGTGTGTGTGTGTGTGGTGAGGGTGTGTGTGTGTGTGTGTGTGTGTGTGAGTGTGTGTCACCATTAGGGCGAAACATGTGGCTAGTGGTGGCTTCAACTGCTGGTGTGTCAATAAGCAATAGGCCCAGTCATGGCCTCCTGTGTCTTACTCTACGCCAACACTATACAACATGAACGTTCTAACACACCTGCCCTCCTCTGTGCTGCTACTCTTTCTGCTGGAGTCTTTATTCCTCTGTATTCTTTGCTGATTAAAAGACACCATGTTTGCTCCATGCTGGCCTAATATGATCTATGGTGGTTTAGACTGGCCTAGTCCAGCTCTGGTTTCCAGCATTCAAACCACAACATAATGCTGGTATGTTATGGATCGGTTTCCAGCCAGGTCATAACAGGCAACGGAGGGAGAGGACGAGTGGAAGCTGAAACGACAAAATCTTGTCTATATTGTAGCACTGTTAAACCGCACTCACCATCAAAAGAATAGCTGCACACATAGCTGCACCCAGAGGAATCGACCGCTAGGAATGAAACTTGGTGGGCAGGTTTGACTTGGTGTGAAACATGCAAATGATTCAAGTTCCATGCTGGCCGTGCATGTGATGTAAGCAAGGGTGGGCCTTATCCCTGTACCTGACTGACCCAACTGCCACAACTCTCAGCAAGCCCTGATGACCTCCCTGAGTGATCCTGTTAGCCAGCACTATTGACAGGTGGCTGCACAATGTAGGACTACATGCATGCAGACCGTTATTACGACTGCTCTTAACACCACGTCAACATCAGCAAAGACCGCAATGGGGGAATGGAGGGAGTGGGCGGGGTGTGAGTCAACCTTGGGG
>JAMWET010006604.1:27500-42427 GCA_024036415.1 Prochilodus magdalenae
GACCTAACTGAGATGTCAGTGTTGAGCTGACTGCGATTTCAATGTTGAGCTGACTGAGATGTCAGTGTTGAGCTGACTGAGATTTTAATGTTGAGCTGACTGAGATGTCAGTGTTGACCTGACTGCGATTTCAATGTTGAGCTGACTGAGATGTCAGTGTTGAGCTGACTGCGATTTCAATGTTGAGCTGACTGAGATGTCAGTGTTGAGCTGACTGAGATTTTAATGTTGAGCTGACTGAGATGTCAGTGTTGACCTGACTGCGATTTCAATGTTGAGCTGACTGAGATGTCAGTGTTGAGCTGACTGAGATTTTAATGTTGAGCAGACCGAGATTTTAATGTTGAGCTGACTGAGATGTCAGTGTTGACCTAACTGAGATGTCAGTGTTGAGCTGGCTGAGATTTCAATGTTGACCTAACTGAGATGTCAGTGTTGAGCTGACTGCGATTTCAATGTTGAGCTGACTGAGATGTCAGTGTTGAGCTGACTGAGATTTTAATGTTGAGCAGACCGAGATTTTAATGTTGAGCTGACTGAGATGTCAGTGTTGAGCTGACTGAGATTTTAATGTTGAGCAGACCGAGATTTTAATGTTGAGCTGACTGAGATGTCAGTGTTGACCTGACTGAGATTTCAATGCTGAGATGACTAAGATTCTATGTTAGTCTTTTTCCTGATTGAAAATTGGGCCCCTCTCTCTCTCTCTCTCTCTCTCTCTCTCCCTCTCTCTCTCTCTCTCTCTCTCTCCCTCTCTCTCTCTCTCCCTCTCTCTCTCTCCTTATCTCTACAGTCCACAGTCCCCTGAATGTTCTGTAAGCTCACTTTGAAGTATAGCTGTACTGATGTATAGAGTACTGTAAACACTGTATGTTAGAACTTTCTTTTGATCTTCATATCTCAGACCATCCATCCACCTACCAAGCATAGCACTCGTTTCTTTCACCCAGTCACTCACACGCATATTTATATACATATTTCCCTGACGGAAAATGGGTCCAACAGCAGGTCATAGAGATGCTATCGTGGCTGCTGTGTTTTGGCATAAAGACGGCATTGAAGTAGCATTGTGTTCACACTAGGAACTGCACAAATAACCACAAACAGTCACGCAGACTGCTCTGCCCATTCATCTCCATCCATGGCCTTTGACCCTCCTGGAGTTTGGGTATTGTCCTCTAGCAGGACCCAACACCAGTGTTTATATTAGAACCACCATGCATCGGGAGAAAAATGGAAAACGATTTGGTGTTTTCATGTAAGCCGACTTTCCTGTTTATGTTGGAGGCACTTTGGGTTGTTGAGCTGGGGTGAGGCCAGGCTTTGATCAGGGCGTTTTCTCATCCGTGTGAGGGAGAAAGGAGAGGGTTCAGACTGGGCTTTGTGCCCCCCCCCAAGGAGCCAGGCTACAGCTTTTGGGCCCTCCACAACCCGTGTTAAGTCTCGGCACACATGGCAGAGCGTCTCATTTCCTATAGTTCAGATGGGGGGTGGTGCTGTCTGTGTGTTTGTGTTCCTTGTTAATACACTGAACTTTGGTCTTCTGCTCACATAATAAGAGCGGTTGACCTGAGGTCCCTGTGACCCCATGAAGGAACCCCCACCCTAGACTTGTTATTTGGTAAAACTATGTGAAACTAAAGGCCTGTTTTCAAGTAATCACACTTTTTACGGCATTTGGCTTGGATTTGTGCTTCTAGTTCACAACATAGCATAGCACAACACAGCATCACATCACACAACATAGCATAGCACAACACAGCATCACATCACACAACATAGCATAGCACAACACAGCATCACATCACACAACATAGCATAGCACAACACAGCATCACATCACACAACACAGCATAGCACAACACAGCATCACATCACACAACATAGCATAGCACAACACAGCATCACATCACACAACATAGCATAGCACAACACAGCATCACATCACACAACACAGCATAACACAACACAGCATCACATCACACAACATAGCATAGCACAACACAGCATCACATCACACTACATGACATCACACAACAGCATCACATCACACAACACAGCATAGCACAACACAGCATCACATCACACAACATAGCATAGCACAACACAGCATCACATCACACAACATAGCATAACACAACACAGCATCACATCACACAACATAGCATAACACAACACAGCATCACATCACACAACATAGCATAACACAACACAGCATCACATCACACAACATAGCATAACACAACACAGCATCACATCACACAACATAGCATAGCACAACACAGCATCACATCACACAACATAGCATAGCACAACACAGCATCACATCACACAACATAGCATAACACAACACAGCATCACATCACACAACATAGCATAGCACAACACAGCATCACATCACACAACATAGCATAACACAACACAGCATCACATCACACAACACAGCATAACACAACACAGCATCACATCACACAACATAGCATAGCACAACACAGCATCACATCACACAACATAGCATAGCACAACACAGCATCACATCACACAACATAGCATAACACAACACAGCATCACATCACACAACATAGCATAGCACAACACAGCATCACATCACACAACATAGCATAGCACAACACAGCATCACATAACACAACACAGCATCCCATCACACAGCATCACATCACACAACACAGCATAACACAACACAGCATCACATCACACAACACAGCATAACACAACACAGCATCACATCACACAACATAGCATAGCACAACACAGCATCACATAACACAACACAGCATCCCATCACACAGCATCACATCACACAACACAGCATAACACAACACAGCATCACATCACACAGCATAGAATAACAACACAGCATCACATCACACAACACAGCATAACACAACACAGCATCACATCACACAGCATAGAATAACAACACAGCATCACATCACACAACATAGCATAGCACAACACAGCATCACATCACACAACATAGCATAGCACAACACAGCATCACATCACACAGCATAGAACAACACAACACAGCATCACATCACACAGCATATCATAACACAACACAGCATCACATCACACGGCATAGCATAACAACACAATATGTCATCACACAACATAGCTTAACACAACAGTACTAACACATACACATACCACACATAGAGTCATTAATACGGAATAATGAAACTGTCCCCATGTGGTCCCGGGATCCTCTGTAAGCTACAGGCTTATATTTTCAGAGGAATTAATTACACTTGATTAAAGCATTCCGGACTCACATGCAGTGACAGGCAAACAGAGCAGCGGTACAGTAAAGTTTATTCAGCAGCCAGTTATTTCCAACAGCGAAACCAGTCACCTCACACCTCGGGGCTTACCCACAATGCACCTACACAAGGAGCATGTAGATAAACTCTCCATGCTGATATACACCCAGCGCCCTGAGCTCTAAACTTAGACCCTGAACTGGAGTTTGACAACTTCCATATCTCCCGCAGGTCCTTCATGGCATGCCGTGCTCTTTCTGAGCTTTCTGACAGAATCTGTTTTTTACAGGTCACATCTTTAACTTATAAACAGGCCCGCTAATTCATTTTCCTCCGCTCAGCCGCTTGTCAGCACCCGGGCCGGCCGCTCGGAGAGCTGCATAACACAGCTGGGAACAGTTAGCCTGCGATCAGAAATTTAGACTCGTTTTTATGGTTCAAATCTCCATTTTCCAGATTATCACTGAAGTCCGATCAGCCTGATAAAGCTGAATGGATTGGAGGGGCAAGGGAGGACAGAAGACCCAGAGGGTCTATGAAGGACTGGGATTAGCACTGACTCTCTGTCTGAGTACATCACGGTGTCCCAGGGGTGCTGCCCCAAAATTTATTTGTTCTGGAAAGAGAAATCCTTGGCCTGCCTGAAGTGTGCCTGTGCAACAGCAGAAAGACAGGATCTTCTCTTTCTCTGACTGGTAAACATACCTGGGTCACTGTCTACAGTGCCTACAGCTGAAACCGACCTGCAGCCTGATGTAAGTTTGTGTCAGTGGTTCAGAGTATGTTTATATATGACAGCAAAACAATAAAAGGAAAAAACAAAACCTTAATTTTAATATTAGTATTGGGATTAGGATTTAGAACCATTTGCCTATTGTCCTTGCACAAAGAGGATATCTGTCGAACACAGAGGATGTGTGTTAATACAAGCAATCAAAAGGTAGATACAGCCAAGCTAGTTCTCCTGTTCGGTAAAACCAATGGCCTAATGTGTCCATACGTAACCCCTAATATAGCTGAACCTATCAGATTTTGATTTACAGTGGAACCCATTTTGAGGGAAAAGTGCTCTAGGTCAGGGTTTCTCTACCGGTGGACCATGAAGCACCATCTGTTGGTCTGTGGGCCTGTACTCAGATGGGGCCAGTAGTTTATAGCAGAGATGGCCACAAGTCACAAAATACAAGTCCAAGTCAAGTCACGAGTCTTTAGACTAGAGTCCAAGTCAAGTCACGAGTCTTTAGACTAGAGTCCAAGTCAAGTCATGAGTCTTTGGGCTAGAGTCCAAGTCAAGTCACGAGTCTTTAGGCTAGAGTCTAAGTCAAGTCATGAGTCTTTAGGCTAGAGTCTAAGTCAAGTCATGAGTCTTTAGGCTAGAGTCCAAGTCAAGTCATGAGTGTTTAGGCTAGAGTCCAAGTCAAGTCACGAGTCTTTAGGCTAGAGTCCAAGTCAAGTCACGAGTTTTTGAGCTAGAGTCCAAGTCAAGTCACGAGTCTTTAGGCTAGAGTCCAAGTCAAGTCACGAGTCTTTGGGCTAGAGTCCAAGTCAAGTCATGAGTCTTTAGGCTAGAGTCCAAGTCAAGTCATGAGTCTTTAGGCTAGAGTCCAAGCCAAGTCACGAGTGTTTAGGCTAGAGTCCAAGTCAAGTCACGAGTCTTTGAGCTAGAGTCCAAGTCAAGTCACGAGTCTTTAGGCTAGAGTCCAAGTCAAGTCACGAGTCTTTGGGCTAGAGTCCAAGTCAAGTCACGAGTCTTTAGGCTAGAATCCAAGTCAAGTCTTAAATCAATTTACACAAAGCATATATAGTAACTGCATTAAAAAGTGTAGATTGGTGCCCACAGCTGTCTATAGTGCCTACAGCTGAAACCGACCTGCAGCCTGATGTTAGGTTTGTGTCAGTGGTTCAGAGCATGTTTATATATGACAGCAAAACAAAAAAAAAAAACCTTAATTTTAATATTAGAATTAAAATTAGAATTTAGAATCATATGCCTATTGTGCTTGCATCCAGATATCTATCTAAGACGAGAGTACATAGTATTACAGAGTTGTTGAGAGTTGAGAGATATTAATGATGTTAAGTTTAGGTCAGTGGTGCCCAGTACCTGACAAAAAACCCTCAATTTTAATATTAGCATTAGGATTAGGATTTAGAACCATTTGCCTATTGTGCTTGCACACAGATAACATCTGTCTAACCCAGTGTTCAATAGCATATAACAGAAGAGTGGCAACGTGCAAAGAGTGTGGGGAACAAATTAAAGATGCTGGATCCACCACAACTTCATAAGGCATTTGAAAACACACCCGGATGGGTTTGTGCTAGCCGCTTAGCCGTTTAGCCATCATTCCAGCTATATAACATACAGTATTAACCCCTTCAGCTGGCCTGAAACAGGAAGTGTTTGAGTATGGTGCCGAAACAAAAAGTGATATTGCTCCTAGTTTGTTCTGTTTGAGAGTTGTAGAGCGTGTCATTTTATGTGAGTAAATATCGTAAGGAAATATGTGGCATTTAAACAAAAAAAAAAGAAAAGAAGTGTAAAAAATACAGTTCTGTTTTTCACACTAAGTTAATCTGGTGTGTTTTTTAATCTACACTTTTTTAATGCAGTTACTATATATGCTTTGTGTAAATTGATTTAAGACTTGACTTGGACTCTAGCCTAAAGACTCGTGACTTGACTTGGACTCTAGCCTAAAGACTCATGACTTGACTTGGACTCTAGCCTAAAGACTCGTGATTTGAATTGGACTCTAGCCTAAAGACTCATGACTTGACTTGGACTCTAGCCTAAAGACTCGCGACTTGACTTGCACTCTAGACTAATGACTCGTGACTTGACTTGGACTCTAGCCTTAAGACTCGTGACTTGACTTGGACTCTAGCCTAAAGACTCGTGACTTGACTTGGACTCTAACCTATAGACTTGTGACTTGACTTGGACTCTAGCCTAAAGACTTGTGACTTGGACTCTAGACTAATGACTCGTGACTTGACTTGGACTCTAGCCTAAAGACTCGCGACTTGACTTGCACTCTAGACTAATGACTCGTGACTTGACTTGGACTCTAACCTAAAGACTTGTGACTTGGACTCTAGCCTTAAGACTCGTGACTTGACTTGGACTCTAGCCTAAAGACTCGCGACTTGACTTGCACTCTAGACTAATGACTCGTGACTTGACTTGGACTCTAACCTATAGACTTGTGACTTGACTTGGACTCTAGCCTAAAGACTTGTGACTTGGACTCTAGACTAATGACTCGTGACTTGACTTGGACTCTAGCCTAAAGACTCGCGACTTGACTTGCACTCTAGACTAATGACTCGTGACTTGACTTGGACTCTAACCTAAAGACTTGTGACTTGGACTCTAGCCTTAAGACTCGTGACTTGACTTGGACTCTAGCCGAAAGACTCGTGACTTGACTTGGACTCTAGTCTAAAGACTCATGATTTGAATTGGACTCTAGCCCAAAGACTCGTGACTTGACTTGGACTCTAGCCTAAAGACTCATGACTTGACTTGGACTCTAGCCCAAAGACTCGTGACTTGACTTGGACTCTAGCCTAAAGACTCATGACTTGACTTGGACACTAGCCTAAAGACTCGTGATTTGAATTGGACTCTAGCCTAAAGACTCGTGATTTGAATTGGACTCTAGCCTAAAGACTCATGACTTGACTTGGACTCTAGCCCAAAGACTCGTGACTTGACTTGGACTCTAGCCTAAAGACTCGTGACTTGACTTGGACTCTAACCTAAAGACTCGTGACTTGACTTGGACTCTAGCCTAAAGACTCGTGACTTGACTTGGACTTGTATTTTGTGACTTGTGGCCAAATCTGCTATAAACTACTGGCCCCATCTGAGTACAGGCCCACAGACCAACAGATGGTGCTTCATGGTCCACCGGTTGAGAAACCCTAACCTAGAGCACCTTTTCCCTCAAAATGGGTTCCACTGTAAATCAAAATCTAAAAGGTTCAGCTATATTAGGGGTTACGGTATGGACACATTAGACCATTGGTTTTACTGAATAGGAGAACTACCTTGGCTGTATATACCTGGACTATCTTTCCACCACGACTGGGTCATTTCCTGGTGGCCACTTCAGGATTGTTGCCTTTTCAAATCTTAACAATGATATAAAGGTGATGGTACAGTACCTGCAGAGTTAACCTCAACAAGCACGATGATTCTTCATCCTCAATCATTCATTCGTAAATCCATCTTCTGAGCCGCTTGTGCTTCTGGTTTGCTGGAGCCTATCCCAACACGGAGCCTATCCCAACAGGAACGCCCTGTACAGGCTGCCAATCCATCACAGGACACATGAAGGTTCTATTAAATCGCAAATTTTGATTAATCTGCATCTGCATCATTCCCTGATCACATGACCTTATGACTGTACCAACCACTACTGTACTATAGCCTACTATAACCTGAGCTGTACTCTGTCCCAGTACAAGGATGTTGGTTGTCTCCGCCACTGAACAGCTCTATATTGCCATCTGGTGGCACCATCAATAGAGCTCACCTTTATTTATCACCGGGTCTGGTTTCCTTCACATCAAGAGAGTCTGTAAGGAGGAGACAGACACCGCATTCGGTATGTTCCATTGCATACATCCAATAAATATTTGAATGAATAATGTATATAGATCTAAATCCTGGCACAGGAGGGGGTCATGCCCCTCGTTTTGTTTGTCCCACGTCGCAAAGTGTTTCAGTCGCTATTGGTTCTCTAGGCGGTGAGGGATACATTGGTGTTTGCCAGCATCCCGGAGCCTGGTATTAGCAGAGAAGTGACTTGTGCCAGATAAAGCCAGGCAGCGGAGTGGAGGAGAGCCCAGCTGATCTCTGTTTTTCATCCATGATCTCCCACCCTGATCCCTCTGATCCTCCAGAACAGCCTGCCAACTGTCGCCCCAGCCAGACCCAACTGCCCACAAGGAAAAATATCCTTTTCTACCAGCGTGGTGGGCTTCTATTAATCTTAAGAGCTATGATTCATAAACTACACTCATCGAATAGCTGCACCCAGAAGGAAGTGTGGGATTGCAGTGCTGTTGGGAGGGAAGATAAAGGTTACCAGGGACTGATATGGGCGATATGTATTAAACTACACATAGCCTACAGAAGTCGTGTCTCTCAGTATGGCATCGGGCAGCCATGTTTGCTAACGCAGGGTTTCCAGACGTCTCAGCATGGCGTTGTAGAGGTTCCTAATGGTGCCTGTGATAATCCATCCCATACAGCTTGAATATTCTCACACAGTTCCTGCAGGTTCTGCGGTATGGGTGGAGGTGGAGTGACACCAGGCCTTCTGAACATGTGACGCATGACAACAAACCATCCATCTTGGTGATGATCACGGTGCCTCCACACACGGATTCGTTGGTCATCTCCATCAGGACAGACGCTTCACTGAAGATGGCCTGCTGCCATTCTGCGTCACTCCATGACAGTCTGGCACGACACCACTGCAGCCACACCAACAACGCTGATGTGGTGTTAAGGGCAGTCATCATAGCGGCCTGCGTGAGTGTAGACCTAACAGGATAGATGACATCACTGCTCGCTGAATGTCTGCAATCGTGGCTGTGGGGTTAGTCAGATACAGAGATAAGTCCCATCCTTGCTTACACCACATGCGCGGCCAAACGTGAAACTTACATCACCTGCATGTCTCCCAATGTCAAACCTACCCACCAAGTTTCATTCCTGTCGAGTGATTCCATATGGGTAATATAGACCATTCAAATCTTTAGGTTTAATTGTTGGACCGAAAGGTGAGGAACTGAAGTGTGGTTCAGGCGATGGTTAGATGCCGAAGTGTACATGATATTCAGTATGTAATTGGTGATACTTAACATACATGCAAGCTGATCAGACTTTGGAGCGATGCTGTCTCCTTAATGGGAGTTAACGGACTAATAGAGGGGTTCAGCTCTGGCCTTATGTGTTGAAAGCGAGCCGAGGCGGACAGGGAGAGTTCTGTTCATTCATAGGAGGCAGCGCGGTGGTGAAAGTGTTGGCGGCGGCTGGGCTATCTGCAGCCCACACATAAACAGAATGGGCTGAAGGGTTAAAAAGGCTGCATGGCTGGGCCTCTTGTGTCGAACTCCCCTCCCCTTCCCATCTCCTCCACCTCCTCCTCTCTGCACCTTCTCTGTAATTCAGAGTCCCTCCATCAACACGTCCTTAATGACTCCATTCTGCTTTGCACTCCTTTATCTGCTCTCCATCTCTCCTTTAGCTAATGTGGTTCTCTCAACAGCCGTGGCCCGGGAGTGAGGGAATGGAATAACAGAGGAAAGGAGAAAGAGAGAGAGAGAGTGGAAGATGGACCCTATATGACTATGCTGGTGCCATGTGTATGTTTATCTGAAGTCTGTGTAGGGGGCATTAGGCTCAGGGGGTCTGTCTGCAAGGGGTAAATGGGTATGGTGGGGGGCGTCTGGAGCTTTCTAATGAAAGTTTAGTTTAGTGGGGTTGGTGGGGGGGAGGGGGGCAGTGGATAGTGTGAATGATGGGAACAGGAAATGACATACTCACACATACCCGCATAATCACTGAACCCAACATAAGAAAATCTGGACCACTGTAATAGGGAACATACTTTGTGATAGTAGTAAACCATTTGGCACACAAGCAGCCCTAAATTCAGGGGTGCGTTGATTGCACACTACAGATTGTGGCGCATTGTAGGATTGTCTAACTGCACTGGACATTATACTGTTGGACTGCACTACAAAATGAATAGTAGACCACAGAGCAGCGGTTCCTAACCTTTTCCACCCCCATTAGCCCACCTGATAGTTACTACAAAGCATAGCGGCCCACCAGAAAACTACAGTCAACTTATATAAATACAATTTATGTAAGAAATCTGCTTAATAAAATTATGATGTGTTTAAATTCATAAAAGGGAGCACAGAAACCCTTTAAACCAATCAACCAACCAACAGACCGACCGACCGACCGACCGACCAACCCACCGACCAACCCACCGACCGACCAACCAACCGACCGACCAAGCAACCGACCGACCAACCGACCAACTGACCGACCGACCGACTGACCAACCAACCGACTGACCAACCAACAGACCGACCAACCGACTGACCAACCAACCAACAGACCGACCAACCGACTGACCAACCAACCAACAGACCGCCCACCCGACCGACTGACCAACCAACAGACCGCCCACCCGACTGACCAACCAACCAACAGACCGCCCACCCGACCGACTGACCAACTAACCAACCAACAGAACGACGGACCGACTGACCAACCAACCAACCAACCAACAGACCGACCGACCGACCAACCAAACAACCGACCAACCAACCAACCAACCAACCATCCAACCAACCTTGATTTTCACCCAGAAGTACATTGAGAGTGACCCTCACAGTAATAAATAAACAGGATAAATAATAAATAAAAATAAATAATAATATTAAAAAACAGACAGAACAAAAACTGTAATACAATAAAATACAATAAAATAATAAGAGTCACAAATAAAAGCAAAAATAATAAAACGCTAAAATGAAAGAAAAACTATACAGGAAATGATAATTCGTTTTGATTGAGAGATATAGGTACGAAAAAAAGGACACGCCCATCTACTGTACCTCTGTTCAACCGACAGGCACTGCATCAACAGCATCACATACTCAGAGCTGACCTCCGAGCATAAATTCAGTGTTGGTCTGACCTGCACTCGTCTGTTTGTCTTTTTTACTCCATCCCTCGTTTCTCCCAGAGTCCAATATGTGCCCTACCCAAACCCTACTGTCTCCTTTAACCTACAGCCACCAACTGCACGCGCTCACTCAGGGGAGGTCCCCAAACTCTAATCCATAGTCATACTGACCCACACTCCTCTATGTCATTTCTTCATCCCCCATTCCTCCCATAGAGACCTATTCATTTTTAAAAGCACTTTAACAACCAACTAGCATCAAGCTTAAGCTGCACACTCACTCTTTACGAGCTTTTCGTAGTTTTTAACCAGGTTTTGACATTAATGGCTCAAACTGAAGCTGTAATAATTAGAGTTAACCAATGTACATAGCTTGAAGCCTCAGGATTGGTCAGAGTAAAACGCTCTCTGTGCATGTTGGCATCAAACACACAGCCTGCTTCCAAACTGCATTCTGTTTCATGTTTAGCCTTTAATGTGATGTACGTGCACTAAAATAACCTCCTTCCACAGGCAGAGTGTAAACCTCCGCTAATCTCTTCCCACCGCCGCACTGCACTTACAACCCAGCCAAGAATGGCAGTTTAATGAGGTTATGAAAACACGGCTAATGACCTCGGTGACTCCTCCCTCAGCACCTCCGCACAGCTGCCTGCCATGTCCACATCCATGTCATTACCATCAGCATCATCACTCATGTTATGATGAAGAGTGTCAGTAATTAGCCGTCAGTGTAGTCTGAGCGGTAGCTAAGAGAGTAATGTAGTGGTCTCAGAGGAAATGTCTGAGGGAGAATGAGGGCCTCTGATACTACTATGGCATGGCTACCCATGATGTTTGACAGGCCACTCTCTGTGCCACACTAAAATGCCTCCACCTAATGGGATGAAGAGTTCTAGTCTATGAAGAACGAAGCAAGATAAACCCAACAGAAATAGAAAATGAGCACATTATTAAAAACATACATGTGTAAGAGCAATGCATACGTCTGGAGGACTCTACTACAAGTCAGAGACTCATATCTGACTGTTCATCCCACTACACTATGGCCACATCTGTCCTTCCCCTGGGTTAATGTGAGCATAAAAATGTGACACGTCCAAATGAAAGAAGCGTGAGGCGAATCCACCAATCAGGGGCAGCCATCACTTTGTATTAAACTTGTTTGGACCTGTTGGACAGAGCTCGGTTCTAGCTAAAGAAAACTGTTCTTCTTCTGGGTTCCGTGCTTATGGTCATTTGAAAAGACACCAGTGTCAGACTGATCAATGACCTTCTATTAAAAGATTGGTGGACCATGAGTAGGGTGGCCACTTTCATAACCCCAAAAGGGAGGACATCATAAAGCGGGGTGGGTCAGGCAGGACACTAGAACAGAATTAAAATCATAACCTAACCTATATGACACATACATGACTGCTTTACTCACCTAACTGGGTGTGTTATGGATGGCATTGGTGAGTCATCCTTCTTCAGCTACACTCACTACCAGTTACAGAACATATCCATAATAAAATCCTCCTCCTGACCTTTAAAGCCCTACACGGACTAGCACCCACCTATCTGTCAACCCTCCTACATCCTTACGTCCCATCACGTAAGCTAAGGTCTTCTGTACCTAGATCCAGGTTTTCCTCTATGGGTGGCAGGTCATTTAGTGTTACTGCCCCCACACTCTGGACCTACCTTCATCTATACGCACTTCACTCTCTCTTTCCATCTTCAAAACTCACTTAAAAACATATCTTTTCTCTAAACATTTTCATTGTTCATGATAATTTTTTTATTATTATTATTATTATTATAGTGTTTGTAAAGCGTCCTTGGGTTTGTGAAAGGCGCTATAGAAGTGTAAACTATTATTATTCATTAGATGGAAGTCTACAAATTGATTGTAGATGGCTGACCTGCAGTTAGCTGGTAGGTGAGTCACAATGTCACATGACCTTGTTAAACCAATGAAATACAAGGCATGTCTTTTGACACGACTGTGAGCCAATGGCACACTTAATATTGTTCGCGATTAAACATTTTCAATAGTTCATCCCGAAAAGAGGACTGACATTGACTACAGACCATAGCGGCCCACCAGAAAACTACAGTCAACTTTTATAAACCGTCGCTGTCCAAAGAAAAACAGGTATCTCCAAAACGGCAACTTTACAAGAGAGACCAAAAACGTTTCATTTTAATGCAAGTCAAGGGAACCAGACGTCTTTCCAAACAGTTCTGGGCCATTTCTGTTGGTCCATTCATCATTAGATTCTCACACAGTGTAAACGACAGCTGATGTGTTCAAATGATGCATAAAAGTAAAAATGTACAAAAGTGGAGATGGATGTTTTTCATTAGACAGCGACAAAATACCATTTCTCTAAAAAATCTGGCTGGTAAAATTCATGATGTGTTCAAAGTCACAAAAGGAGCTGAGAAAGAGCCCAAAGAAACCCTTCCAGACAGAGGAATGGGAGTTAAAATAAACAGACTGTCCGGCCTAAAAACGGACCTGTGGTCACCTTAGCAAACAGTGACACAAACGTCTCCTCAGATAAACTGAGGTGAGTAAGAGTCTTGTTCCAGAAATGATAAGAGGATATTAGAGCCATAATAAATCAAGCTGCCTTTACTCTCCATGCTTACAGACTGTTACAATCCTGGGGGTGCCCAGCGAGGAGGGAACGTTCCCAGAACTTTAGCTAGCATTGCTTACTGTGTTCTACTACAGTGTTAAAGAAAGTGTTAAAGAAAGCATAGTGTTAACTAAGATTATGTAGTCAGGGCTACAGGTAGATTATGTCACATGATCACAATAGAAGATCATTCTCAACCCAACATTTCAAAGATGTTTATGGAGGTTACTGAGACCTGGGACGACAGAACGCTTTTAGAGAACGTTCTCCCACCTTTAGAAAGAGCATTCTGGGTAACCTAAGAAAACTTCCCACTGAAAACATTAAAGGAATATTCTGTTGCAGATTCTCCTAATGCTAGCTATGTGGTGTTTTGATCTTGGTCATCCCTGTCCTATTCGGATCAGTGCCTGGAGGACTGAGATTGGGTCCAGCAGGGGGCGCTCCAGCTATTAAAGTGAGCAGAGGTGAATGCAGCAGGAGGTTGTTCCAGTGTTCGCACCTGTTCCCTCAGCCTCCCACTGACCAGAGCAAACTCTCTGCTTGTTAGCTAATGCTTTAGCTTGTGTGTGCTAGTTTACATTGACCTCTATGGCATTTAGCAGTCGCTCTTCTCCAGAGCAACCTGAGACCCTGATTTGTGTTCAGTCAAACTAGGTTTCCTAGCTAATAAGATAAGATAAGCTTTTATTATCCCACATGGGGGAATTTGCACTGTTTGGTTTTACAGCAGGGAAAGAATAGCACAGAAACAGATACATAACACGAGTGGACCCAGTGCAGTTTACAGATCACAAAATTAGAATTACAAAATTCTACATGTTTTTGAACATGCTGCCATTGATGATGTGCTGGTTAAAACCGAGATCCAGAGGAGTCATGCTAGCTTCAGGAGATGCCTCCTCACTCAGCTGTTGACCTCCAAATAGTGCTTTACATGGATCAGGAACTCTTCTGTGGAAGTCGTTGTACTGAAACCCTTGTTTCTGGGGATAATATGGACACCCAAACCGGGAAAGCAACAAGCTGTACTGGATTCTGACCCACCAGGGCCACAGCTAATGATCCTCATTCTTAGCAATTTTACCTCGGATTGGGATTACCTCATACCCCCTTTCATCACCAACAAGCCCTACCACTCCATTGTTTTCATGTTCTATGCAGTCATAGCAATGAATATAATGTAACTAATTGGTTGGCTATTGAGCAAATCTGGACAGCCCACGCTGGCGGGATGGGATGGTCTTCTGCAGCTAAACATGTAAATATCATGACATCTGCCGACTACA
>JAMWET010006605.1:0-17789 GCA_024036415.1 Prochilodus magdalenae
AGAGGGAGGAAGAGAGAGGGAGAAAGCAGAGGGGTGCACCTGACTGCATAAGGAGAGATGATGAAGAGTATAAAGGAAGTTCAAGCGCAGGACTACATGCCACGGACCAACCCCAAACTGACCAATCACAACCCAGTCACACACATGACCCACAGAACAGCACAGATGGGTGTCACACGGCAACACGTCATGCTGATCCTGTAATGTTAAAACAGCACACATGAAAAACATCCAATAATATTACAGGCCCTGAGAGAAGCGGCCGCTGTGCGGTGAGGATGGCATGTACTCTACTACACACTGCTCCACCCCACTGCAGCGCCGTCAGCTGACCAGCGGGACCTACAGCTGTACCACCCACTCACACCCACCCACCACCCACCCACTCACACTAACAGCTACAGCTGTACCACCCACTCACACTAACAGCTACTTCATTCTAAATGAGTTACTCAGTCTGGGAACCCACAGTGGTGCAACACGATGGAACCAGAACACACTTCTTGAGCATTAGAACATCAGGCTTTGATATCACAGTGCTGGAGCCCGGTTGCATGGACTGTACAGGTGACCTGCACAGACGAACCCATGCGAGCTGTTCTCTCTCCTGCCGTCTGGAAGAAGGTCTCGCAGCATTCGGGCCCTCACAGCAGCATTACACATGCCATCAGAATCCTCAGCTCCCACAGACTGGCACACGCACACACACCATGCCCCCACTTCCGGCAACTACAGATTAATGTCTGGGTCATGGACTGGAGTTTAGGGAACCAGCTTACGCTCCAGCCCTGTGTGCTCACTGCCCACTAGTGAGTGCGTGTATCACTGCACGGACGGGCTAAATTAAGAGGTTCTGTGTGCCTAAGTTCTAATCTAGACAATGAAGGCTGGGTACACATACTTTTGCACTCCATTCATTAATTATGGGTAAAAAAATTATCTTTTAACAGACATTGTAGGACAGATGCATAAAAAATGATGTAAAAACAACGTATATAGAGAGACACATGTTTCACTGCGGACAGTAATGATGTACTGTTCTGCAATTATGTATTTCTGTGCCTGATCACTAATTAAAGTTCCCTGAATTTGAACAGGGACGTGCCCAGATGTGAACAGACCAGCACTTATTCACCAACACTGCCCCCTTCTGGTGAAATAAACACACTAAGATCGCAAGGACCTTTACCTTTATGCTCCACTCATCATGAAATATATATATATATTAATAAATTAATAAATAAATATTTTCTTAATCTAAATTTTTCTGCAAATGTAAATACATCTCTCATTAACTCCAAAAAGAAAAAATATGTAGGTGTACAGGTCCAGACTGTAGTCCATCTGCTTCTCTGTGTACTGTATTACCCTGTTCTTCAATGGTCAGGACCCCCACAGGACCACCACAGAGCAGGTATTACGATGGTGGTGGATCATTCTCAGCACTGCAGTGACACCGACGTGGTGGCGTGTTAGGCCCAATCCGATTTCAAACCCTCGCACCTAACACTCAGCCCTGTTTATGTCTAGGGGTAGGGTGTTACTTAGTGTGTGTGGTGCTGGTTTGCGTGGATCAGACACAGCAGTGCTGCTGAACACCTCAGTGTCACTGCGGGACTGAGAACTGACCACCAACCGAAACTATCCAGCCCAACTGTAGAAGTAGAACACCCATGCAATGTGTGCTTGGACCCCAAGATTGCCATATGCAGCTATGTTTCCAAATTACTATTGGCTGAATGTCCTTTGCACATAACAACCAAACAATGAGCTTGTTTAATTGTGACTTTATCCCAGTCGTGCAGGACTTATTGATCAGGATGTCCACCGGTTTAAAGCGGTAGCGTGTAAGGTCACATTATGTTGAACTAAGCCAAGGCTGAAGACTTCTTTAGAAGGTTCAGCAGTGGGCAGTTTCAAACCAATGGAAAGACTGTTTATCAGTCTTATTGAGTCGGACATGGTTTTAACTGCTGCTAATGGAGAAAATATCACCCAGCAAAACAACAATACATGGCTTATTAGTCTGACTAAAGAGAAACCTAAATGAATGTCGCAATGCCCTCAGTTCATCCTAAAAGTGGGCATAATACTCTTTCAAGGATGAAGGAAATGGAGGGAGGGAATGAAAGAATACAAGAGAAGCACATTAGTTTCAAGGGAGAAAATGAAATGTAAGAAAAAGCAAAAAAAGATGTGTACTTCAGAGCGCTGAAGACTACAGCACCTTAAAAAGCATTCACAGCTGAGATGAAAGGATGTATGGACATCCTGTGGTGGTCCTAAAGAGGAATAAATACAGCATAACAAAGTAACAGAGCTCCCACTCAAAACAGAACGGAACTGAAGACACGGAGACATGATCAAATGTTCTTAGAGTGTAGCATTTAAAGGACATGGGGAACGGTGTCTGGGGCGCTGCAAAGGACTGAGGAGAGAAATATCCTTAACTGCAGAAAGAAATAAAGAGATGAAGGCAGAAACGTGGCATCATGACCCGAAGGATGAGAATACGAAAGTACTGAACTGTGTGTGTGTGTGGGATAAGAGTTCTCCTTAACTTCAATGGAGAACCAGCTACGACACTTTGCATCACACAGGTAGAAGTTAGGTGGGCCACAAGATGGGACACTTCTCATTGTGGTATCGAGGTCTGTCTAGGTCATGAGTAGAGACATTTCTCATCATGATATTGAAGTCTGACAAAACCATGACCCGAGACAACTCTCACTGCGATAACAAAATCTGACTCAAACACTTAAAACCCATAAAATAAGAATCTGACTATGCTTCAAGCAGAGACACTTCCCCTCAGGGTATCAGAGTCTGACTAGGCCATGAGCTGGGACACTTCTCATTGTGGTATCAGAGTCTGACTAGGCCATGAGCTGGGACACTTCTCATTGTGGTATCGGAGTCTGACTAGGTCGTGAGCTGGGACACTTCTCATCGTGGTATCAGAGTCTGACTAGGTCGTGAGCTGGGACACTTCTCATTGTGGTATCAGAGTCTGACTAGGTCGTGAGCTGGGACACTTCTCATTGTGGTATCGGAGTCTGACTAGGTCATGAGCTGGGACACTTCTCATTGTGGTATCGGAGTCTGACTAGGTTGTGAGCTGGGACACTTCTCATTGTATGAGTCTGACCGGAGTGAGCTGGGACACTTTTCATTGTGGTATCAGAGTCTGACTAGGTCGTGAGCTGGGACACTTTTCATTGTGGTATCGGAGTCTGACTAGGTCGTGAGCTGGGACACTTCTCATTGTGGTATCGGAGTCTGACTAGGTCGTGAGCTGGGACACTTCTCATTGTGGTATCGGAGTCTGACTAGGTCGTGAGCTGGGACACTTTTCATTGTGGTATCGGAGTCTGACTAGGTCGTGAGCTGGGACACTTCTCATTGTGGCATCAGAGTCTGAGTCGGGACAATTCTGGGACAGGGCCGCAACCCATGATATTTCTCACCATGGTAGTGGAGTTTGACTAGGGCACAAGCTGAAGCACTTCTCACAGACGTAGCTGAGTTTGACTGGGCCACGATTACACCTTGCATAGTAGGATCGAAGTTTGGGGACACCTCACATAGTAGTAGAGGAATTTGGGGACACCTCCCACCGTAGCAGCGAAAAGAAAACAATAGGTAATGACTCGACCGCCATGGCCTGTATGGCGCTCACCATGCAAGACTCCACTGATGAAAGAAAAACAAACTAGTTGAAGCACATTTAAAGTTTGCTTAGCAACATTTAGACAAACCTGTGAAGTACTGGGAGAATATCGTCTGGTCAGATGGACCAACACTAAGCTCTTTGGATGCAAGATGAAACAAGGGTGGACATTTCAGCAAAACACTGATCCCAAACGCACAGCTAAGGAAACTCTCAGTGGGTTTCAGGGAAAGAGAATAAAGCTGCTGGAACGGAACGGCCCAGCCAGTCACCTGACCTGGATCCAAATGGAAATCTATGGAAGGAACTAAAGCTCAAAGTTCATAAAAGAAGCCCACGGAAACTTCAGGATTTGAAGAGTGTTGATGTGGAAGAACAGGCCAAAGTCACACCAGAACAACACATGCGGCTAGTCTCTCCATACAGGAGCTTTTATACCAAGTATTAAATCAATTTCAGAAAGCGTGTTGAATCCTCCCCCACCCGCAGCCCCAAAGTCATTTCTCAATATCACACGAATTAAATTATAGACGTCTATGGCTTGATTTCTTTTGCATGTGTGGACTGGATGGGCTGTTGCCGACACCTGATGAGAATTTTATATCGATAGCACATTTAGAAAAATACGTATTTCACCTGATATATATATATATATATATATATATATATATATATATCTCTATCTCAGGTGAAATACATATTAAACACGTCACCAAATTTCTAAACACATACACATTATGTATACACACACATATTGTCTCTGTCCAAAGATTTTTTTTTTTTTTTACTTTTATGCCTTATTTGATCACATGAGCTGCTATTTACAGTGTGTGGATTTTTCATGAAGAATGGACCAACAGAAACGGCCCAAAACTGCTTGGAAGGATGTTTGGTTCCATTGACTTCCATTCAAATTATATGAGGTTTTTGGGCTCTCCTGTAAAGTTGCCATTTTGGAGATACCAGTTTTCTTTGTACAGTGACGATATATAGATATACACACTTGTATATGTACATACACACACACACACACATATATATATAATGAACCTATATATAAGGCCTATATACCTTACTGACCTTAAACGACTGCAATGGTAAGGGTTAAATAAGCTGCAGAATGATGAAACAGACGCATTGAGAATTCATCTTAATCACAGCATAGAAAACACCAACTTTGTGACATCATAAAGAAATCACATCACACAAATTAAAAACTCTGACATGCTTTTTTTTTCAAATAAAATAGGTTTTATTTCCAGTCTGAAAAGATTAAAATGACAACAAGAACCCAAAAAAAACAAAAGTCAGACAGTTAAAGGATGCCGGTGGTGGGGTCACAATGCGTTAGGAGGGGGAGCGATTTTCCTTGATTATTCACTTCATTCTGTGTACATATTTATAATGAAAATACAAATATACAGATTAATCATTTAATAAAAATAGCTTAGCTTATGAGGGCAACTGTTGGCCTAAGTCAACCGAAACCAATCAACGTGCAGAGAAGAGGAAAAATGGGCCGGGGTCACATGGGAAAGTGTGTGTGTGTTTGAGTGAGACGAGCGAGTGGACACACCACCGAACCGTGAGCTGTGAAACTGGTCGCCCTTTACACTGAAGCACGACGTTCAGAACTGGGGTTTAGTTACACCAAAACTTTCAGATGCACATTCTTAGTTAAAGCGACAGTTTGGCTGAAAAACAAACCACCAGCTTTTATAGCCTCATCACGAATGTAGCTGATCAGCCCAGACAAGTCTACAGTGTCCTCCTTTCATTTTGGCTAACGTAGCTAACCAGTAGCATCATTTATTATTATAGCATTTAGCTTGGCGCTAACAGCATCAATCAACATACCACGCCAACCAGCCAACCCTTCAAGGGCCTTTAAGGGGAACTCCATCTACTCACAGCGGTCCTGATGGGAATGACGCCATTATACTTACCATCAAACCCACCAGCGAACCTACACGTCATTTGGAATGCTGATGATGGGAAAATCTGGAAAACCTGGAAATACTAAGTTCCTTTGGGGGACTATTTGACCTCACAGCGCCCTGCAGCATGTATCCCTCCACCATGAATGGAGTTTAAGGCTGAGATCTTCTCCACACTATCATAAACAGCGTCTCAGACATCAGGCAGCGTATTCAGAACCACCTCATGTAGGAACTTTCTGTGAGGGAGCCTTAAGAGGGGGACGTCTGGTTACCTTCACCACCACTGCGGACAGTTTAGCTCAGTGTAGCGTTTCATACACCACTCTGAATGACTGTGCGAGTATTAATTATGACGGTATTAGAAAGAAATCAGATTAATTCCAATGAGGGTGTAGAAAAGTGTCTACATGTGATACGTAGACTATGTGATCTAAATGAATCTAACCTGAACACATGAAGAGGTATATACATTAGTCGAGCTTTAGCTTTGATTTAAACAAGCGCTTACCGTTCCGAAGTGCTCTCTGCGAGAACCTGCACAGTGGCTTGGAAAAAAACTAGGGCACCCAACAGTAAAGGATGTCGTCTGCATCTATTACACAGTGACAGAAAACACAGTACCATGGAACGCCATGGTTCTACAGGCGTAGCACATGGCTTCTGACACTGTATAGCACTAAAAGGTGATACCGACTGGTAAACGTTACCTAGGTTAGCTAGGTTAGCCTCGTCGCTCCAGGGCTAAAGGACTAAAGGAGCTAGCTTTAGACACCAGACATGGCTGATCAACAACATTTCAATCCTGGCAAAACTGAGTAGGTCCGCTTTCCGCCAAAACTCGGGCTTTAATTCGGGATTAGAGGAGGAGATGGACTGGAGGGATTAAGGCTAAAGTTAACTGCATGGTATTTACATGAAAAGGCCATGTCCATTTCATTCTCATGAGCATCAACATCGCCAACACGTCAAACTACAGGACCTAAAACCCAAACACATTCAGAAGGTTGTGTCACTGTGACCTACACATGGAGAGCAGCGTTCCTGGCTGTAGATGAACCCTGATTCGAAACCAAAGAGGATTTTCAAAGACAAATATCCCGACCGAGTGCCAAATGAGTCCAGGACCGAGGTTCATCTGCGGGAAAGGACCTCCTGTGACCTAGGCAGCTGGGTGGTATCCGTACGTACTAGTGCTGTAACCCGGTGAACTCTGCTACCAAAACAGACACACCTTCAGGGTTCGACATTGTTAAGTGTTGCATGGTTTGTGTCTGTTGTGCCTATGGTACGTGTTTACTGAAAGCGTTCATTACACACATCTGAGTCACTGAATCAGCCAAAGAAGGAGCGCAGGAAGCCTCGGAATAACTTAACAGCGCTATGCCAGCTTAGGAAACAATCTTTCTTGAAAGAGCCTCGTTTTCAGGACCTCAAGTCGATCCTGAGACGTACAGGACAGTCCAGATTGCCACGGTAGTGTTTTAATAACATCACTAGTAGGTGCTGTGTTAGAAATGCTTTATTCAGACGTTAAAAGCATTAACAGCTTCCTCTTAGAGTCATCGCAAACAGGTCCACACTCATTAAGCAGGTGCTTTCTGGTTTATATTGTTTTTAAACACAGGTCAGGTGTGTACTTAACGGCACTCTGAAACTACGGTCTTTTTTTTTTTTTAGAGCGCTGCTGTAATTTCTGCTCATTTTAGAAGATCTATTACAAAAATAGTCCGCTTTAAACGCCCTTACGGCGGGCCGTCGACTCGCTATCTGGCCAAACTCGATTCAGTACAGACACACCAAAGTGCCAAAGTCTGAAGTCCAGGGGAAAATCCGGAGAGGGGGCACTTTGTGTTTAGATTCGCTTTACACTGTTAGATTGTCAGTTTTGTTAAAATTCGAATTCTAATAAATCACCCTGTGAGGTTCGAGAAAGACTCAGGGACTCGATTTTCGAGGAAGCCTACTATATAACTGCTCCCATGTAACACTCCAATACACTGGGCAGGTTTACCATGTCCAAAACAAACTTAGAAGGGGACAAAAGGTTCTACTGAAGTCTACTCCTAGCAACGCTATCTTAGCGGGATGGACACATATACCTCTGTAAGTTACACAAATAGTTTAGCCACATCAAATTTCAGGCAAAATATGGGAAGAAATAAGGAGGAAAATATATATAAGTACAGTAACCATCTGTTTCATTTTCCCTCAGCAAAAAAGAACACTCTTTTCAGATCTACAGGTGTTGTACAGCATTATGCAATTGTCCCATCCAAGCTCCGCCCACAATCACCATCTTTCATAGCTACTGAAGGGAAGCTGCTTAATACTACCGAGCTGGACTGTGATGTCAATGGGATGGTCACACGTATTACACAGTCCTTCTCTACAGGGCGGTGGTGAGTAGTGTGTGTTTATTTGATGGTGGGTAATGACTCCTTTAGAGGGCGGTGGTGAGTAGTGTGTGTTTATTTGATGGTTGGTAATGACTCCTGTAGGGGGCCGTGGTGAGCGGTGTTTATTTGACGGTTAGTAATGACTCCTTTAGGGGGCGGTGGTGAGTAGTGTGTGTTTATTTGATGGTTGGTAATGACTCCTTCAGAGGGCGGTGGTGAGTGGTGTTTATTTGACTGTTGGTAATGACTCCTTTAGAGGGCGGTGGTGAGTGGTGTTTATGTGATGGTTGGTAATGACTCCTTCAGAGGGCGGTGGTGAGTGGTGTTTATTTGATGGTTGGTAATGACTCCTTCAGAGGGCGGTGGTGAGTGGTGTTTATTTGACTGTTGGTAATGGAGGTGGTGGTGAGTGGTGTTTATGTGATGGTTGGTAATGACTCCTTTAGAGGGCGGTGGTGAGTGGTGTTTATGTGATGGTTGGTAATGACTCCTTTAGAGGGCGGTGGTGAGTGGTGTGTGTTTATTTGATGGTTGGTAATGACTCCTTCAGAGGGCAGTGGTGTTTATTTGATGGTTGGTAGTGACTCCTTCAGAGGGCAGTGGCGAGTGGTGTTTATTTGATGGTTGGTAGTGACTCCTTCAGAGGGCGGTGGTGAGTGGTGTTTATTTGATGGTTGGTAATGACTCCTTTAGAGGGCGGTGGTGAGTAGTGTGTGTTTATTTGATGGTTGGTAATGACTCCTTCAGAGGGCGGAGGTGACTGATGTGTGTTCATTTGATGATCAGTAATTACTCCTTTAAAGAGCGGTGTTGAGTGGTGTGTGTTCATTTGATGGTTGGTAACGACTCCTTCAGAGGGTGGTGGTGAGTGGTGTTTATTTGTTGGTTGGTAATGACTCCTTTAGATGGCGGTGGTGCGTGTTTATTTGATGGTTGGTAATGACTTGTTTAGAGGGCGGAGGTGAGTGATGTGTGTTAATTTGATGATCAGTAATGACTCATTTAGAGGGCGGTGGTGAGTGGTGTTTAGTTGTTGGTCGGTAATGACTCTAGATGACGGTAGTGAACCGTGTGTGTTTATTTGACAGTTGTGGTGTAGTGGTGTAGGTTTATTTGATGGTCAGTAATGACTCCTTTAGAGGGTGATGGTGTTTAGTTGATGGTTGGTAATGACTCCTTTAGAGGTGGTGTTTATTTGATGGTCGGTAATGACTCTTTCGGAGGACAGTGGTGAGTAGTGTATGTTTATTTAATGGTCAGTAATGACTCCTTTAGAGAGTGATGGTGTTTATTTGATGATTGGTAATGACGGCATTAGAGGGCAGTTGTGAGTGGTGGTTGTTTATTTTTCAAAACAAAAAAAAAATGCATATATGGGCGGGGCTTGTATGGGGCAACTGGGGATACGGGATCAAATAACTGCCTAATTAATCACCCAATAACTCAACTGATCAGTCCATTAATCAAATCAATCATACACTCTAGCAGCAAACAGTGTTCTGACATGTTCCCTAATTAGTAAGAGACACAAAAACTTCCCAGAGCCAAGAAACAAAACACGCACTCCAAACGAGCTCTCCATTTGTTCTTTGCCGAAAGTCTGATCAAAATTATAAAAAAAATTCTTAAAAAAAAAAAAAAAAAATTAACCGAAGTTGGTAGTAGTAGCCGGGGTCCGCCTATTTGCAATTAGCACGACATTCAAGATTTGCACTTTTGCATCAACTAACACGGAAGAAAATTATCACTCCTATCTGGCACTAGCCAAAATAAATGTCCTTTACAAACCAGCACAAGGAAATGAACGATCAGCCACACCCGTTAGCATTCCCTCCCCCACACATTTACACCTGGGCAATGCAGTGTCTCAGCCAAGAAAATCAAAACGGCAAAAAACCAAATGTGGTGCGCTTAAGTCTGCACACCTCGCATCGGTTAGTCAGAGAAACAGTGGTGTTTTAAGGAAAAAAAAAAAAATTGCTATCGCCCACTGAAAACAAGCAGCTACCAAGCTAGCATGAGGCAAACAGTCGGTAGCTGCCAGCTTCCGTGCACTGTTAGCAAGCTAACAAGCTAACCATGTTAGCACGTTTAAGCTCCCAAGCCGGTTTCACAATAACTCTCATTCAAAAAACAAAAAAGTGCTGAGAAAACGAGTGCAGACGAACTCCAGTAATACACCATGCTGCTGAAATCTGAAGGAACGGGCACAAAGCGAGATTAGCGTATTAGCATAAAGCTCTAGTCTAGATTAGGTCCACAAAACGAGAGAATCCTGAATAAAAAGATTCAAGATTAAATAAAAAAAGGAGGCGGGTGAACTCTTAGGAAACACAGAATTCTCATGCTAATAACACACGGGTCACTTTCTCTCTCTCCCATGCGAACACTCACAAGCACACAGCGTACGTACGTACATACATACACACAGACGCACGTCGGAGCTTAGCTTCGCTTTAAGGAAGAGTTAAAATGGATTAAAAAAATAAAATAAAACCACAATAAAACATCCTTTAACAAAACCCAAAAAGACAGTAGCGAGTAAGACAGGACAGTGGCACGCACACACCATCACTGCTGCATCCTATGTGCCGATAAAGAGAGGAAAGCAAACTGAGAAATTCAACTAATACAATGTACAAAAAAAAAAAAAAAAAAAACCTTTCGGCATTGTGTGCCTATATATCTGTTTACCCGTTTTATTTAATGAACAAAATAAAGGAAACTAAGGGGGGAAAAAATAACTTTTTTTGTTTGTTTTCTTATTTTTGATTTGAAAAAAATTCAAATAAAGCAAAAGAAAAAATGGGAAAGGCGATACAGAACAGCAGAGAGGGGAGGAGGTTTTATGTTTCCGGGGGGGGGGTTTAAGGAACAGAAAGGCAGATAGTGCATAAAGGTTTGCTCTTTCCTGTCTTCTTTTTTTGTCTTCTTTTTCATGTTTTTGTAATTTTTCATTATTATTATTTTTTTATTTAATGTCAAGCTGCATTTGATACAGGCTTTTCTTTGTACAAGACAATTGCACTTCACAAAAAAAAAAAAACAGTAATAAAAACAGAAATATACAAACACACAAAGGAAATGTGAATCAAATTAATTACAGCCCAAAACAAAAAAAAATCTGAGAATAATCAAAAACAAGAGAAACGATAAACAGAACTGTGACTGTAATAGCTGCGGGTCTGAGGAGGGAGACGATGCGGGGCGAGGGACACTGGGTTTATAACAGGTGAGAGAGAGAGAGAGGATATGGACGTCGATCCACTTTCTGTAGAAGTACTGATGGCGTGAGCGAAGAAGTGAAAGGTTTCCCTCCCCTCACACACGTCCTTCTGAGCGGTCCGGTGTCGTCTGGGCAGAGCCGAAGCTGTAGTGGGTCTGGAGCGGGGTTCTGGAGGGTTGTAAACTGTGTGTCCGGGTTTAAAAGATCAACGCTACCACATATCGTCTGTGGACGCGGAATCCTTGAGTGGAGAGAGGAGGGACAGCAGCTTATGAGACGCCACCCAAATCCACCTCAGCTCAATACATTTTGTTCACATCAGCCAGTTAAAAGGAATAGCTCAGTCAGAGAAGTCAACTTTGCTAACAGTCGCCAACTGACGAGAAGTAAACATCATGATAATTGGCGGCTACTAGTTTTCTCTCACTGTTAGCCAGCTTACCAAATTAGCATGTTTTATTTTATTTATTTTAATTAAAAGAAGAAAGAAAAAAAGGATTAGGTTTCTAGGATTAGGATTCTCTACACTTCCGATCCGTTTTGAGTGTAGCATGGTTCCTGGAAACTGAGAAAATCCACAGCATGGCTGTCTTTGTTTGGAGTTGTGGTACTGAGAAACAAATCAGAACACACTAAAGCTGGTTTTGGTTTGACCAGAAACCAAACGACATACAAACTAAAACAGACAAAAGTGAGAACCCAGAAACGTGAAAAGGGCCTATTCCATCTCGGCTAAAACAGCCTGCTGTTCCATCTGCTTGGCATTAAAGCAAGAGTGCTACATGGAATCTAATGTTCGAACGATAGCAAAGCACTTTGCTTATAGAGAGCTACTGTCGTCTATTAGCTGTTAGCATGACGTTTACTGCTAGCATCAGTAGCTTCTCTGACCAAAATGTTCCTTAACTGGCTCATGAGAATGAGAAGTAGTTTTCTATCTGAAGTGCCATAATCTGCTGGCATATACGTGATCAGCTATGAGAGGCTACACAATTACATCTGAATGAACAGTTCAGTCAGAGAAGCTAATGTTGCTAATAACAAAGAAAAACCAACATGAAGCTAATTTGCAGTTCCCAGCAAGCTAGCATGTTCTGTCACGCCAAATTCCACCTCAGGTAGTTGGAGGAGGAACTGGGGTAGGAAAGAACAAAGTTGCAAACAGTGAACAAAAATGAGGCTAATTAGCATAAACAACAATGCTAGGTGGTAGCTAACTAGCTTCTGTTCACTGTTAGCCAGTTAACACTTTGAAACTCCACCGAACTGCACTTCAGCTACAGCAGTTTCTGATTAATGCTGGCTAAAAAAGAGGAAAGAAAGCTGGAGGAATGAGTGATGAGATGACCCAAGGCAAAAACGAACAGTGCATGGAATGCAGATGGAAAGGTGCGGGATATTTAAATGAAACGGACATACTGCAGAACCCTGGATAGATCAGATTTGGTTGCAGGTTTTTTTTTTTGGGACATGTGATCAGTGATTTTAGAGATAAGCACTCACAGGCGAAGCAGACACGTCACTAGCTTCAGTTCTACGATCTAAATAGCCTCTTGTAAACAGTGATTAGGTGTAAATCACAACAAACTCACCTCTCAGAATTCAAATACCAACATACAAATACAGATCTGGAGACTTTCCCTCCGTAACACCGATACGCAGATACAGATTTAGGGCATCCTGATTAAAAATTTCCTGATCCATGGCTTTATTTGTTCCATTAGATGTGAATAACATCCCAAACAAACTTCAAAACCGAGTCACTGAGCAGGAATTATAACTAGAGCTGCACCGATCCGGCTTTTCCAGTTCCAATACCAGCACCGATACATAAACTCTGCATATCTGTGGATACCCTATATGGATCCAATACCATTTTTGAATCTATAAACTGTATACCTCACCATGTTGGAGCGATGTACCACATCAGGACTGACAAACACTACATGACTAAGTTCACTCAAACAGCTCCCTCTCTGACTCGCTCCATGCTGTTGTTCCTGTTTGTAAGTCAAGTCTACTGTAAGGTCTCAGGTTCCTGCAGATCCACCTCCGGCCACTCGGGGGAGACAAAGGGCAACCAATAAGCAATCAAGCCGCAAACGCCAACACCTGCAGCTCCGTGTGGGTCCTTGGTTGTTCAGTCTTGAGTTCTCGTTGCCACGTACAACATGTCTCTCGTGACTAGCCGGTAGAAGGTTTCAAGCCTCTTGAGGCAGGCTGCCTCTCCCCCTCTTCAGGTGTTAGGAGGGTTTCACTGTGAGGCTGCTTTTCGTTTAAGGAATTTGGTTTGTTTTGCTCCGTTGAACACACCAGTTTTTCCTCCGGGCAGCCTTTGTTTGTTCCCTGTTAATAAGTTTTCGGGTCCATTCTGCTGGGGAACTCTTAGCTCACCTCGCAACGTTGGTCTGTGATCACAGTGACCACCACGGTTCGAGCGGTTTGAGGTGCACAGTTCCCCGTTACATCGACAAACTTGCTATTGACGCCATAGCACACATGACAAACGGATTAAGAGTGGGGATCGGCCTCATGGATCAGCCTAATTATCTGATATCCGATCCAGACAATTTCATAAATATCGGAACCGATATCCGATCCTATTATCAGATCGGTGCATCCCTAACAATAACCATCCGTGATGACAAACAACAGTCTGCAAAAGGTGGGCAATATAGTCAACATGTAACATGTGATTAGAAGACCTTTTATGATGGGTCGTAAATGGCGCTCCGATACGATACTCAGTCTGATACTTCCACATCACTGGACCAGATTCTGATAGAAGAACAGCTTCAACATTTAACTGGTAATGTCTCAGGGTGCTGAACAATTAAAAACACTGCTTAGGTTGTGTAAGAAGTTCAAATACACTATATTGCCAAAAGTATTCACTCACCCATCCAATTCACTGAATTCAAGTGTTCCAGTCACTTCCACGACCTCAGGTGTATTAAACCAAGCACCTAGTCATGCAGACTGCTCCTACAGACGTTAGTGAGAGAACGGGTCACTCTCTGGAGCTCAGTGAATTCCAGTGTGGTACCATGAAAGTCATGTTACACAGGTGGCATCCTCAGTCCAGTCATGAAATTTCCTCCCTACTAAATATTCCACAGTCCACTGTCAGTGGGATTATAAAGTGTAAGAGATGTGTGTAAGAAGGGAATGACAGCAACTCGGTCATGAAGTGGTAGGCTGAGCGGGGTCAGCTGAGGGCATAGTGCACAGAGGTCACCAGCTTTCTGCAGAGTCAGTTACTACAGACCTCCAAACTTCATGTGTCCTTAAGATCAGCTCAGGAACAGTGTGTAGAGCTTCATGGAATGGGTTTCCATGGCCGATCAGCTGCATCCAAGCCTTACTTCACCAAGCGCAGTGCAGAGTGTGGACTGCAGTGGTGTGAAGCTCCGCCCCTGGACTCTAGAGCAGTGGAGACGTGTCCTCTGGAGTGACCAATCAAGCTTCTCCTTCTGGGAATCCGAAGGACGAGTCTGGGTATGGTGGTTGCCAGGAGAACGGTACTTGTCTGACTGCACTGTGCCGAGTGTTTGGTGTTTTGGTGGAGGTGGGGATTATGGTGTGGGGGTGTTGTTCAGGAGATGGGCTCGGCCCCTTAGTTCCAGTGAAAGGAACTCTTAATGCTTCAGCAGACCAAGAAACTCTGGACCATTCCATACTCCCAACTTTGTGGGGACAGTTTGGGGACGGCCCCTTCCTGTTCCAACATGACCGCACACCAGTGCACAAAGCAAGCTCCATAAAGACATGGAGGAGTGTGTTTAGTGTGGAGGAACTGGACTGGCCTGCACAGAGTCCTGACCTCCACCCGATAGAACACCTTTGGGATGAGTTAGAGCAAAGACTGTGAGCCAGGCCTTCTCGTCCAACATCAGTGTCTGACCTCACAAATGCGCTTCTGGAAGAATGGCCAGAAATTCCCATAAACACATTCCTAAACCTTGGACAGCCTTCCCAAAAGAGTTAAAGCTGGGGTGGACCGACATCATATTAAACCCTATGGATTAGGAATGGGATGTCACTAAAGTTTATACGAGAATACTTCTGGCAATGTCGTTTATTAAAAGACGGGAACATCAGATTGGTTTCAGCAAATACTCAACTGATTATGGTACCAGTATGATTACTGGACAAAAAGTGGGAATATTGCTAAATTGCATTCACAGCCTTCACCATTAGCAACACATCTACTAAGTGCTGAAGCAAGGCTGCAGAAACAGAGGCACTGATACACAACACAGAGGACCAGAATCTCCCTGTATGAGGAAAAGCAGTAGTGCATTTACAGAAACTGAAATAAAAGCCACGAAAGAAAGACACTGGGAAACTTCCCATTTTACAGTGTTGCGGATCCAAAGATGTTTAGAAAATGGATGGATGAACAGAATGAAGGAAAGAAAACAAATGGAATGGAATCTGTTGAAATATTCCCGATAACGGATAACTAAATAGGGTTTAGTGCCTCTAATTAAAGCTAATTTAGGCTTGTTTAATGTTCATGTGCTACCAGTGAAAAGTTTGCAATCACTTCCTCCATGTCCTACCTTCATATTTGACCACTTTTTTCAAACACAAGGCATCCTGGATATTAATTCTCTGGAACTCCATTCTGGGTTTTTATCGTACTCAACGTAATTCTTTATATTCTACAGCTTTCCGAATCATCTGCCGCTCTGGTCATCAGTCTGGCAATCTCTCTGTTATTACAAGCTCATAAATTATCCATTTATCTACCACTTTGCTTTTACATTATGCATGCACCGCTCTACTGAATGGCAGGGTATTATAAATATGTGCAGTGTTATTTTATATAAAAGCTCAGTGTTTATTAAGACACACCGACACATGCAAGCGCCAGGCATTAGCACACAAACACACAGCACAACGCTAGAATACTCACTGTGTCCTCACTCCTGTACGGGTTAAGTTTGTTATATACTGCTTCAATAACGCTTCGCCTGCAAAAGAAAAGAAATCCACATTTTAATGAATAAGACACAAATAAATGTGTTTTCTACAAAATAACTAGACTGTACAAACAAGGGCCAATATCATCTGAACTTGAGAATTTACATTTTGCACCATTCATCCTCACGCCCATATGGCGCATATTTGGAACTAAACCGGTTTGGATTCACCGTTTGTGATTTCACATAAATCATCCCATTTACATTTATCCACTCTACACATTTATCCACTTGTTTAGTTTAGCTCCGCCCATCCTTGCTGAAGTTATGTGGGTTTCATCCAGGACTGTGTTTTGAACAAGGCAAAACACAGGCCAGTAAGTCTGTACAACACTGGAGAAACATTAACTTCCATTCTTTTTCGATATCTTCTTCACCGTAACTAATCAAAATAAATCTTTATTGCAACATAAAAAGGGGATTAAAAATAAAACTAGTCATAATAAAAAAGCTGAGAAATTACTTTTCAACACTCATGAGTGTGAGCGATGTGAACAAAAAAAAAAGCAGCAAAAAAAAAAAAAAAAAAAAAAAAATTATTTGACCTAATTAACATTACATATCCTGGATTTGAGTATTGCCCATGTGCACATTGCAATGATGATGCTAAAATGATATATTGTGCAGCCCTACGAGTCGGCCATTAATACAATCATCATCTAAAGCCACTTATCCTTCTGGGTTGCAGGAACCCATTCCAGCACTAATCAGTTATACATAATTTGCCTATACGTCTGAAACGCACAGTAACCAAACCAGCCTCTGTAGCTGTATGAGGATAGACAGGATAATATTATAGCCATATCAAAACAAATGACTGATTTTAGTACATTAAACAAGGTAAGTGGACAGGAAGGGCTGAGTGTGAACACACATTGATCTAATTGAACCCTTTAACTTTCACAATGATGCCACTTTGGAAAAGCTAAGCATCTCAAATCTCTAATAAATAGGGTTCACATCTGGAACAGATTTATTAATAGGACCTACAGCTCTGAAAAAAATTAAGAGATCAGTTTCTCTAGGTGTACAGTTTCTGGGTTTGTGTTTGACCAAAATGAGCAGTTCTGTTTTATTCTCTTCACTACTGGAAACATGTGGAAACATGGTTTTGGCCCTCTGCTAGTCTGTAGCTGTGTTGTCCTGTGTGTTTGCTTATGAACCGGACGTTCACTGTATCTGGCAGTAAAGCTAGAACCCAACCTTCTGTTCCTGACTAAGAACCTGCTGTACACGAGGAGATGCTGATTTAGAAGAGAAACTGGTAGTGGTTCTCTATTATTTATTTATTCCAGATCTGTATTTTTCTTTCCAGCTTTTCTCTTTCTTTTTGTGTTGGTATGGAGTGTTGCTGCACCTACCAATATCCAGAAGGCATTAAAACCTTGGTACCACCAGACCCAAAAAAGTAGCTATCAACAACGAGACGTAAACAATAAAGAAGAGACTTCTAAGTAAATGTGCTAAATGACTACACTTCCTCCGGGAGGTAAGTTAGGGATGCTAGAGAGAGAGAGACTTGACCAACATCTCTATGCATTCAAACGAGCACAAAAAACCCGCGTCATC